>JBAJHX010000042.1:16118454-16161742 GCA_037176925.1 Amniataba percoides | reverse complement strand
GTGACCCTGAGTGCAGGATACAGCGGGTTAAGAAAATGGATGGATGGAATTTAAAAGCAGATTCTACCTTTAGCAACAGGACGGTCCTCAATAACCATCTGTCCCAGTCGACCCATGAGCTGGGAGGCCAGCTGACAGGGGTCCTGCAGAAGCACCGCTCTGGACATTTCCAGGGCACCCGACAGCACCTGCACATCCACCAGCAGCCTTGTGACAGAGGGGTGGAGGGATATATATTATCTGTACAACAGCATGCAGAGAGGCGTACCTGGGTATAATCTAACAAATATCACAAGCTGGATTTTAATTCATGTCAGGGGGACACTGTATCTGCAGTCTGGGGTAGATATAAAAAACAGAAGAGATCCAAAGACTCTTGGTTTCAACGTTTGGATTTTAGTTAGAGCTGCAGCACACAGCATATTACTGTGGTCCCTGAAGCCTCAGTAAGCTTTAAACAAAGTGCTATTCAGATTCTCTGACAGCACCTGAAGTTTCATTTCTGATGAACTGTGGAGAAGCAATATCTGACTAGTATTGTAACTTTCTGAAACACAATCTGACAATCAAGTCATTGTACTCAGTTACTCTCCAGTTAAGTGGAGGCGTGAAAGGCAAAGCGCTAACTTTCTCAGACTTGAATAAAACACCACGAATGCCTCAAGGGAAGAAAAATCAATGCAGTGACACATCACAAACATGCAAAAAGACACAGAGAAAGCGTTTACCTGGCCTTCAGGCAGGCTTTCAGAGCCAGTTTATACAAAAATGAACAAGAAAACGTGTTTTCTCTGCAAAGACTTTACACACTTTTTCTACTTTTCTAGGTTCTAAACAGTTTGCCAAGATTAATAGAAGAAGCAGGGTATTATCATTTTTCCCTACACGCTGGCACCTTATAATTCCATTTCTTTACCAGATCTACATGTCCTTGGAAATGGAAATCGGAAGGTGAACTGTAAACTGTTCATTCAGTGACATGAATTGCCAAGTGAGGATCTTTTGCTTTAAAAAAAACTATGCAAGAACAAGAAAGCTCTTGCTTAGCCCTCATCTTTGTTGCTTTCCGCATATATTTCTGTCTGTCTATGTTATATGTTTTTCTGTTTGTCCTGTAATAGAACCTACTTGTCTGGCAACACAGCTTTCTTCAGGTCCTCCTCGATGTCCAGCACAGACAGACCCCAGGCCTTATGCAGGAGGAACTCATAGTTGAAGATACATTCAGACAGAAAGGGCAGGATCTGGCCTGAGCGGACCAGGTGGTGGGGCAACCCGTGAAGCTTCCTCAGGTTGAATCTGTAACTCCTAGTCACACCTTCGCCATCCTCTTCCTCATCCAGTGTCCATGCCAGTGGCTGAAATATGTGTGTGTGTTGTGACTTGTGTCTGTAGTATTGAGCATAGTCTGCGTGCAGAGCCATGCGCGAGTCATCTGTTTTTAAATAGCGCTTTATGCACACACGGCTCAGCTCAGAGTGTGTCCAGCGGTACACCCACGTGGCGTCTGTCCTGACCTCAGTTAGGTGACGACCGAGGTGGTGTTTCAGTCGACACCACAAGACATAAGGCACTCTTGGGTAGCTGGAAGAGGAGTGACATGTGGTCACTTCCTGGAGCACCTTCCCATCTTGGGACAGTAGATCCAGTAACTCCTAATAATGGACATAAACATGAATTAGATCAGAAATCCAAACTGACACACGCAGGCTTTTTATTTCCACACTACTGTGACTGTCTTTGCTGCATCAAAAAGAGGATAATGGTTCAAATGCTGCACCTTTGACTGTAGTAGGAAACCAATCTTTAAAAAAACTATAAATTACAATATGCAGCGAAAGGTGATGTAGGATTAAAAAAAAGTGCTGTTTGTAGTTAAATGTAGCTTTCCCCACCTCTTCAGTGACACCCCAGCGTGAGATGGATATCAGAGATGCAGCCCGCCTCACCAGCTCTGCTCCCAGCTCTCTCTCCAGGCGAGCCAGCACAGCCAGGTACAGACCCTGCAGGCTGGCTGGGAGGCTGAGGCTGGCCTGGGAGTAGGAGGTCCAGAACGTGCTCTCAGAGTAGGCTGCTTCAAGGTACAATGGGCAGGGACAAGACAGACAGGCCTGCAGCAGCAGCTGCCACTGCTGCTCCTGCAGACAGCGCCGCTCAGCCCGCAGCCTGGTCTCTAATGCTGCTGTGATGTCATGTGGACTGAGAGGAGGCAGGGACAGGACAGCGGGATGGGCTGACTGTTAGGGGAAGAGTGAGAGAGAAATATCTGGGTAAACTATAAATGACATATTTACTTGACTTGAGTAGCTGAAAATGTGTGTGGATGCAGTTTCTAACTGGTGGGCTCAGCAGCTGCTCACACACACCAGCAGATCAGCCAGTCACACACAGAGATGGTTGTTACTGTGATACTTATAGATCCTCCATTCTACTCTTTTAAAAAGTCGCACTAGATCCAATAATGGATGTTATCAATATAAGGGGATGCTTTGCCCTCTGCAATGTTGGACCTCACGGCACATAAACTCCTCCCCACACGCCTGTTGATTGTGTAACATTCTGGTTGTGCTACTTTCATTGCACTGCCAATATTCTGTAGTCTAACAGCCAAAACAGAGCCAGAATGCTAATCAGCTGCATCTGGTGGACCCTGTGAGTGAGATCACCATGCACACTGCCAAACACAGGCATTGATGAACTGGAGTAGTATTATTGTGTGGTATATGTGGCTTTAGCAGATGCTACAAAAGTGCTTCCTGTCCACAGAGGCAACTGTAAAGTTTAGTACAGGAGTTACTTTGCCCTTAGGCAGAGCCAGACTCGATCCAGTCTTGATGCTAAGCTCGATTAAATGTGCTTTTAACCCTGTTTGGATCATTTTCCATTACCTTGGAGTGTGGTCATTTACATTCTGTTGGTTGTATAAGCCCTTTGCTGTATTCTCCTCTCTGCTGCCACAGTGAGCCTTCAAAACTGAATCTACCTCGGTTTAGCTCAACTGACCTGCAGAGAGCGAGTGCAGGGAGAGTCTGTGGTTGCAGACAGGAGGAGGTGGACATTCAGAGGTAGGGGGGTCAAGATCCAGGAGAGGTCTGCACCGTATTCCTCAGACAGCTCGTCTAACCCGTCCAGCAGGACCACCAAGGACCTCTCTGCTCCCACCAGGCCCAGCAGAGAGTGGAACTCATTGATCAGCTGAGGGAGGCCCTAAAGGAGACAAGTAATCCTTTAGACGTACAGTCAACACGTGAACTGGATAATCTGCTTCAGTCAGGTCAGAGGGGAAAAAAATCAGCTCACCAAGGGCAGATAGCTGTGAAAAGTTTCTGATTAAAGTATGATTAAAGCACAGCCTGTGAAGATCCTGGTGAGATGAGCTGAAGCTGTGTGTGCTTCAGTACCTGTGACAGGTGTGTGTGGGGACTGTAGACTTCAGCCAGCTGGACACAGAGCCTCTGCAGTAACACGCGCACGTTCCTGCTCTCTCCAGTGAAGCCAATAAAATGCACCAGCGTCTTCACATCTCTGAACCAGTGAGACGTGAGAAATGGAAATGTTCTGTCAGCAATAACCTGATGGCTGATTCATCTTCTTTTGTTTGTACTTTATTCCCACCACGTGATCCTCTCCTCCACTACCATCTCACCCAGGGAGCCAAGAGGATGCCAGCTGTGCCACCGCAGCCATGGTGGTGCTCTTCCCCCAGCCGGGCGGCCCCAGCAGGAGGATGGGTCTGCTCTTTGACTGCTCCACTGCCTTCTTCACATCAGCCAGGAACGGCCTCCTCAAAGTATAGCTCTTCCTCCTGAAGATTTTTAGCACATGTGGTAATACAGTGAGCTACATTTACATTTAATCCAGAGAGACCATTCTTTCTCTCTGACAGGACTCTGACATGAACATGCAGCTGTCTTCTCAGCCTACATGAGGACGTGTGGATACAGCATGTGAGCCAGATAAGAAAGGCGATGATCCACTCACAGATGGTGTCCGTAGTTAACATGCCGTTGTATCTCCTCCTGTGTCTGCACTCTGACTGCTTCTCTCCTCACTGTGTCAAAGGGGCCTCGACTTTTGGAGACCTTCATTACTCTGAAACAGTAAAAGAACAATAAGTGGCTGTAGTTGACTCAAACTTCACAGAGATATCTACTGCTTTATAACAAGCTTCCAGTTGCAGTATACGGTATGTTTGTTGTACTTGTTGAGGGAGTTGATAACCGTCCGTTGGAAGTGTGAGGAGATGCGCTCGGTGTAGAACTGGTGAGACCGATTGCGTTTGGGGTTCAGGCCTCTCTGTCCCCATCCCACGCTGCGCTCATAGATGTTGGTGTGGCGCAGCTTCGTGATGTACACATAGAAATGAATGAAATGTACAAAATAGGCAGAAGTGAAAGGCAGCAAAAAAAACCAAAAAAACATCTACAAAGCTGCATCCTGTGCCGCCACACAGATATCCACCAGGAGAAAACTACATCTATCAGTCAGCAGGCTTCTTCCACATCAGTTCATTTCTAATTTGAGACACAAATTAAGATGACACATTTTTTTATTCCAAAAGAGCACGTTTCATGTGATTCCAGGTGGAGTGTATAACCACAGCAGTCATACATTTGCTAGCTGTTACAGTGAAACTACCTTTTCATGGAGCCGCTCCATAAATTGCTGGTGTGCCGTCCTGAGCACCGGATCGAGCTGAGCCTGCCCCTTCAGGAGGTCGGCGTACTGAGCGACGTGTTTGTTCTTCAGGTTGTGGCACAGATCTGGGATGAGTCTCCTGTAACAGTGGCAGTGCTCCTCTAGTGGAGCCTCGTCCACGGAGCGCAGACCTGCCTCCACCTCCCAGTCAAGAACTGCCAGTTAAAAGAGAAATACAATGCTGAGAGCCGTTGTTTGTGCCAATGGTTGATCTGTTGCCATCAGAGAGTTTAATGTTAGATTTCTTATCAAATTATGACATGCATGTACCCCTTGAAATGAGATATTGTCACTGTATTTAAATCATAGAACAATAAATCTGGTGATTGAAGCATGTTCTGCTTCAGTTTTTTAAAGCTATTAATCATCATCTATTTCTATATTGGGTTTTACTGCAATCATTCTGGACTTGCACCTCTGAAACACATGTAGAAACACCACTAAACACACACAACAGTGCTTGTTTTCCAGCCCTACCTGTTCTGAGCAGCAGTGATGCCGCCTCTTTCCCAAGTGCCTCAGCTGCACTGCGGCGTAGAATTCCCCACAGTCTGTGACAGGAAGCGCTCCACTCCTTCCTGGCCTGCCTCCTGCGCTCTTTGTCCGTACTCAACATATCAGGGAGGTGAGAGCTGTGAATGTCACCAGGTCACGATGAGTGGGGCTGTTAATATTTCCCAGATGTGAACCCTGCTTAGTGAGCGACAGGATGACTGAGGTGATAAAGATTTCCTCCACGAAAGATCATTTATGTGGACTGGCTAAAATTGGTTATTTATGGTGATATCAAGGCCTTTCCTCTTTCCTTTCACTAAAACTTCTAATTACATAAAATACATATTAAATAATGTAAGAAACTATGATGTGATTTGCTGTGCACATTAATTCTTTATGATAAAAAATGCTGCCCAGGAGCAACATTTAAATTTTCATGCTTGGAGAATATGAAAATTGTTGGTTCAGCGATTAAATCCTTTGATGTGCAGTGAACTTTCACTGCAGAGTCCGCAGCTAGTTGTGCTTTAGCTTTTTACTTTCGTTTAGTATTCCAATTTTCTGCTCTGTTCTCTTATACAGGTATCTGTTTATATGCTCAAATATCAGACATGTACACCTGATGATGATGCTCAGTGTTGGAATATTTCACTGAATGATTGAAAAATATGGTCTGTGGGTGGTACTGATTAAAAGGAGATCATCAAAGTCACTAAGAATTATCCCCTGGGGACTCTGAATAGCACAGCATAAACAGTGTTTTTGTTTTTTACCTGATGGGGAGTAAGCGGTAGACAGGAGGAAGGCAATTCTCGTCCATCTTGTACCACATCTGGAGTAAAGTTAAGTCTTTGTCCAATTCCCCCACTCCCTGTGCACCCACAGGGCTGAGTCTGTCCTCCTCTCCCTCTGAAAATGAACTGTGGGAGCTCTGGCTCAAGAGTCCAGAGGATGTGGCCTCTTCTCCAAAGTTTAGATAATCCCTGTAAACGGAGTCCTGGACAAAGCTGGCAGAGCTGCTGGCTGCACTGATACTGGACTGAGACCCTGAGTGAGGGAAGTCCTCCACTGGTTTGTTCCTGGATATCTGCTGTCGTTCTCTCTCCACAGCTCTCACTACGGCCTCAAAGGCTTCTCTGGACAGGGTGGAGGGAAGGCTGCGGACCTCACACTTCTGCCCTACAAACATCTGTCCAACAAAGCAAGAATCATCATCTGAAACACAAAACTTGCTGCAAAGATCTCTCACACGCTCAAACATGCCACCATGTCTTACAATAAAGTTTGGACCCTCGGTTTGCCGACATCGCCGGAGGTTCTCCACGTGCAGCTCCACAGTGTCGTGGCGTTCAGAGACAGGCGTCTCAATCCCCAAGCGGAGGTCCACCATCCTGAAGTCGTAGCCTCTCTGCTTACAGTACAGATACAGGCTGGGATAGACGTTCTCCATCAGCGCACTCCTCTCTGCAACCGTGTCTGAATCAAACACGTGAACATGTCGAAAACAAAACATCATCAAAGCAGCTAAACGGTGTTGGAGATCTGAGGTGAACTGCAGAGTGTGAGGATCATTTTTTTGTGGGTTCATCAACTTTGGGTTCATTATAACTAAGGCGTTGCACAAACTATCTCTAACTCTATCCTTTATACTAATCTAAGCTAATGGACTTCATATTTAAATGATTTCATTTATCACACAGACACCAGAGTCATATCAATATATCATATAATTCATTATGTATTTTCCAAAATGTGAAACAGTTAAATGAATATACCATCAAGACTCATATACAACAGTTCAAACTGAGCCTGGAATATTATGTTCACATTGAAATGTGTAGCTCATTCTTACCTTTGTAGCCACCACAGATGTACACCATGAATCTCTTCTCCTCCAGCAGAAATGGCAGCTCCTCCTTACTTTCAGCCTCACAGGTCAGGCCTGTCACTGGGCGTTTACGGTCACTTCTTCCCACATCATCTCTGCTCAGCGCCCCACTGTCCGTCTCTCTGTCCTCCTTGATACGGTGTTTGTTCTTTTTTTCACCTTCTTCATCCTCATCTTCTCCAGTGAGTGCCTCCATACTCTTCAATAACTTTGGGAAGTCTTCAGCTGTTCTGCTACATTCATGTGGATCTAATAACGCCTTGTTAGCCTTAATCTGTAAAATGACAAAGACAATGCACCAGGCTTACAGCTTTATGTGTGTTTATTTCATTAGCGGGATCACATTTATTGAAAGAACCTACCCTGATAAAGTGTTTGCTCGGTTTGGTGTCGTGTCCCTTTCTGTTTGTCTTCTGCAAAGAAAGAACATCACAGGAGACCCAGATTGTAAAGGTACTAAATCATACCACTTTCAAACCCCCATCTGTCATATTCAGGTTTAGAATTGCACATTCATAGAATCTGTGGATTTTCTGTGGAGGTTCTTTAAAAACTGAATGTGCATGTCTCTGTTAAATACATGTCATGAGCCATGAATGTTTTGAATTAGTGGATAAAAGGTGCATTTTCCGCATTTGAACATCACAGTGGGACGCAGATCCTACAGTTCATACTGATACCTATAATGTACATGGATCACCTGACATAGTGAAGTGGGGCCATTGTTAATGGCTGGAAAGATTACAGCCTCTTTGTCCTCCTGCAATACATAAAGTGTCCAATATGTCATCATCAACACCGGCACTGAATTTCAGCTTTTATACAAAAAAAAAGATATGAGATGGAAAATATTTGTGTATAATAAAACTGTCAGCTTGAGCATATTGAAGTGAAACATAACAGTTATTATTTTTTATCAGCATAGTATCACCAAAGACATTTTACAGACACCCAGTGGATATATTATATCATAATGATATGTAATGGATAAACTCCATACTGAGTATAACAGAGATCTCATACAGTCATTCTCTGTACAGTTTGTTTAGGCTGTACAATTGCACTTAATTAATGACATTAAAAGAAAGTATAAATTACTATTGCCAGTCATTTGTTATAAATACTTACTTTCTTGTTTTTCTTGTAGGAAAGATTATCTCTGTAAAAGGTCCACATTCTGTCCTCCAGCTGATATGAGACAGCCCTCTGTCAGGATGAAAGGATGAAATACCACACTTCCTGTCGCAAATTTCAAAATAAATTGCTTAAAGGGAACACTTCAAAAAGAGTATGATGAATAGTTTCCACTGCAAAAAACACTGTGTTATAGCACAGAGCCTCGCAGTCCTTACTCCAGATACCAGTCAAGTGTTGAGAGTTAAACTTCTGAGCACGTCCTGAGAATGAGTTAAACAAGTTAACATTTAGATTTTGTCAGCACATATCCGTCATTCAGCTATTGGAAAATGATGTTTAAGTTGTAGTAAACATCACATCTTCTCAATACTTATGTTCAGCCACCAAGACATTTCATACTTCACTCCCAGCATCTAGTTTTTTGTTTAAATAGTCACATTGCAACACGAGATTTTATGGTGTAAACTCTCCATAAAGCACCCTGGAGAAACACCGTATGATGCTCAGTTCTACTTAATGTTCAGGTCTGTGCCAGAATTATGTTTAAGTGGATTTTACCAAATGATGAAACAAAAAAAGTAAAATGAATTAAACAAAGTACGATAATGTGCCTTTTTTTTTGTTTTGCAGTCAAGAAGAAGCCTTATACAACATATGTAAGTTGACTGTCAAATAAAATTTGAACTCCTGCCCTGATGATTAAATTACTAGACAAGCAGAAATATTACATAAGGCTTTGTAACAACAGCAATCTACTTGTATACTCTGACAATAATCAGGTCTTGTTTTATTTTGAAGGCAAAATTCACTCCACTTCCTCTGTAATGCAGGTGATACTTGGTACCTTCACACTTTCATGCCAGAGGCAAGCAGCTGAGACAGTGTGCAGTCTGAGAAGTCATCCCTGTGAATTTAATGAGCTGGTTGTTTGTGAACGCTCTCATACGTTTGTAAGAATGTTTGCAGCTTTACAAACCACAAGAACTGTTCAAACCCAAAACTGCTGCAGAATAATCGAAGCACCCAGACTCTTAAATCTCCCACAAATCATCAAATAATAAATGACATTTATGAACAAGTAGCCCAAATGTAGTTTTATTTACATATAAAATTTAAAGTGTTTCAATTAATAGGGGAAAAGAAACATTTGCCAAAATAAAACATGGTGAAAGGAGTAACATTTTGTGTATTACAAAAAATTTCTCTGCTTTCACGTCACATGATACTTTAAAGTAACAGCAGGATGCTACCTGACACTTTGACACGTCCATTAAGAACCACAACCCAACACTTACGGCTCCAGTGCCTGATGGCTGGGCCTAATCTCACAGACACAAAACATGGCAGTGACAGCAAGAACCTCAGCACACTCCACCCTGATGGATGACAGATCACAATATGAGTGCTAACGCTGCATGATGAGCAGAACCTGATGATGTGTTCCTCTTCACCTAGCTGCATTCCACAAACGCATAAAACATAGCAAGTGTTTCCAAGCTCCAAGTCTTTCAGCTGGAGGCGTGTGAGCCCTGAAGTCCACCGTTAAGTTATCCACTTTGGTTCTCCAGGCGGAGGCAGCCATGTTGAGTGTTAAATGTTGCAGGTGGAGGTTGTGAAGGCATCTAGACAGGAACAGCAGCATCAACAGGCTGCAGTGAGCTCAGACTTCACTGCGTGTCCTTGTATAAAGCAGCACCAGATCGCTGCCCTCAGGCCTACTCGTCATCTTTTCCTCCAGTTTTGCTCAGCTGCAACAGAAAAACATGAGAAAACAATAAGACATGGCATTGTGTGAGCGATTTTAAACCCATTTTAACTGAAGTAACTTTCACTTACATGCTGGAGGAGCAGGAGGTGGTGACAGTGAGGGAGAAACAGACAAATAATATGAAAAAGTTAATGATGAACATCACTGCAGGCTTAAAGCTGATTAAGAGCATCATCTTGTGGAGAGATGGTAAAATGCACATACTTTGATAACGTCAACCCAGTTCCAACCTCTTGGCAGCTCCCCTTTGTTGTCTGAAAGCAGAAATCATTGTGATAAGCAAATATTGGCTCCGGTTAAGATGAACGGCTGTGTGGCTGACTGCAGCTTCAGAAAGCCACATATTTAACTTCTTAGAACCTTTGACTGTTACATGCTATCTGAATTTAAGACCAAGTAAAACAATAGGATACAAGTTGTGAAAATATTTATCAGAAATTTTAGTGGGATCTCAGAGTCCCCATATCAAATGGTTAAGGCAGAGGCATGTACAAAACAATGAACATTAATTTAATGGAAAGGTAACAATTAAGACTTGAGTTTAAATGTTGGATCTCTCACTTCTGAGTAAAGCAGAAGCTCAAATCAAATCTCTGATAACTGCAACACCGCTAAAAGATGTCCAACTAATTAAGGGAGAATAGAAAACTATGAATCAGGAACAGTAACAAATACATTTTGTGTCGCTCACAGGACAGAGGGTAGACCTGGCCTACAAAAACACAACTGTGATTAAAGTCTTCATTTCTAACCCTAAGCCTGACAATTTGTCACTGTAGAATTGTGAATCTGTAGATGTTGCCAGTCCAGAACTCAGTCAATTACTGGACCGACCAAACACAGCAGAGTACACTACAGAAAGGATCTGAATTTAATGTGCTTCAAGCCAAAACCAATCCATTAAATTACACCCTGTTCTTCCACAAAAAACAAGCCTAAAGGCTCAGGCCATCTCAACAACACAATGAAATGACTGTCTGGATGGAGGGTTGATTATAAAAAATATGCATGTATTTGTTTATTTGTAAAACAAAGAAACCACCTGTATGGTCTTTTAAAATAACTACTGTATCTGATGTACCTGTTCTGTTGATGAGCCTCCTCTTCTGAGCTTTAGTCAGCTGCTCTTTCTTCTCCTTCTTCTTGGCAGTTGAGGTGGTATTTGTCATGTCACTGCTGGATGTCAACATCTGCTACGACAAGAAAAAACAAAACAAGTTATTTAGTTCGAACCTGCTGACTCTGGCTATTTCACCATTTCAAATAGTGAATAATGAGGCTCTTCTAAAATGAAATATAGGATGTAAAGTTCATGAGGGAAAGGAATAGAATGAATCAGCAAAGCGGCTAAAGCAGCTGTGCATTTAGTGAGAGTAGTGAGAAGTACAGACCACAGCGGTGACTACAGGCTTGTGGTTCTCCATGAGGGCCTCCTGGTTCTCCTTGGCCCACTCAAACAGAGTATACATCATTGCAGTGCCCAGGTTAGCCTCCACCTGCTCCTCCAGCTTTGACAGGATCTGCTGCTTTGTCTCTGCAGAGCTGTTATCAAAGAAACAGAGCAGACAAAAACACGTCCATTATACCAAGTGTGTGTCCAACAACAACAGTAACACACTATAGCCTTCAAAGTTCTCATTCAAAGGCTTGAAAATGTCCAGCTGTTATACCACTCACATATTTTTGGACAGTGCAAAGATCACAAAGGGTCTCCAGACTTTGTTTTCATCTTTGAATGTGCAATCAGTGTTTGCATTGGTAAAAACGAATCCACAACACAAGGAGCTTATTTGACAATACAACACTGTTCTTGCAACTTACATTCTGTTGTTGAAAAAGGCATCAAGGGAGATTTGTGGTGCTGTCTCGGGATAAGTCTCTGGCCATGTGACATCCAGGATAAACGCTTTGGTGTCTTCGAGGTCTCCTATCTGTTGTATAACATGAAGACAAGGTAGCACTCCAAAACTGGTTTGGTAAACGTCAGACAGCATCTTGCTTTGATTTAATGTGTATCTTGTTCAAACAGGGTTTTGGGGGCAGCACAGGTTGTAATCTTTTACAAAGCAGAGGACAGTACTCACCCTGAACTGAAAGGAAACTGGACTGACTTCCTTAAAACACTCATCACCCTCGTAGATGGAGCGAAGAGCTTCCAGCTCCATCTGTGATAGAAGAAGAGCTCAGTCTGATGTTTGATCAGCAGCATGTCTAACAGCTTCAGTTAACCTAAGGTGTTAATATACCAAAGGTAACATATGGAAAATTCAACTTGCCCCAGTATGCATGTAAGAACCATGACTCAGAGCCTTTCACCAGATAAACACCCAAGTTTAAAGAATACCTATAATCCTCCAAACATTAAATGACTTCCATTAAATTGATCAATTGCTAAAGCCACTTGTTCCAATTTACTGTCACTCTATTTAATGGAGAGTTAGTGAAGGCTGGCTCAATGATGCTGTTGGATGGATAACACACGTGCCGAATGATTTGAGGACGTTTAGTATTTAAAATATGTACTGACTTATGGTTTATGTAGCACACGTTTCTCTCTATTACTTAATCACATTTATACTGGCAGATTTCTGAACGGAGTTTGGCCTGACTATTTCTCCGCTGTGTAAGACACGTCTTAGGGGTCAGCAGCCAGACAGTCACCTGGCACTCCTGCCTGCCTGTTGCTCTAGGTAAACACAGACTTTGTAGACTGAATACAAGGTGCCATTTTAACTTGTTCTGCTATACAAGCAAACACAGACGCCGTCTGTACACTCACATGCTAACTGCTAACAGCTATGCTAGTGCCAGGGTGTTAGCCGCTAACAGCAGCTAGCATCACCACTCATAATACCTCTTGGTCCTCGTTTGCAGTCATGGCTCCTCTTCTCTTTCTGGATTATTTACTCTGGTGTAGAGTTTCAAACGGATACACATTCCAGAGTTAACAAACCGCCTCTGTCACTAAAACATAACTATATTTATCATTTCACAACTTCCACAGCCGGTGCTGCCAGGGCGGCCATGATGCTGCACGCATGCGCAAATAGACGCTCCATGTGACCTTTGACATGCATCAACAGTGGACACTCACAGTATATATTAAAATATTAAAATAAAAGACTAGAGTACTATTTCACAGGAGCAGAGTATTTCTAACTTAATGTGACTGCAAATCTTTACAAACTGCATGCTAATATTTTTTTTCCATAAATATTCAATACAACAAATCAGTCAGTCCTGCTAATTGTATTAGTTGAACATGCACACAGTAACTTTCTAACACATGAAGACCTCTCTGTAGGTACTGAATACATGTGTTGGAGATTTAGATAGCAAACTATAACTTTATTACATAATGTGATTTCTCAGTTTAAAAAGAGTAAGGCAGTATTTTCCAATTGTTTGTTCATTGTATATGAATATGAAAATGTGTTGAGGTGTGTAGAAATAGATATATAGACTATAATCAGAAGGAGCATCTGAAAAACATTCAGTAGACACAGAGGAAGTTAATCAGGGAGAAAAGAAGTGAGCAGAACTGTTTGAACTATAACCACAGTGACAGAGAAATAACAATAGTATCTCTGACCAGTTTGTTTAATTCCCTTATTCTTCAAAAATAGGCCCTTAGAGTAGAATTTGATCAAAGTGGATTTGAAGGTGATTCTGACTGCCACATAGTACGACTGCTAAGTGCTGGGACAGAGAGGCTAAACGAAGGAACCTTCATACATTTAGACAAATATGTTTGTTATTTATTTTACCCAGAGCAAGATGAGACTGACTCCTTATTTGATGAAGGTGATGCATTGTTGCAGTGTTTGGTCTGTATATTCATGGTTGAATACATTTAGATAAAAGTGTAGATGAAATGTTATAAATGGCAAATGATTTGTAAAAGAAAACACCAACAGTGTGCCAATAAACTAGTGACAGTATGAAAGGCGCCGCTTGTTGTGAAAATAATCACCTGAATATGCAGCTCTCCTCGGCTCACTGCTCTCAGAGTGTCGTTTCAGCACCAGCTGCTTTCAGGCTTTGATAGACCGACTGTAAACTACGCCGTCAGATAGCAGCCGCTCAACATAGTGGAGATTTTAACAGCGAAAGAGAGGAAGTGGAACACAAAAGTGTGAATTTCCAGCTTTTTTTTTTTTTTTTTGATAATAAGATATAAAAAAATATGTAATATACTTTTTAATGAAAATATAATATATTGTATTGTTCAGCTGTGAGGGGGCTCTAGAGGAAATATTCCCTCAAAAGTTTTTCAAAGACGTACTTGAATATGTTGAAACATCACAGATACACAGCGTGAGTTATCAGTCTGACAAAGACAGCTGGTGCAATATTCACATTACGTTACAGTAAGCCTGCTTCATTAGAGTCACAGTTTAAATGTGAATTGGCTTTGATGTACTAAACCAATAGTACATGGACTGATGAGAGTTTAATGTTAAATGCCAGCAGCACTCTGCAGTGCGGGGGAAGCAGCGATGATTTCCACTGTGCAGCTGAAAATGACACATGGTGTTTGACTTGTGATTATGTTGATCCTCTGAGTTATTCCCCTCAGGTGAAGAAGGCTCCCGCTGTGGAGGAGGAGGATCAAGAGAGATGAAGAGAGAGGAGGTCACTGGCGAGGTTCTGGCTTTCACAGTGAAGTGGATTCACTTATTGCGCTCCTCTGAGAAGATGGCTGACTGAGCTTGTGAAACTGAAGAGAGCTTCTTCTTTCCCACAAAGCAGATTATTACAGGATGTGGCTATTTAAAAAGCCAAAGCTGACATGGTGCTGTGTTGACCCTGGTTTCTACTGAAGATATAATGCTTTGAACATGGCTCATAAATGTATAGTTTCATTTAGAAAAAGCCCAGTAAGCTTCTAAACCACGTATTAATGTACTTTTTAACTACCATTTTACATCCTTCAAACAGGAGGAAATGATTTCAGGGGACTATTTCAAGAGGTGGATTAATTTATTATAATAATAAAAAAATAATTAATTTGATGGCCTCGTGAGTAGGACAGTGTGCGTGGGAATGAGTAAATGACAGAACCACCCAGTGATCACTGATGTGTAGCTTTTGGTAAAAAAAAAGGAGCTCTGTGGCACAGAGGAAGAAGACTGATACACACAATACTCATTCACAGATATATCCACTGGCTCTGCACATAGAATTTTTTGGCAGTATAAAACAAGTGTATCATCAGACTTAATCTGTCACAGACACAGTTGTGCATTTAGCCATTCACAGAATAAATCCAGATGCCCTGTGTTAAATAAGCACTGTATATATTTTGTATGTACTTGTGTGTGTGTGTGTGTGTGTGTGTGTATTTGTGTGTTGGTTTGTCTTTCATATTTTGATAGTGCATCTCAAATTGAAAAAGGAACTCAAGCTGACCGTATAATTCTGTGTTACTCTTTCAACATGAACTGAATATTAATAGATGAAAAAAAAGCTTTACTTTCAATTGATATTCTCACACTACAGGTGACTACAGTGACTGTACCCATAATTATTTTCTGAGCATGATGTTTTGCAAAGTGGTTAATGACTTCATCATATTCACACCTGATGTGTTTGATTAGATGTCAGCTGTGTGTGGAGACTTTTTCTTGTTGCCTTATTATAACTGCTTGCCGTGTTCACAGTCAGATTGTAAACCGCTGTTAAAAATGCATAAACTTTTCACTGCTGCCAAGGACTCAGCTGAATCCCTGCTTGTTTGTTTTCACTAAATCCCTCGAATGAGGAAACCTGACTTGACTCTGAATATGCAACAGCACAATGTGAACAAGGACATTACATTGTAATTTTGTTCACATTTCATTAGAGTGCTGTTGAATGGATCATGGTCAGGTTTGAGGCAGCAGAGGGTCTTACTGTGCAAAGTGTATGAATACTTTGGAGTCTCATTTGAAAGGTGTGTATGTTAATGTCTGCATGTGCAGGCTGTAGAGTGAATGAACCCTGTCCTCTGTCTTAATAAAAAAGTACCTTTCAGGGACACAAGAGGGCGTATAGAGCTTATTTTTCAGACGCTGTACACACTTTTGGGGACTTGATGCCTGATCAGATTAGTCTGTCTCAGCTAAATATTTTCATGCTCACAGAACAATTGTTGGTCCATTATTGCAAACTGGTGTGGTAAAGCATGGCCGGAATCCAAACACTTCAAATTCGTATCCAGATCTCATAGTTTCCAAACACACCTCGTATGGAGGGTTAATTTGTGGAAAATGTTACTGAATGTTCTACAATAAGACAACTACAATATTTCACTGCATCTTTAATTTGGATATATGAGTCAGTGTGAAAGATACCTGTTTCATGATAACCTTTTAGAGCAGCTTTAAGTATGATGTCTTATGTTGTGTTATCAACCATTTCTGTTTTAAAGCAAAAAAAAAAAACTCCCTCTCATCACAATGCATTTGCTAAACAGCACAGAGCTACATTATACAGTGGAAGGATCCATGCATACTGTTGTGATGGCTTATCGGTGATCTTTTCTGACATTTTGGCTGCGGTTTCAATTACCGCGAATCTTACTGGACAGAAAAGCATGACCCACTGCTGCTACCCCCCCTCAGTTGAGATCGATTGGTTTGGTCAGACCAATTCAACCTCAGCAAGCCTGAGTGCCTCGCTTTACCCCTCAATATTAACATTTACATGAGAGAAGATATGGAGCAAGCTTTTATGTCAATTTCAGTCAGATTGGATTCACTGGGAGAGGTAATTGAAGAGAAAGCCAGTGTGCTTTTTTTTTTTTCCCCTGAAGCAGATAGTGAGACAGAATAGCTTCTGTCCTCCATCCTTTCCATACTAATGTGTTTGTACAGCCAATATCAAAGACAGCTCCAGGCTTACTACATGCTCATTTACATAAGATCTGTCCTCTGGATGTGTGTGTGTTGTACACGCGTCGATGTGTTCGCGTTGTACTTCCTCATGGCCAATATTTGGTAACAATGCCTCTTTTAATTTCACCCATTTAAATGCAATGACTAAATCTAAAAATCAATAAAGAAGGAACTCAGAGTTCCCTGTTGTGTGAAAAAGAATATGAAACAGACAAGGTGCTTTAAGCATACTGTAGAAGCAGCAAACATGCTGAAATATGTTGAAATATATTGAAATATACCGATAACTTCTCCCAGACAAAGGCTTCATTATTGTCACATCCTGCCTGCGTCCCTCCCTCTAAGCCTGCTTTCCACTGGCTCCTTTGTCTGGATCTGTTCCCTGCTTCCTGTTCCCTGTTCCTGGATTTTGAAGCTGAACCTGGATCCTTCACCCATGAACCTGCACTTCGCTGCCCCTGAGCTTATGCATGTCCACTTTGTTATCGCTCCTGTTAAATCCTCCCTGCCTGGACTGCTGTTTTTGGATCGTTCCCCTCCTGCCTTCCTCTCACCCGCTTGACAAGTATGCCATTAAACAAAGTGCTCGTTGGACGTTCAAACAGATGTCCGCAGGACGTGATTACACTTCATTCTAGTGGCACCACGGCTCCATCACATCTCTGTCACAGCTCAAATATCCACTTGAACTTTGAGCGGCTCTGAAGCGGCAACATCTGTAATGTTATCTCCAGTATTCTCTGACGTTTTACAGCATGGCTGTAGGGATAGCAGCTGAGTATTGATCCTCACTGAAATATCTCAATAACTGTTCCATGTATTTCAATTAAATGTTGTTGGACCCCAGATGATGAAGCCTAATGACTTAATTGATTCCTTGACCTCTTCTCTGTCAACAGGTCATTTCTTTTTGTGCACTACTTTACCTCGTGACTACATAACTACAGAATTATCAATTGCATGCTAGAGTTTGTTATAGGTTTGCATGGAAACTTGGTCATTAGCATACAGGCAAGAGAGGCACACACATTCTCCTGCATCCACAGAGCTGTGAGTGGTGGACATTAATCATCAGGGAGGAGGTGGGTGGATGTGCTGAGAGCGCGTCAGACACCAGAGAGTGCTATTTGCATCAGGTCTCCAACCAGCAGTCCCTCACCCTGACCTGGCAGGTTTAGTTCTTAACTGTGTTTTTTACTTAACTTTAACTTAAGGGGAAAGTTATGAAAGCGTGAAGAAGAAAGTTTGGTGAGAGTTTTCATTTTTAAGACTTTGGAAAGTACTGACAAACAATGTCCTGCCATCAGAAACAAGTATGTGGGCCTTAATAGGCAAAATGTTCATCATGGTCACAACGGAGTTGTCTCTATGATCCTCCCTTAAAGTGAATGATTTTTTTTTTTTTTTTTACAGGACAGGCTGTTTGGCATAATTTTCATTTTTACATTATATAAAGTTTTCATAGCAAACAAATTATATCATTATGGTATTTTGCAAATCACAAGATTTAGTATAATTGCACAATAATTACATAACCTAAATCACATTGCTGATTGTCAGTCACATGACACAACATTAGTAAATTAAGCTGAATTAGAAAAAACTGAGGTTGTTCTAAATGAAGATCTGTTTGGGAGCTAAATAACCGGCTCTTACTAAATCTGAGCCAAATGATTCGGCTCACTAAGAAGAGCCCATCACTGCTCCACCTCCTACCTCAGAGGGTTAGGAACTGTAAAGTCATGTCCCATGAGCCTCTGCTTCTCATCCACTCATAATTTGCATGACTGCTGGTGAGGACAGCTTTGCCATAGCTTACCATGCAGCTTCACGTATGGTTTGAAAATCATTTGCAGATGGTGTGGAGTGTAATTAGAAATTAAGTACTGCTTGCCATTAGAAGCAAATACAAAAAGGGAATTTTGGCCCCGTTTAATAAATTCACGCTAAAATTGTTCAGATATTAAGTGGAGACACTAGGATCCATTAGAATTTTAAATTAAGTGTCAGTCTGCAAAACCTACAAAAACACAACTGAAACAGCTGCTGCTGAACAAAATGATAAAAGAATACACAGTTTAAAATCTCACGCTCTCTGGGTACTGTCACACTGTTTTTATGTTTAAATTTGGTTAACTCCAAGGCAACATGTTTGTAAGTCAGAATAAGCCTCATTCTGCTATGATTCAATGCTTGATTGTTCATTAGCTTTTCTTGTGTCATTTCCTTCAAAGTAAATCACAGTCACAGTTAATAAATGCCTTGGGCCCATCTGCTTCAGCGACAAAGACATTTCAGAGATTTGTCAGTCAGCTGGCACTGCTCCACGCTGGTCTTGAACAATAATGAGGTGTTTTTATCTTCTTGGAGAGCGGTCCTCCGATACACAATGACCCCCTGCCACAAATACTGACTATGAAATACAATTATTGTACAGCAGGAGCAGAATACAAGGCCGTTATCATCCTCTCACTGTTCTTAATTAACTTATCCACTCTGCAAAAGATTTCTGGCCTATAGGGCAAATTCTAAATTGGCTGAGGGAGGCATGCTTCCTCTTGAGATGTGATAATCCAAATAAACATCTCTCTCACCAGGATACCTCAGAATAACTCTACGTTTTTTGTGCTCTGCAGCGGAGAAAAGAGTGAGTAGGGGAGCTTTGTTCTTGTGTTTTAGCAGAGGAGGGGTAAACTTTAGGCAGACTTTCTGTCATTTGGGGATCCAGCTAAGCCCTGATTGATAAAACTGGGCCTGTGTTGTGAGAAGTGTGTCACGCTCCCCAGACAGGTCTGCTAATAACATTAGCAGAGAGGAAGGAAACGTTTGACTCTATCTTCCACACACAGGATGTCACTTGCACATTTGATTCCTCCTCAGAGGCAACAAAGCAAATACACAGAACGCTGTGAAAGCATAAGGCATGTATAAATAAGTCATTCGGTGGAGAGAGAGAGCATTTTCTCCAGGCTACATTCAGTGAGGAGCTTTGTGTTGGTGTTTTTGAACTGGTAACCCTGTGATGAGATGGTGCCTACAGCTTCCACCCAGGATGTTTTCTTCTCACCGGTAACAACAGCTGAGAAACTGTGTGCTTGTAAATGACCTTGTTGTCCCGACCACTGGGGTTTACTGATACTGGTACAAGCTACGACTCTGCCAGTACTGCTGTTTCATTAAAGAAATGGCTCGGCGGCTCTCTCTCTCTCTCTCTCTGCGAGCGAGGTGAGAAGATGGATTTCAATCCCATGTCAGTGTGTTACAGTGGGCGCAGAGCTGCAAGTCACAGTGTGCTTATGTCAGTGTGGCAGTGAGCTTAGTGAAGACTAAAGGCATGAAGTAAGTAAACATAAAAACACCTGTAAACATCTCATCTTTGTAATTAACATGTGTCTCATTTGTTTAATCTGCACACACACTCAACTGTGAAAAGGTCAGTAATGTTTTTATGGTGCGTGCCAGCAGCCAGGTGTGACTGCGTGCATCTTCTCAGGGTCTCACCACAGTGGAAGTTACTATGTTTGGAACCATTCTTTCATGCAGTCTGTGGAAGATAATTACAGTAAAATATGCACCCATTGATCATATCTGGCAACCAATGAGCTACAGAGGCTGGAGGCCTATGTATTTTTCCTTTGGAAGGAGCCAGGCTAGCTGTATCTCCATGTTTCCAGTCCTTATAGCTTAACCACGTCCAAACTCCACTCACTTTGTGAACAGGAAAAACAAGACATACTTCATTAATTCCACTAGAGATTAGATTTTTTCACTCGCCCCGAGCAGCAAGCGTCTCGATGCCCCACTCAGTCAACAGCCCTACTTGTTGTTCCTCTTAAACAGGCGACACTCTGTTTCCCGAGCCACCCCTGATGATCCACGGTTGTTACACCTGAAACTGTTTCAGCTGATGCAGTAGGTAAAATGACATAAAATGGCCGTGCTGCAGACATGAGACTCAGAACTGAGGCAGACTTGAGTCATAAAAATGAAGATGCATTGAAGAAACAATGGATCTGATTGTTGTGGGACTTACCTGAGACTTGTCCCCTCCTTCTCCTGGGTTAAAAAGCTCTGGTCTTTGGTAATGACACGGATTAAGGAGATCTTGAAGCCAATTAAAGCCAGTGTAAAAGCAGAGTGGTCAGAGTTGTCATACTGACAGTTTTGGTGTGTTGACTGATTTGCGACCTCAACTCGTGCATTATGAATATTTCACCTCTGCTCCACCTTTATCATATGCAATAAGAAACTACTCATTTTGTGTTTTGATCAGCTTCATGTTTTCATACAAAAGGAGCTTTACTGTCCACTGACCAGAGCTCAACATTTGATGAATGTTATTCTGATGCAGTCTCGATCTGGATGTTTACAGTGCTCAGTTTCATTTAAGAGGATTGTAAATCTAGATCGTTCAGTAAATTGTAACACACCATATTCAGCTTTAATCATATGAAACATGTCCAAACAACAAAATTGTGGTTGGTAACTTTTAGTCACGGTTGCAGTGAACAGAAAGGTTCATATCAAGTTCTGGTGATGGTGCATGTAGTTACTCATTACTGACATTATTGTAATTACTCATTGTGACTGACGGTTTCTCTTGTATTCTTGTTGTAGCCAAATGTTTTGACTGAGGTTTTCTGACCTCTGGAACAGGAACTGAAAGTCCTGGTCTCAGCTTCCCTCCACAAACACCCCCCAAATTTCAAGCAGGTGGTTAGAGCTTCCTTAAAGTTAAGTAGCACCCATATGAGGAAATCAGATGATTGAACCTCTGCAGTTTGTGTTGTTGGTGTGTTGTTGGAGCAGAGCAGTTGGGGTTGTTTTCATGTTTTCTGGGAGCTGGACATGACCCAGTATATAAAATGATCACTCTTACTTCCTGTTCCTCTTGGACCCCGAGCCTGCAGCTGCTAACGAAGCGTGGATGGAGTTCTGCAGCGTTCCCTGACAAACAGCTGGAGGATTTCCAGCGGAGCATGCTTCTTATCTGGTGTCAAACAAACCAGCTCAGAGCGGTGTTGTCTGTAATGACGGGGTGTCTGTTCACCCCACGGGCCCCCCTGACAGCTCCACCCTCTTCTCCATGTAGCCCTCTTAATGAAACTGACTGTTTCCCCTCCACGCGAGCGCCTTTTGAAGTATTCAGCGTTTTTAATATATGCACATTTCTCCCAGAAGCAAATAAACAGCTGCCTCCATTTTTTACGGGTGCTTTTTGTCTATTGTATTGTTGCGGTTGTTTCTTATTTGTGTTATATTCTCTTTGATGAAGAGCTTCAGGCTTTCCTTTGCAGTTTCTCTGTTTTTTTCCAAGAGCAAAGAATTCAGCAAAATGGACTTTAGCTTTACAGTGGAAAAACAATAGGAGAGAAAAATGAACATATGGGATCATTTTGCTAAACACATTCTCTGCAGTTTCATTTTAAGATGGCAATTTTACTTTTCCTATAGATGAAACTGAAGCGATCTCACTGAATGTGTTTAAAGCCAGCCAAAGAAACACAGTCTGAGGTAGGAGAGGGGAACATTAACACGACACATTTGGCTCTCCTGCTGCTTACTGGCAAACATGACGAAGGTTAAAGCCCTGCTGAAGTCCTCCAGAGCTTCAGTCTTCATCATAATACAAAATGCTGACCAAAGCCAACAAAGGATTTTTTATTGTTAGAACTTTATTTGACTGAAGAAACAGAAGATATTGTGGAGGAGATGTTGTGTTTGTTATGTGTAATTCTAGCAAAGAGACAAACCATAAATGATATCATGTTAATCTGATGGGTTAATCATTTGCCCACACTACAGGTAACAGAATGGTTGTCATGGTAATGTTTCTGTCAGGCCCTTGTGTTTTAAAAGGTATCACATTTCATCTGATTTGTTGATAACTTCTCTGTGGTTTCGTTTAATATTCATTCAGAACTCATTTCCCTCATTTTGTGTTACAAAGAGAAACACTATATTGTAGTTTTACTCATGAGGCAGGGTATCAATATCATAAGAAACTTTTCCATCCATATGTAGTTCAAATTTTGACTTTCAGTGTAAGAAAATGCTAATTAAAGCTGAAGTAGGCGAGTTAATAATAATAGCCTTTAGTCATATTTCATAGTTCATAGTTTCCTGACAGTAGAACATGAGACAGATAATCTGTGATAAAATCAGACTCCTCTGGCTCCACCTGCTGCCTCTAAGCTCACTGGACAAGAATCCACCGCGGCGGATCAGACGCAGACACCATTAACAACAGAGTTAACACACATGAGTTAAACACAGCAAGATAAACAGCTGTTCTGAAGCCAGGTGCCATTAAACTACTGCAGTAAAGAGTGGACTGGAAACAGTCTGACAGAAGTATTTGTGAGTGTTTCTGTCTCTTCTGTAGAAGTTTGAGTGGATGTTTTGGTCACATGCTTCATGTATGTTTTGACATTGCACTTTGAATCCAATCCCACATTCATTTCTGTATGAAACGGGGCACTGATTACCTATTTTGCCAGTGAGCTTCATTACTGCTCTAAAGAATAATTAAAAACCAGGAAAAATTCTTGAGGATTGTGGTGTTGTTGTGGCTTTGAATCTGATTTCCTGCATCCTGCTTTTGTTTTGTAGTAACATTTTTCTGTGCAAAAATGCACAGTAGGCAACAACTGATTGATGAAATCTGCCATTTGAATTTTAGATTTAAGGTTCATATCTGACAGGAGCGACACATAAATGGGTGCAGATGCTGGTATTTTCTTTCCAGGAGGGTCTGCGATGTGAAAGTCAGCTTTAGTTGAATTTCCAGTCAAATTTCTTGCCAGTGTTGAAGCACAAAGGTTTCTAACTTTACGAGCATCAAGTGCTGAAGCATTTTCATGTAAACAGCATTGGAGAGGAAAAACTGTTTAGCCACAAAGAGCCTTTCTCTGATCTTTCAAGCAACAGGATGCTCTCAAGCACATGCAAAAGTGCAAGAGCGCAGGTTATTTTTACTCCTCTGACTCTTATCTCCTGTGCAGCTGAAAGCCAGGTGAAGCAGACACAGACACAAGTAGGACTGACTGCCTCCATCTGTACGTCCTTGATGTTACCGTTTGAGAAGCAGTGGAGAGAAACTTGCCGTACACCAACAATCCCCCTGTGAGCGATCAATTAAATGAGCTTCATAACATTACAGGCATAATTATCTGCAGCCAGACACTAAAAAACCACCAAGAAACGAGCATGTACAGAAAAGCACCTGAAGAGAGCAGAGATAATGAAAAGTGCTTTGAACGAATGAGGACCTCGTGGCCTGGGAAACAAAGGTCTGAGGTCTACATTCAGCATGACCGCGCTTCAAGGGCGGGAGATTTCTCTGTGCATCATTAAGTCATGTTCACCAAATGATTTATGCTAATTAAACTGTGACCCAAACAAGCCCATTTAAAGAGCAAGCTACATAGGCCTTTCATCACCTGATTGAACGACTTACCTCCTGAGGCTGCCACTCTGCTGTCCTCCAGCCTTGTAGCTGAGGAATTACGCTGTATTACTGAATTAATTATGAATTATTACTGGACAAAACTACACCTCACCATATCACCCAGGCATGATTAATGGCTCTGAATCAAGCAGGATTGTTTTAAATACAGTTTTTGTATTTTCATCTACACAGACGACAACGTCACCTGTGACTCTGACAAAATGATGCTGCTCGTGCATATAGACACCGTCCCAGGTGATCCCTTCTTTTTTTCCTGATTTGTGTATGCTTCTTTTTTGCAACTTGTGTAAATCTTACATAATCTGCCATTTACATTGAATAAGACTTTGTTCTTTGAATAGTTTCAGTAATTATGATCATTATTGCTGACCAGGGGCTGGAGCCAGGGATGGTGAAAAGATTGGTAAAGAGAAAAGAAAAGAATACGGTGTTTATATACTGTATATATAGTCTCAAAGTGTAAAAGATCAGAGATGTATATTCTGAATACTTTATGAGTAACTTTACAGCCTTTAAAGGCCAAGTCAGTCTTCTGATGTCTGCTTGACACAGTGCTTTCTCTCCATGAGCACCATGAATGGGAGGATGATCTGAACGTGTCTGCGTCCAAGCTTTTGACCTTTCAGCGTAACAAGTGGCGGTGACAATATCCCCCAAACGGAGCCGAGCCTACAACAACAAAACAAGCCATTTGTGCCCCCGGCTCAGTGAACGAGCGTGATGTCCACTCTCCCACTGGCAGGATAAAGAGTCACTGAAGTGCTCGTATGGCAGAGGAGACATTTTCCAGATGAGGTGAAATAAATCCGTCTTATCCAGCACCCCCTCCTGCCAGCTAAGTCTAAATCCTCGCCATAATTCCAAAGTCAAAGAGAGTGAGCGTGACACCGGGACGCCGCTGTAGCAGGGGAGCAGATAGACAATGACTCTGGGCTTCATCCGAGCCTGCCAGCGCGCGCTCAGTGCTACACATCCACTCATTATAGAATAAGCAGCTCGCCAGCACATGATCTGAGTCCTCTGGAGGAAACAGATAGCTTTTCTGAACTAGACCGAGCTGTCGTCTAGAAAACTGTCACCCTGCGCTGGGACAGATATGGCAGAGGGCAGTGCAGCCAGTAAGCTGAAAGAGCAGGAGCCGTTCAGATTGTTTGATTTTTCAATAAGGCCAAGAAATGGAGAGGAGGGGAGGGGAAAAAACACCACCGAGAAGAAGGAAGATAAAACTGGAGTTTCAAAAAATGTTTATATTCAGTGTTGCTACAGGCGTAAAGCTCAGTGTGTGAATTAATATTGAATAGGTCCTCCGACTCTGGTGGAAACTCAGGAAAAAGAAAGCTGAGAGGAAGTCTCCGTTACACAAAGCTTTCTACATACTGTACAGCTGCAACCCACAGACAGCCATGTTAAAATAACAGGTGAAAGCACTACCAGGTGTCATGTATCATCCCCAAGCAACACGGAAGGATTTACTAGCCCCAGGAGACCCTGAAGGCCTAAAAACAATCCTTTATCTTTTATCAAATTGTGTTTGAGACTGTTTGTGTCAGCAAGTGGTGTTGTTTGCAGAGGATTTTTATCTTGTTAACTTGTTTGTGTAAGGTGTCTTGCTCACAAAAGTTATCTTATTTGCACAAGTTATTACTGTCAGAGTCACAGCCAGTCATTTGTCCCTTTTGATTGATTGCCAGTCTTCACAAAGGCGGGTCTTATCTAATATGTACATGTCAGAAGGCAGGACAGCAAGCGTGAGGAGCTCTTTTTCTTCAAGCCGGGATGCACAGTGAATGATAACCCTCGTCCCTGAAGGCTTTCTGCCCGGCTTCTGTCTGCATCTGTTTGGTAATCGAAATGAAATGACACCCACAGTCACCCTGTCAGTGGGTGACAGTGCGGTGGGGTGAGCGGAGCGACCACAGGGGGAAGGTATGAAACTCTGAGGTTCAGATATGGTCTGAAGTGGCACACACAAGGTGCTGTTCAAAAGAGATCATGTGACAGCGAGCATGATGTCGCCACACTGCTGCTGCAGGGGAGCTTGCTTCTTTGCCCAGGAATAAAAAAAAATCATTTGGAGACTGTAATTAACTAATTTGAACATCAGAGATTTCTTTACACTCTGCAGAGAGCTGCTACTGTTACTCTCAAGTCTCCCCCATCCAGTAATCTAAATATTCAATTGGATCTTTGGATGTGAGTAAATGGCAAGTGGTGCCCTGTGATGCATTATTCATTTCCATCACTCCATGCAAACTGATAAGCAATAATTCATACATATTAGAACAGAGGGAGCACCCCCCCCCCACCCCTCCCCGCCCCCTAAACCTATCAGCACACCTTCAGTGCACAAATTTTCATATCTGTAATTAAAACAGAGCTCCTGCTGCTTTTGTGTATCAAGCTACAAATTAAGCGCTTCACGTGGCGATTTGGCTGTTTGTCACTGTGGCTTTGCCTGATTCAGATGCTCCATGCTGAAACCACAATTTATTTTGAATTCGTCCACCCGTCCAGTCCTTCAGTGAAGAGTCTCAGCTCGTGATGCAGGCAGGATGCTAAATTCAGTGTGTGAGCAGAGGATTTAACCTCTGTGCAGGCATGCTGCTAACTTCACTACAACAACCTCACTTCATGCTGTTACTCTTCCTGTACCGCTACAATGCCTAATTAAGCCAGTTATTTCAGTGAGACTGCAAACATAAAGGTCCATGTAATGACACTGTTTTAAAACTAAATATACTGAACAGTTTCAAGTAAAACACATTATTGCACATGCTGCATTAAGCAAAATGTCATTTGTTCATGACTTTTTTTTTGTTAAATTGATAATCTGTCTCTTGTTTAATCCATCGTTAACTTTTATACCTAAACCTGAAACCAACATGTTTCACTTAATGTAATAACATTAACTATTCATGCTGATTTGTTGTCAGTGGGGACTGAAACAAACTTCTCTCTCTCCACTGAGCCTCTCCTCCTCATCTCTCCTCTCGGGGTGGCAGAGTTTACAGAGAAACCTGAAAGCAACATTAATCAAATCCATGCCTTGTTTTCTCAGGAGCCAAGTGCTGTCAAGTTACACACAGTCACACCACTACAGGATGACACTTGATTTCTATTTCAGAATAAAAATAAAGTCACAGAAACAAACATTGTGGCGGAGGATTATTCTAGGCAGGCCCCCACACTTTAAGTTAACAAATATATGTGATGGAATACTAATCAGGAAATTAATATTAATGAGCCCAGATGATACGTAGAAAACAAATCATGTTGATATCACAGTTGGTGGTATACAGACTCCTGTCTGTGTGGCAGGCAGCAGGCCTGACAGCTGCAGGTCATCAGGCTGATTTGCTGGCTGATAAATAGAGCAGGAAACAGGTGTTTACTCTCTGTGGCTCCTCGGTGAGGTTGTGAGAAAAGGCAGCACGCTGCAGGGAGGGGACAAACAAGTTAAACAGAAGCTGTGCCGCGCATGCAAAAATCATTCACTCTCTTAACAGAGCAGATTGCTGTGCACGATCCTCAAACTCAACAACTTCCCCCAGTCGAGGAAAAATGGAGTGATATAAAGAAATATAAAGAACATCTGAAACGATCTTTATGAATTCCACAGTCTTTTGAATTTGACTGTACGTGAACACGTGCACGTGTCCTGGAATATTCAAACGTGTGTGAAGTGTGTGTGTGAACACAAACGCTGTAAACAATCATATGCATCAATGTCATGACCCTTTGTCATGCTGGAACATCTAAAATGTTGATAATAGGTAACATCCTCTAAAAGTAGTCCTCTCTTTAAATGCTTGGCTCAAACACATAACTGATAAAGACATATATGCACAAATGCATTTCACTTTCCACTTTCATCATGTTAGTTTAGTGTGCAATGAGGCTGCAGGTGTGTGTGTGTGTGTTGAGCTGTCAGTCATTGAACTCTATGTAAACTGCAGTTTAACATTCCGAGATTTAAAGCCACAGATCGCCCTCCTCGTTAAATGAAGAAATTAGCATCGTACTCCATGTTTGCTGACATATTTGTCTCCTCTGGCTGCGGCGCTTTCATTTCTCCTCCTTCGTCGCATTTTATTGTGGAGGGTCGGACAGGAAGTGCAGAGTTCCTCCGCCGTGTGGACGCTTTGACTCCACACAGGGAAGCAGAGTTGAACAGCGGCGAGGAAAGGGAGGACGGTGCGCGGTACCGAGGGGTCACAGGGATGTACAGTAAACACAGGCAGAAAAATGCCCAAACATTACCGGCGAAATGCGGACGTCTGCTCGTTTTTCTGTCTTTTCTGCTGCTGAGCGGCGCTCCGGAGCGAGCCGGCGGACACACTGGAGAACAAGGTACAGAAACTTCTGCCTACCAGTTGCGTGTTGAAGCTCCCGGAGATGTGTGTGAAAGCTGTAAAGTGTGTCATTCAGCTGGGAGGCTTTTAAATGAGGAGGGAAAGCGTCGGGGTGACAGCGTGAAACTTTTCCTAGCGGTTTCTCACTTCGCGCGGGGTGGGGAAGAGGGGAGATGCCGAAGCCCGTTAACAAAAGTGTCCATTTAACGGCGGACACACATGACTGACAGGAGCTGCTTTCTGTAGCGGGGATTCACTCTGCAGCCTGTGTGAGGCTCCGACACACACACGGCACACACCCCGACACACACTCCAACACACACCCGGCTGATCACATCTCCACTCCGGCGATGCTCTCTGCTCTGGCCCGCTCCTCCCCGCGATGGAGGAGGAGGGTTTGATGGGGAAAAATATGACACCGCGCCACAAGCTGACAGAGCTGAGCTGTGGCTTTCACGCCGAAATTGACACAAAACGTTAGTGTTTCAGAAAACAAGCAGCAGTGTGTTTCCCTCCCCGTGTGTATTTCACTGTAAGCGAGACGAGCTAAAATCGGGAGAGTTTTCAAACGTGTTTCGGTGAGCGTCTCTTTATCCAGCTCTGATAAGTTCATCTTTGAAAACACACTGATTGTAGAAGTTGGAGTCGTGTGCTGCAGAAAGACAGAGGTTCATTGCGTCTTTGTGCAGTTCTGTGTCTCTGTCAGACGTTCAGACTCCTTTTACCCCCTCAGAAAGAGCCGGGTCTTTGTGTGTTGTCCATAAAAGGCAGCAGATGAGGGAAAGCACCGGTACAGTAGAACACACACACACACACACACACACACACACACACACACACACACACACACACAGACAGTCTGTTTGTGGACTTGTGGGTCGAAACCAGCACACTGTAAACTGGATCTCCTCCCTGTGAGGGTGTGTGTGTGTATGAGGTGATAGGAGATGTGTGTGTTGGCCTGATGCTGTGTGTGTGTGTGTGTGTGTGAGGTGACAGGAGACGTGTGTGTGTGTGAGGTGCTCGTGTTGAGCAGCGAGCACAGACAGGTCAGGCTGTGTGATGGAGTTTGTATGAAGATGCATCAGCCGGCTCAGTCATGTGGACTGAACGAGCCCGTGGCAAAGCGAGACGAGAACAATGCCCCCATTCAAGAGGAGATGTTCAGAGTTAATGTAGTTAACAACCCGTGTGTGTGTGTGTGAGAAAGAGAGAGAGAGAGAGAGAGAGAGATGGGTGTGTGTGTGGTTTTTGCACAAACTTCAGCTGAGTTTTCAGTGAGAGAAAACAAATCTGTTTCAGATTAAAATGCCTGTGTTGTACAGTCAGATACAGTTCAACACAGCAGCCGTGCACAACATCTCTCTCTCTCTCTTTCTCCTGCTCTCTGCTGTGTGGAGTGTTCACTCGCTGTATGTTCTGTCGAGAACTGAAGCGTTATCGGTGATTCGATCACTGTGTTGTGAGTTTAATAACTTCTTTTATTACGGCTGAAGCAGCACATCAGATATGAAAATGAGTGACTGCTGTGCAGCAGACTGTGTTTTTTATTGGCAGCACTTCCTGAGGACGTATTGTCACCTCACCAGGTCAGAGGTCAGAGGTTAACTGTGGAGATATCCAGTGGTCTCCAGATGTGTTTGGATGAAGCAGGTCATGTATGAAGGGTCCCCAGCTCGCAGACACTGAATAAGTGAGCTGTTTGTATATCGCGCTTTACTTGAGTTCTGAAACGATAAGATGATGAATCCAATAAATCAATAAAAAAAAAATCAATCAGCGTTATTGAAGTCACTTATGAGGCAGAATTCAGGTGGCTGAGAGTCTGATAGTTGATATTCATTTTAATTAGGTTTATTATTATTGTTACTAAGCGCTGTTTTCTACTTTGCTTCTCTGTAAATTAGCTCTTAATGTGAAACACATGTCCATGTTTGCCTCTTTCTTTTAATGAACATGCACCAATTCCATCGGCTCCTCACTGAAAAAATACTCCCTTGTTTTAATACTTGACCTTGCAGTTTTTTATTGCTGTCTATCTGTCAGTGAAGCTCAACACTTCCTGTGCAGATGTTTCACATTAAAAGATGATCTGCTTTTAGTGAGAAACAGCTGCAGGAAGTGATTTTTTTTTTTTTTTTTACTGATGGTGAATAAGAAGTTTGTTTTTAATTTGTCCCTACTGGTCGTGTGTGTGTGTGTGTGATTGTGTGTGTATATATATTTTGTAATACAGGCTTTTATTTAAAAAGTATTTGCCTGCGAGGATTAAGTCTTATTTTGAAGGTCGTCCAAGCTGTTCCTATGGTATCAATATAACTGAACCATTATAAACTTTTTTTAGCTGTTCCAAAAAGTGAAAGGATGTACTGCTGCCCTGTAGGAACACTGTAGGAAAAAACCTGAATCCACTCAAACTTTTTAAAGTGGAATGTTTTCATGTTACTCAATGACTGAGTTGACGCCATGAATTTATCTGCACACCGTACATGTTGTTTTTGTTTTTTTTTTCTTCTTTTTTTTTTAAACGAAAATGGCTACAAACTGTGCAATAATCATGTCACATATTACAGCAATAGCCCATAAAAATGAACATGTAGCCTACGTCTCATGAGCTATTTAGGGTAATGCACATATAATAAAAAAACCCTGCAGCATTTGAAGACTGATTTGGAGGCTAATTGCCATGGCAACGCTTGAAGCTTCAAAGCATTTGGGTCAGCCCTAAAAAGAAGTACAACCTGCGGGTCAGTCCCCCCCCCCCCCTCCTCCCACCAGCCACTGTAACGCACAGCTGGCAGCATCCCAGCGTCGCTCGCTGATCCCCGTGAGCTCCCACTATCAAGCTTCTGTGATTTCACTGAATTAGTAACTTCTGTTTTCATTTCCGTGTGATGACAGTGGATGCTGGTTGAGGTAGTCCACATGTTACATCACGTCCATACTGGCTTTGCATTTCTTCCCAGAATGCACCAGTAATGCACCAGTTAATTGGCGGCGGATCATAACTGGCTAAAAAACACTCTAAATAGAGCACTGATAATTGACTGTTCCTCCGCTCCAACTGCCTGCATAAAAATACCCTCCAAAAACAATCCAGACATCAGGAAAGTAGTTATTGTGGCCCATTAAAACTGGGAGCTAACTTTGCAACAGTCAGCAGAACCGCCGCCATCAACCATCACATCATCCATCTGCTATCAACAGTTCATACCTCGTCACAGACGCTGATCATCTGTGGAAAAGAGAAGACACCGTCACAGTGGAAACCTCAGCTGCAGTGCTGTCAGCTGAGGTGAATACTTAAACTGACAGCAGGTGAGCTCAGAACCTCGCGCTTCCCCTCAGCTCTGTGGACCTTTTTAACATCCATCAGCTCGGTGTTTAGCTTTTCCGGTCCGCATCCTCACTGTTTCCATTCAGTCTCACAAACCTGTCTTTGTGTTTCTGATCTGCTAGAATTTGCTCTGTTAAATGTGTGTTACAGCTTTTCATTATTCCCGTGTCTCTTTCAAATTAAAAGTGTTCTATGTGTTTCAGTGGACATGATCCCTTTATTTTGTAACAGTGTTTTTACTGTGATACATCCATATGTACCTCAGATGTAGCCATTACCAAGTAAAGTACAAGTAAGTACTAAAATACAGTTTTGTTGACATAACATATTGTGGAGGATATTGTTGAATTTACCACCTGAAAGCGATTATTATTATTATATATATTATGTTATAATAATGTTACATATATGTTATTATGTGTAGTTGGCGTGCACATTAGGTAACAGGCACTATGAGATTTTCTGTCCTCGTGTTTTCTCCCAGCCTGTATTTGGGGCTAGACTCTTGTTTGTTTGTGGCAGCACGCCCTCAGCCTCGCTTTATTTGATTACCAGTCTTTATTAGAGAAAATAAAGTATTGGGTTTATGCAGTAATGGTGGCATAAGATCATGAGAAACAGATCAGTTCTGGGAAGGTCCATTTGGGTTCAATGTACAGATTGTCAAAAGAGTCAAAGGACTCAGCGCTCAAAAAGGGAAGAAGAGCTTTTGGCTTCCTCTTGTTTTTTTAGTTGTCTTGTGTGTCAGATGTCAGCAGTTCAATTTTTTTCATTGTTACAATTTCTTTTCTAAAGAATAATTGAAGTTTATCACACGTGCGATTCTCCTGTGTTGCCGTGTTTCAGCTTGGCCTCCTCAGTGGCTGAACACTGTATGAATGTACTGTGTGTGCATCTCCTTATGTGTGGGAGACAAAAATGTACTAAATAAATTTATTTCAACAGTTCCGGTTGGGTCAGATTCTATCATTCCTGCTCCGAAATTAGCCAGTCAAATCAAAACAGTATTATTGATGAACTTGAACCAATGTGGAGATAATCGAAGGACACACAGATATCATAAGGATGACACTTTTTCAAACTTGTCAAGTTATTGTTATAAAAAAGTGATTAACTCAGGACACGATTGGCATCAGTTTAAACCTAATAATTTTTTATATAATATAATATAATATAATTCTTTGGTAATGTGTAAATAGCTGAAGTGATGTTTCTGGTGGTGAAGCAGCATTAAGGAACACGACCTCCAAACACATGTTGCAGTTGCTCCTCTCTCTTATACAGGAAACTGAGAAAATGAATGAACTGTTGAGTCGTTTTGCATGTTTTCTTGTCATGACGGAGAGCAGTATCAGTGAGAGCACTCATATCAGTACCAATAAAATCCTAAGAATGGCCATCCTGAGATACTTGAATACAGATTGAGTCCATCAGGTCGGTGTGAAGAAGCCGACCAGTAGTCCAGTCACACAGAGCTGCTGTATTCTGCATGTGTGGAGGTTCGTGGAGATCACTGAGAGCGGACACAAGTTTTGTTCCCCTCACTCATGATCCATAAAACCTGGAACTATCTGATATTATCAAGCAGATCTGTGTGACCCTTTCACAAGAAACTGAGTCAATATAAATTCCCATTTCTCTTGTCTTTAGTTAATACATCACTCCGTGGCACGTTATGGTCAAGCACACACTGACTACTCGTGTCTCGCCCACAACTGTAATTTTGTTTTTTTTTAAAGGTTTTTCATTGTGTTTTCTGCCTCGAGGTAAATACAGTACATCTCAGTGGGCAGCATGTTTTTACCTCAGCAGAACTGACAAGGTTTTTCATTCACTTTGAGTGTTTAGTTTGGCCCACTTAGACAAACGTGTGGGTGGATGCTGCATTGTAGACACGTTTTAGCAGAGTTCATTCGAAGTGGCACCCTCAATTGGTCACAGATACGGATAACGTCATGACCCCAAGTTGCAGTATCACTGCCTTATCGACGCCATGTGTGAAACTACTCGCTCGGAAGCTTCACATCTGTTAGCAGAGAGTAGTGTACGTGCCATGGGAAGCTTGAGGACACTGCTGTGTAGTCACTATATTTACACTCAGTTTTGGTGTTATGCAGTCCTCATGATGTTGAGCTCAACGCGTGATCCCCACGACCTTTTCGATGAGCTGCCTGCTCACGGTTTCCAGATGTTGGCTGTGTGTAGATTAGCACATCTGTATACGTTCTTGCCTTACCTCGCTGCATCTTTCTTCCTGTTGCCGCCGTACCGTGCACTCCTCCTGATTACTCTCCTTGACAGTTTTCTCAGACCCTGTCAATCTCAGGCATGTCATGAAAAGGTTAAAAAAGCCCTCCGAGCTCCTATTGCACTTTTGCTCCGCCGGGATTCAGATAATCTCCGTGCTCAGCAGTTTTTTCTCCACAATATCTGCCTGCAACACGGCCCATTTACCAGGCACTGAGAGCAGCCTGCCCGGGGACTGTGCCCCGCACGCTTTAGCAATGCAAGGCCTGTTCTCTGAGCCCAGAGGAATCAGTACGGAATGATTCGAGAGCTCTTGAAAGCGTGGGCTGTTATTTCCGGGGGGGGGGGGGGGACGGGCTGCGCAGTCGGCAGAACTGTTGTGCCTCGACCTCCAAACAGGCAAACTTTCATTAGGACACGTTCCCCGACAATGCCCGGCTCACCTTTTCACACCGCCTCATTTTCTAACAGCACACACACACACACACCAGGCTGGCGTGACGCAGAGGTTGCACCCTCGAAGGGTATTTTGTTTGAAAGCTAACGAGGCCGCGCGGCTGTTATTTGTAACACCCACAGAAATATTGTGCAAGGTCCTCTCCGGTCTGCTGTGTGGGCCTCTTTTTAGTCATTATTCATTTTCCGAGCGTTATGTTGGCGCTCTGCGGGTCGGTGGTGTGTAGGAGAGGGTCTGCCAGAGAGCGCTGGGTTTCTGAGAGCTTCCCGTTACAGTCCCCATGCTGCGATGAAGTGTAACGTAGTTCTCCAACAACATGTGAAGTTTGTAACCCCTTTTATGATGAGCTGAGAAAAGAGCCCTCCACCACAGCAGATAACTGCGCTGCCTCCTCTCTCTCTCTCTCTCTCTCTCTCTCTCTCTCTCTCTCTTCTGTCAGATACTATCTGAATTATTACATAACCTCAAGTAGAACTTCAGTTCTGTCAAGTTTTACACCTCATCATACTTCACTGTACATTTCTCTAAAGCTTTGTACAACAAATATATATTTCAGTTTTTATCTGTTGCTTTTAAAGTGTAATTTCACACTAAGTCTTCTTTTATGACGTAATGAGTTCTGTGTGCAGTTTGATACTATAATAGTTTGATACTATAGTATCAAAGTGAATGAGATCCCAGTCAGTAGTATCTGTAGAAAACAAAGAGTCAGTGCATCCCAACCTTTTTTTCATCGACACCACGTCATATGATCATGAGAACTGATTTATCGACTTAATTATTGATTATTTAATGATTCACAGAGGTTAATCTCTGTGAATCATTTTTCTTGAAAGACAAAAGACTTAATGTCTTCTCCTTTCTTTCAGTAGGTTTGATCAGGTTTTCATTAATACCACTAAGAATTGTGGAAGCAGCTCTTCAGGCAGCGATTGGCGCTTCAAGCATTCTTTGGCATGACGTGACACATTTTTCACACGTAGACAGCCGCGGCCCGAGCACTCGAGGACGTTCGCCGGAGTGTCTCTACGCCAGTGCTGTGTTGTTTTTTTTAGGCTGTGTGCTCGGGGTCATCGTCCTGCTGGAAGGTGAATTAGTGACGCAGTCTGAGGACCTGAGCGCTCAGGAGCAGGTTTTCTTTAAGCACATCTCTGTACTGTTTCTGTTCTGATCAGTCTCTGCTGCTGGAAACCATGAAGCTGCTGCCGTGATTTTCCCCTGTGGGATGGTGTTGTGCAGGTTCTGGGCAGGCGTGGTGGTTCGAGCTGAGGTCAGATCTTGGTTTGACGAGACCACAGAATGTTGTTTCCCACAGTCGGAGAGTCCTTCAGGCCTTTTCTTTTTTACAAACTTTGTGGAGGCTTTGTGGTGATTAGTTTTTTTTTTTTAACTGAGGAGAGGCTTCCACTTTTAAGCCCTGATCGTTGGAGTGGTGTGTTCTCGGTCACCTCTCTCATGGAAGCCTTTCTGCTTTGATTGCTCAGTTTTGCTGTGCGGCCAGCTCTGTGAAGAATCCCTGTTTTTCTAAACTTCTTCCATTTCAGAATCATGGAGGCCCTCGTAGAAGCTTCCAGTGCAGAAGACTTTTTTGTAGCTTTGCCCTTTTCCCCCTACAGTCCTGACTCTGAGCTCTGCGGTTATTTGCTTTGATATGCACTGTCAGCTATGAGACTCTTCATATAGACAACAGTGTGAATGCACGTATGTGTGTGTGTGTTCCATACATTGAATTTACCATATGCACTCAAATCAATGTGTTGAAACATCTCAAAGTCAGTGTGATGTTTTGGTTTGATCTTTGGAGTAAAACGATAAAAAAAGGTCTCAAAGCTTGCACCATTGTCGTGGTAATCGACAGTCCAGTATTCATGTGCTTCACCCCAAAAATCTCGAATGGCTCGTGATAAACAGGACTCCATCTTTTGTAGCCACCTTTGCCTCAGTAAGAAGTAAAAATCCTCTCATCTCTCACTGGACGTGCTCAGACTGGGCAGGCGCTCACTGGTACTCAGTACAGCACAGGTGTAGTGCTGCCTGAGTGCACTGGAGCCATCCTCCGCCACTTTCTTTGAAAACATCACAGTTAGCATAATCTGCCTGAAATTCATATGCATTTTTGAAGCACCACTGAAGCCTTGAATATCGGCGGTGGAGATGGCAGCCTCTGTGGATGTGTTGGCTCTGAATGAAAAAAAAACAGTGAGGGTTATGGTCTCAAACCGGCACAAAACCGGGCACACAGAACAGCATCTTCATGAGGGAGCATGTCAAAGCACATATGCCACGATACACTGTTTTTAATATTTGACTTTATATATCTCTGTGCTTTACTTTAAACTTGAATATATTTTTTTCTATAAATGTCTTTTCTCATTCAATAAAACAAGTTGAACCCAAACATTATTATCTCACCAGGTTATGTGTGATTATGTGTCACGCACTGTGAGATTAAAATCACCTCGCTCCATGCTTTAACTCAACTGACATGGTGAATGGTGAACCTGTTTTATGCCCTTTCTTATTCGATCAAATCTGTGCTGTTGCTTTAAAGATGAAGGGCACTGTAAGCTCGGGCACATAAGACAGAGTCCTCAGAGCAGAGCACTTCCCCTCAAGCCTGAACGTTGTGGAAGCGATCCCTCCCTCTCGCAGAAATGAATGGTTTGATTATATCTCTTCCCCGAAGGAAGAGCGGCAGGACGAGACGCACTTGATGTGAAGATACAAACACGTCGCTGAACTGTAGCTCAGCTCAGAGGAATGCTGTTTGCATCCAACGCTGCCGTCACATGTGGAAGTCACTAATCCCCGAGCACGGCGCGCCCCTCCCTCTGTATAGAAAGTGACAGCTGGCAGGTGTACTTTGGTAGAGAGCAGTTCTCAATGAAACCACACACTAAACTCTGTGGGGTTGAGATACAGAGCAAATGTCCTGAGCTTCACTTTCTCTGGATGATAGTTTTCAAACTGGGCTGCAACTTCTCATTATTTTTTTAATTATTGATTATTGACCAGTTGTTCCTTTTTTTCAGGTAATCATTTAGTCTGCATCATGTTAGAAAATGGTCAAAATGAACTAAGAGCAATGATGACATTTTGAAATAGCTTGTAATGTCACAGATTGTCTGGAAATTCCCTGATTTTAAACATCAGTGGATTCTGATTGAATCTGAGTTTGACGAATAGTTTGAGGGTGTTTCAGATTTTATTGTGAGTCACTTTGTGCTGCTGATTTGAAACAAACCAGATGTATAAAACAAACACGGCAGAGGATTTTTCCTGATGTTCTGCCAAAGAAATTATCAGGTGACATCCTTTATTAGACGACGAGCACGTTGCAGCTTGACATCTCCATGAAGAATCAGTGGACATGTGCTTTAGGATATTAAGATGACAAGTGCGACTTACATTGCACGTCTGTTTGTCCGTCCATTTCCAAAAGGCTTTTTTTTTTGTTGTCTTGGAAAATTATTCTAAAACCTTTCCCCAATTTTTCACAATGCTCTTTCCCTTCCTTTACATGAAATTAAAGGGAAAAAATACAACCGAGAGAAATACAATTTTCCATAACACAGGGAAACAGCCAGTGTAAAGTCGGTGTTCGGAGAAGGTTTGAATGACTGACTGACTTGAATGACTCCGCGATAAAGACGAGTAAAACCCACACTTATTTATATGTAAATGTTACAGCTTTTCAGGAAATGCAGGAGTAATTTGTGGTGTATCATTTGATCTGGTTATTATTCTACCTCACACACACACACACACACACACACACACACACACACACACACACACACACACACACCATAAAAGTGGCTCTCATTCTGCCAGGTGTGAGGGAAGGAGAGCGCAGCCTCTAACAATCATCAGTGCAGATATGAAATCACTTTCCTCTTCGGAGAGCAGTCACACTGATACGTCCCACCACTTCACTTCTGTGGAAAAACCAGGAAGGAAGAGAGCGGAGGGAGGGAAGCTCCTTCACCGAGCGCCTCATTAAGGCTGGGACGAGCTCAAGAATACTTGAACTGAAAGAGAGAGAGAGTGATAAAGAGCGAGGTGAAGAGATGGAGTCTGTGGGGATTTAGGATATAGGAAATGTAAGAGTAAGCTGTTTATAGAGGGATGTGGCTGCGATGGCACTCATGTAGAGAGCAGTAGTTCATCACTGCGAGGTCCTCACGCCTGCTTCTGTCTCACAGCCCCATGGGTGTTTTTTTTTTATTTTATTTTTTTAAAAACCTGCTGTCCTTTTGCAGTTGTTGCATTCACACAACTGATATAGTTAAAGGTCCCGCTCTGATTTAAACCCTTGCACAGGTTTAAGTCCACCGTCAGCATCCTCACCACTGACTCTGGTCTCATTGCAGACCCTTATGACCTCTTGTGGAAAAATCAGTGACAAATCAGTGATTCTCATCGATCACAGTTGCTCTGTTACTGATTTATGTGTTCATATGAAGCGATTTCAAACAGTGTGTGAGTGCTTCCTGTGTTACCTGTGTTAACAGCTCTAACCAGCCCATAGTCAAACAGAAGAAAACGTTTTTACAGGGAACACAGTGTTAATGTGGCTTCATCTGTATCTGAACAGCCAACAGACTGAAGGTTAAACCACACCAAATCGCTGGCTTTGTGCAAAAGAATGTGTGAGCTTAACTGGTTTCATGTTAAAAATAAGTGCTGAATTGGAAGTGCATCATTAACAAAAGATGTGGCTTTGTCAGTAGTACTGAAACATGAGTTTAACCTTGGGCTGCTGGAATCTTGAAACTTGCAGAACTCTTTTTTATGTCTATTTACTATTTTCCTTTACATTTGTAGTGACAATATTACTTATCCACTGGTTGGTGAGTGTTGCTGTCCAACATTTTAAGACACTGAATCGTAGCATATATAAACCTTTCTTCAGTTTTCCCATCCACCTCCTGCTCTGTTTCTCCATCAGTTTTCACCCTAAACCACGTCACTTCCCTACTGCTTGGTTATAAATGTGTTTGAAACTCTCCTTAACACAAGTCTTCCTTCCCTCTCAGTAAAAGCATTTTTCTCTATTTCACCGAAACTGCCTCAAAACTCTTTGTAAATTTGTCATTTATTTTGTTTGATGCCACAGACATTAAGTGAACAACACAGAGCGGACTTTGTCATGAATTTCTCAACGTATCGCAGACAGAGACAGAGTGCATTTTTACTGAGGCACCGAGCGAAGTGAACGTGAGTGCTTTGCTTTTTGGAATAGTTAAGGAGCCATTCTGCTTTTAAATGAGAACGTTGCTTTGGGAAAACAGCCATAACCTGACGGCGGCGTATTCTGGAGACATCACTCACACATGTTGATAGCATAAGTGACGTATTCAGGGAACTATTGATTTGTGTGGAGCTTTTACAGTTTGACGTGGGCTGCAGCGGTATAATGGACGTGGAGACCGTGAGTGTGTGTCCCACCTCCAATCCATACAGTGGATGGAACAAAAGATATAAAGGAGCTGCCACGTGAGAGGTCGTGGAGAATATAAAGTCTGAAGTTATATTTAAATAAAGCTGGGATAGTTATATAGATTAGTTTAGATTAGTTATATAAAGATATTGTAGAAGGGTTTTAGCAGATGTAACGAAACAAAGAATATTCATGTGACTGTGTGCAAACTCTCCTCTGTTTCCAGTGTGAAGATCACTGTTTTTGTTTTAGGTAATGATTAATTGTATGGATGTCCTGATCCAATCTCAGCGGCCAACATACCCAAAAATAAACACTTGACAGAATACAGCTCATTCAGGTTACTCAGGCAAAGTCTGCAACCAAGCAATTCCCTCGAGACAGCGACAAGGCCAACAAGATCACACAGGGGTGTTATTATTTTATACAAAAGAAAAAAAAAACAATAAAGAACAGCTTGCATGCAGGCAATATTTCTCCTCTGCATTGCAGAGCTGTTCACTTGTCAAGCATGGATTGATTTTAATAACTTTGATATAGCTGAAGTGTGCACAGTGCCGCTGTATTATCCAGGAAAATAACCGCAACCTCATTTAAATGTCTTTAAACATCTATTTCAAACATCAAATGCTCAGACACACATTACACAACAAAGTTATGAAAGACTTGGACGGTCGCTGTTTGGATAGAAAGTGGAGTTAGATGATTGGCTCTCGCCGCGACTGTTGTCATTTTCGCGGCCCCCTTGGCTCACGCTTCAGAAGACAGATCACAAAACCGAGCTCCTACTTTGTGCAGGATTTTTTCTTTTAATGAGGCTGTTGGCTGCATTAGAAGCAAGTGTCCTCAGTGCCCAGTGAAAAGGAAGCAGCTCCGACTTTGCTGCTTGATGTTTGTGCTGCAGGAGTCGTGAATACATCTGAACGGCTCTCTCGCAGTGCACCGTCTCGGCTCCCTCCATCTAACTTCGGCTCTGGGCTGCCGTCCTACAAACTTTCCACCGCCGTTCCCAGTCTCGCAAAAAAAAAAAAAGTCCCCAAAGTGGGTTAAAGGAAAAAAAAAAACAAAAAAAACAAACATTATCCATTCACATTCAGTCTGTGCCATCTCAGCTCTCTGTAGTTCCACACTGGGCATTAACCCCATGGGAAAGAAGAAGAAGGGATTCAGCGTTTGTAGGACTGGGCGTGCATGATATGAGACAGTAAAGCAGCAGCAGCGCAAACAGGCCAGAGCTGTCGTTACGGGCGGCGTCTGTCCGTGTCTCAGCATAAGGATAGACGGTAATAGGCCAAACTGCGGTGGGTTTGAGTGTGATAACGTAAAGCAGCTGATTGCCCTTCTCCATTGAAATCACCCACTTTATCTCCCCCCGTTTTTGTCTCCCCGGAGAGCCCTCTGCGCTGCCTTTACAAAGTGAATCCACACAGTCGTTTCTCAAGAAGATAAAGTATTCGCCGCGTATTATTCCTCCTTTCTCTACCCCCGTCCTCCCTCTCTCTATCTCTCAGCCGCTGGAGTAGCTGTCAGATATAGATCACGCCTCTCATTGTTTTCCCCCCCCAGCACCCTGTGGTGATAGCTCGCCAGGCGAGTGCCGGGCGTGAGCGCGGATCCTCTGGCTTCCTTTCATGAGAGTACCTCAGGGTCGCCAGAGGAAAAGAGAGAAGAAATGAAAAAAATAAATAAGTGTGAGAGTGTGTTTGAGGGATGGAGAAGCACAAGGTGTTAGAACTCGAATGACTAAAGTGTAAAAGAAGGACAGGTTGTTTGGATGGCATGTGTTCCTATTCAATATGAGTTTTGAAAGGCAGAACACTGAATACTCATAGACTGTATTGAACACTGAATCACTTAAACATTATGGGTTTTCAATAATATTGATTACACTGCTCACACATTTTTATGTATAAGTAATAGTGCAGTAGTGTGGATTGTAGTGTGTCATTTTCAATAATAATAATAATAATAACAATGTTCATAGCTGCTGTCACGTATCTTAAAAAGTCATTTTTCAGATAAATTCAATGAACCACCATCATATTTTGTGTTTGGAGGCAGGATACAACCCGAGCTAAGTGAGTGTGTCTCTGTGTAATGTGATGAAACTGATATGTGCGTTGACCTTCGGTGTGAAAGACGTATTAAAGTCTTTTGTGAGCACGCTCGGTCACATCTGGTGTGGTGGGGCTGTCGGTGCACAGCGGCCCGAGCTGCAGCAGCTGCTCTGTCAGCCCATTTCATGCTTCCTAAAACGAGACGTTACAGTTAACAATCAGCTCTGTCCACATTCATTCAGTCACCACAAAGCAATAATGGGAAATATTTTCCACAGGGATCTAGTTTGCCATGTCTCCCTCCCAGACTTATTTAGGCCATTAATACATTGATATCTATTTTTTTTCAGTCTACTGCTGCAGGGAGTCACCTCGGCTATTGATGAATGCTTTACAAGCCCAAACATCTTAAATTCTGAAATACAGCTTGTTCACAGGTCGCTGGCAGTATTCACAAACATCAACCTGTGGCTATAACTGAGCTGTATTTGGTCTATTTATAGCAATGTCAGTACAATTTGGGCCTTTTGAAATGGAAATGACTTCCACCTACTTTTGTGTTTTCTAATCCTCGTCCACTATTAAGCTTCCAGCTAACAAAGAAAGCCTGGATACATCCAATTTTGTGCCTCAGCATCCTACAGCTGGGGATGATCTCATGAAATAATCCAAATCGAACTGGAGCGCCAGCCAGAAAAAACAAAACAATGTGAAAGCATTTGTATAGAAATTATGGCTTTTTTCTTAGAGCATCATTTCACTGTACAGTCATTAAGAAATTTGACAATTTCCTCATGGGTCACTATCTCACTGTAGGTAGAGGAAGTTCTTAGTTCTTATAGCAATCAAAAGGCAACTTCTACAATTATGCATCAAGAATTTGGATGGGACGATAATGATGTCATAGCATTGATCCAGATTCATTTATTGGGATAATTCTGGATCACAATAATTGTGACTCAATAACTGGACTCAGCATGTTCGATGATGTTCTCTGTACATGTGGCATCTATTGCACGTCTGTCCGTCCCAGGGAGAGGGATCCCTCATCTGTGGCTCT
>JBAJHX010000042.1:16103670-16117546 GCA_037176925.1 Amniataba percoides | reverse complement strand
TTGTAAAGCCCTCCGAGGCAAACAATGTTTGTGATTTTGGGCTTTAAATAAATAAAATTTGATTTGATTTGATTTGAAAATCCTGACATGAGTGACTTGAAGCAAGCTAACGGACAGTCTCATATTGATTTCCGTACTTATATAGAATAGCCTGTCATGGTGAAGTATCCCCCACGAAAATGTTCAGTCACATGTGAAAACGAAAACTAACATTAGGGAGGGAGATGACAAAATACAATAACCCAAGTGATTTTTTTATTTCAAATAATTTTGGTGTATTTATATTTAGATGTCTGCCTGAAATCAAATTGAATATTCACTCAAACTTTATTTCAAACTGATAATAAAATAAAGCCGTGCCGTGCTTTGTGGATTAGTTTGCAGTGTCTTTCCAAAATGGTAAAAGCCCTTTAAAACCATCTTATATAACCTCATTGAATTAGCAGACAGAACATAAGCGGCTCATAATCAACACAGAACATGTTTTGTCATATTATCTCAATTACAGGCTTCGTTTCACTGAGATTGTGGTGTTTTTGTAGTTCAGTGTGCAAAGACACAAGGTCAGCATGCCATCAGTTAACATCAGTGATAGTCACTGTGGCTGTTAAAGGACAGTCACTTTGCAAATAGAAGATGAAAGGTACAGACGTGACACAGCAGTAGCTGAGAGATGGCCCCTGGTCGGTGGCACACTTTCTCTAATGACACCCAGAAGTCCACTGTGGATTACTTCATGTCCCACAATTAGTCAGAGCCCTCCGGTTTTGTCAATGTTTTGACTTGAAACTGAGTTCAGATTCAGATTCAGTTCACGGAGCTACCGAGTTGCAGGAGAGCTGAAAAAAAAAAAAACTCAGTGTGTGGAGTACAACACCTTCTTAAACATAAATTGATTTTCGTTGCACCCGGGGGGGCAAGCGCTTTTGGAAGACACGCTGAACTGCTCTCTCAAACTTTGTCCAACTCCTCGTCCTCTCTCTGCCTCGCCGTGGTTGGAGAGGTCAGAGCGCCGCGCAACTTTGAACAAAGTCCGCTTCTCCACGAAAAAAACCCCAAACTATCCAGAAGTACAAACAGAGCTGTAATAGGAGACAAGGCGGAGAGGAGGGTGAGGAACAGCACATGAAAGGAAGCGTTTAAAAGATCATTTACCATAGAGAGCTCTATCTGTCTCTGCCTGTGAGCGGATGCCCCGAGGTTGGCGTTTGAGCAGGCGGATAAGACGGTGTATCCAATGAGCTCTCTGCTAAACTGGGGAATGAGGTTTAGGATCTTGGTTAGAGGAGTGGCCCGCCTCATCCTTTTTTTTTTCCTTTTCCTTATCCTCCTCCATCCATCCACCCATCCGTCGGCTTACGCACACGCACCACCTGACAGACAGACTGTACTGTCACACGGCGCGGTTTTGAATTGAAAAGCTTTGCCGGAGACTCCGCGGAAGCGCCGCGGCCGCAGAGAAGTGGAGCAAAGAGCGGCAGTGATTTGTTGACTCTGAGGTTGGGCATCACACCTGCCTGGTGTTTATTAAGTGCCCCAAAGCCTCATCGAGCCGCAGTCGATCATTCGGGGGGGGGGGAGCGGCGTGATGGAGAGCCTCATCCCCTCCAACCTCTAATGCCTCTGCCGAAGCTATTAGCCAGCCTTAATGCTTTCTGCAGAGAGGTTGCCATAATGACAGAGGCTCCAGACCGATGTGTCATTTGTTGGTTTTGGCAGCGAATGAATATTGAATACAGATGTTCGTGTTTTCTGGGCCACATCTTCGTACAAACACTCTGCTGACCCCGTTTTGAAAAATGATCGAGACAAAGTGAGAAGTGAAACCTTCTTGGAAAATATGTAAAAAGCTGTTAGTTAGCTTTTGGATTGACATGATCAGCTCACATGTGCTGTAGTCTTTGAGTGTAGGTGAAAGGTGAAGGTGTAACAGCAACAGCATCCAGTGTGAATGTAGCACAAAGATCTGTATCTGCACAGAGCTCCCTCGCTTTCTACTCTCAGATCGATACCGTGTCTCTTCCATTTGAGTACTTTCATAAGCACAAATTAAACAGCGCCGTAACCAGTATTTTTCATATAACTCAAATGGAGTGAGTGGGCATCCGTGTACTTTGCTATATGCAGAGGTGGGGGCTTCGGAGAGGGCTGCACTGTGGGAGGAGAGTGAAGCTTAAGCACATTTAGAAAAGTTGAATTTCCATGACTTTGTAATGTGCATCTGTGCTGTGCTGCGCAGTAACACACACCGTCAGGATCAGCGTTTCAGTCAGCGTGAGCAAAGATTCTCCTGACTATGATGATGTGTTTACCATTTATTTTTACCCAAAGTGCAGTAAATACACATATATATCGTATCCTTTATTCAGTGTGTCCTCCTCCTGAGACGAGGAGCTGCAGAGGTCTGGGAAGCTCATTTCTTTCTGACTCCACGTCCCCCAGATTGTTTTCACTCCCAGACTGAGTCTTCAGATCCAGCAGACGCAGATTCAAGTGACATCACTTAAGGACATTTATCAGACTTCACACAGCTCCCCGTGGAGAGCGTAAAGCCTTTGTACCACTTCTGTCACACACGCAGTGGTATCCTGACGCCTTACTCTCTAACACCTGTAACACACCCACACACACCTGTAACACACCCACACACACCTGTAACACACCCACACACACCTGTAACACACACACACACACCTGTAACACACACACACACACCTGTAACACACCGACAAACACCTGTAACACACTGACACACACCTGTAACACACACACCCACACACAGGATTCCCCTTTAATCCAACAGCACACTGTAGCTGCTTATGGAACTATATTGATTGATTGGATTTGATAAGGGCTTCTTCTTCTTCTACTATTACTAATTATTTAAAAAAATGTCCATTCCAGAGTCCAAGATGATGCCTTCAGAAGCCAAAGATCTCCATCTTATTGTCATAAAAAGCAGAGAAAAGCAGCAAATCTTCACGATGGAGAAACTACAGATGAACAATAATTAGTTTTTTTATTAATAGATTATTATTTTATTTAATTACTTAATATTTGACAGTCAGCCAACTGATTAATTGACTAATGATTTAAGCTCCAACAAAACATTTGAATATTTTACTTGCAGTAAGTTGAACAAAATCCTGAAACTGTCACAGCATGGTTAAACATACATGATAAAATGATAGAGATACCCTCCAGATCCAGGTCATGTATGATAATGATATTTCTACAAGTCAAATAAATGTTAATATTTTTTTAATTGTCACCACATTTTTTTAAAATCAAAGATGGAGCTGCTAACAACAGAACCCAACAACAGATCTATTGAACTGGTTTCTCCTGTTAGTCACATCCCTCTTCTGCACTATTTACTTTGTGAAGAAGAAAAAAGCACAGAAACAAATATCCAGAAGTAGATGTAGAAGAATTTTCGGCAGGCGGCGGCTAATCTCTGTGACTAAGTCAACACCTGCTGCAGCTGATCCATGATAAAAGCCTTCCAGTTTGCCAGTGGAAAGATTAGATTGTGTAGCAGTAGGACTTGTTGAGTTTGCATTAACAGTAGCAGTCAGAAGTGGTAACACGAGAAATGATTTCATCCCAGCTCTCCACAGCAAAGTCACCGGAGAGGCGTCTTTATGTGAAATAAGGAGGAGAGGTGGTGTTGAATGGAAGCCCGAGCCTCTGTGATTTCATCTTCACACTGTAGATATGAAACTGTTAAACCCCGCTGAAAGCACAGGCCGTCTTTTGAAAGCGGTTGCGTCCTTCTCGACGCCTGCGCGGCCGCACGTATTGCATCAGTCACCCTCGTGTCGACGCGGCGTGGAAGGAGACCGGCACCGGCCCCTGCTTTGTACTGATATTGTGCTCCAGCGTGGTTGCCTCCCGATGCGAGGATGCAGTGGAAATACAAATGAGAATGCCGTGCCACAGCGTGGATGCCGTGTGCAGCATCGTGCCAGAGGGGAAAGAGATGGAGACCACTGGATGTACATCTGAAGGAATCGCAGACGTCCACTTCTTCTTTCCATTCCGCCCCACTCCACTCATTATTTTGCTTGCCACTTTTCTGAAATCCTCAAATGTCACAGAAATGTTTCCCCCTCCCCGTCTGTAGCAATTCCAGGCCAAGTGCTGCTGACATTTTATGGATTCCTTTCAGTGTTATCAGCGATTAATGGTGACCTTTGCTCGGGGGTAAAGCATTTGATCTTCCCCGACCTGAAGAAAAGAGCCTCGGCATTTGATTTCAAAAGTCAAATTCACCTTGAGTTGCTTTTTATATATGGAGCGTGCACTGCGGCAGATTCTGTGGCTCACTCCGTTCCCTTTGTGGAGGTGTTATTTAGCTATGCAGATCGCTCGATGCACAAAGCGGTGCACTTGACAATGAGAGAGCTTAATGGATCACTGTACAAACACAGAGAGTGACGAGTGCCTTTCAGGGCCCTGTGGGAATCCAGTGCTCTTTAGGAGCATATGTGACAGGAACATGGCAGAGGCCTGCCGTGAACTGTGAGGCACCCTCGCTGGGCACTATTGTTAAAGCAGTGTGAGGGACTTTCTCAGTGGGCTCTTAGCCCCGTTAGACGGCAGCTTGAAGGGTAAATGGCCAAGAGAGCAGTCTCACTCAGTAGGGAGTTCAGTTGTGTGTTGCCAGATTTGGCACTGTTGCCTCTCCGTAGCGCTTAATTGCATCAAATGTGGACATGTTCTACCAACACTCTGAGTCTGAGTCAATAAGCATAAAACAGCCTTATGTTGGACTTTGTAAGCACAATATACACTACATCACATATATGCATAATATGTGTAACATATATAATGTGTGTGTGTGTGTGTATTTATCTATATCGATGCTACCTAAAATAAAGCCTCTTTCTAGACCTTTTTTAATTCAGTGTGAGTCCAGAAACTGTGCTTGGTAAGATGATGGGATTTGCTAAATTAAACTAAACAACTCATTGAATAAATATTTACCTGTTATGTCAGGGACGTATTAGGATGCAATAGCATTTACACTGTCAGAGATCAAGATAAAACGTGTCTGACTGCCTTTGTAGTGTTTTGGTGATCAGATCAAGTGGTTTGGTGGTCCTTCACACGTGTGTTTAACACTGTCCTCCTGTGAGCCGATCACCCAAGACACATGGAAAAAACAAATATGAAGCAGTCACTTTAGGGTGACACTTAAGTCAGTTTCAGTGGTAAAGGTGGCAAACATCTGCATTCAGCTCTAAGAAATGATGTGAGAATGACAGAACAGAAGTGTTTCTGTCATCTGCTGGAATCTTTTGGGGGAATTTGGGTACAGTTTTAGGTGTTATATCCTCTGAGTTTAACTTTCAATGATTTGAGAGCAGATAGAGCTGAATATTAATTTTCAACAGATCGTGAAAATACACATTTAATCAATCATAGATATTAGACTGGACTGTGTGTTGACAGATAGAGTATGAAAGGGCTCAGCTCATGATTGGGAAAAAAAAAACTTGATTGGGATGTGCCGAGTTGTAAACAACTTGATATTACAGAATTAAAACTCAAAGACGACCGCATGCTTTGCTTCCAAGATGACTACCAAAATGTTTTGAACACTGCTTTTTGTAACAGGGAGTGTGAAAAGATTTCAAAATATTTTCAATCATATTTCAAGCCACTGAAACCAGATCAGATATTCAAGGAGAGTAAAGAACAAAGTAACCACAGTAAGTGAAACAGGTAAAATATGCCAACCTCGTGTCACACTGCAATTTTTTAACTAACATTTGAAATATAAATTTCTACATAAAACACAGTGATAATCCTGTCGAGTGATGCTTTGTGGGCTTTGTAAAAATCCAATAAAAGAACGATGAATGAGTTGAGGCTGAGGCTAAGCAAACCTCACTGTTCAGTAATAACACGTCTTCTGAGCAGATGATCTATTAATAATTTACCTTCATATGGTTGTACAGAGGAATAATTCCTTCTTTTCTAATCAGTACCACCTCACTGTGATCAACATATTCACAGAATAATATGCACCAATGATAATCAGATACATCGTGTTTCATTGTGTGCATCATGTTTGTAGGCTTCAGATGGTTTCATTGGTAAGACAGACAGACAGACAGACAGACAGTTTGTCCTCATTTCCCTTGTTGGATCGTGGTTTGAAAACCTCTGATTTTCATCTGGTAAACATGGAAGAGGAAAGCGAGATCATTACAAACCCTGTCTTGCAGTATTCTTTTGTTCTTGGCCAACAGCCCATTCATGTGTGTGTGTGTGTGTGTGTGTGTGTGTGTGTGTGTGTGTGTGTGTGTGTGTGTATGTGTTTGATTGAAATACTTGATAAACCGCAGACTTACGTCTTTATAAGTCCATTACGCTCCAGCTTTAGACTTGTACTGTCTTCCAGATGATATCAGCTAAATGTTCCCCAGAGCTGAAATCAGAGTTCTGTCTGCTCTGTTCATTGCTATTCTGCCAAAATAAAACGTTCCAGTGCTATCTGTGATTGAATGTATAGTCGGCCCGGCCTGATGGGTATAAATCACTCTCTTTTAAATTCAACGTCCCGAGAAGTGTTTTTGTCAATTTGAAGCGAGTTCATGATTCATCTGGGATAATCTAGTCATCCTGTTGAGATCCTTGCTCGGTGAAAATGGGAGCCATTATTCCACAGATCTGCACGGCCGCATTGACTCAAATCGAGCGAGTAATCAAATGCTGAAACAGAACCTGGGAAAAGATGGTTACCAATGACTTGTGGCATATTTATTCTCACTTTTTAATGAGCTTTTATGAAGATAGATTGTTGCTGATAAGCGTAAGCATGAGAAGATTTGACTGGAATTGATATGTCTGTCTGCTCTCGTAGCACCTGAACTGAGCACAGTGGTTTGGTCGGGGTGAAAAAAACCCCCAAACATGTATGTATATGTGGAGCATACGTCACACATACTTCAGAACATTTTGAGAAGAGTGTGGCATAAAAAGATCACAGACTGCTTATTCCTCTACATTTGTTTCTGTAAAATGACGCATTTTTAACATAGCGTCTTTATAGTAACAGTGTATGACATGAGAACGTGAAGATCTTTATGAAGAGAGCAGCTGGTGAACATTGTGGAGCTTAAAAAGACTTTTACCATTCTTTTTATTCACAAAAAAGGTTCTGTTTCCCTGTCTGTTCTTTCCATTTTGTGTTTATTAGACTACTCTAAACTAAGTAATTAAGTACTTTTCTGATGCTTGATGAGGATTCAGTGTTACTGCTGCTGATGGTCTACAGGTACATGTGATGAACTGATAAGAGATGCTGTGCTTAATGTTCTTGTATACTGACAGCTGCGCAGGCGTTGTTGGCTGATCCTCACTGAAGCGATAAAATCCGTCACATTACGTTACTTCTTTGCCTTTGTTTTTTTTTTTTTTTTTAACAATTATTGCTGAAAATAATTAACTGATTGCGGAAATAGTGGTTGATGATGTTTTTTTGTTTATCTGCAAATTGATTAATATACTGCCTGGTCTCAGCTTTAAAGAAGTTGAAAGTTTTTTGGGGACATGCAAAACAGTGATCAGCCACAGAAATCTGATAAAAACATTGTGTGGTTGAAAATCTTTTGTGTTTCTGTGTGTGCATCCTCGGGCGTTTGGTCACTGGTTTAGCAGAGACGGTGAGACACAGCAGCTCCTGACTGTGACTGACTGGCCCGTCTGTCTCCTCCTCTCCTGACTCGGGAGCTTTCCCAGACGCTGCGACCTGCGCGTCTGATTAATTCTGTTTATGACATGATGGATCGGTCAATCACAGCCTCATCTCATCTACTTATTTCATTATCAGCGTAGTTACGAGATGACAGTGTATAAACAGCTGCCTCATTCATGAAATATGTGGCCCTTGCTGAGTGACGTTACACTACTGTTCTTTCCCCCTGAAGCTTAATAGGCCTAATAATATAAAGATAATGAAAGTAATTTGGGTGTCTCCTCTATAAAATGCGGTGTGTTCCCCTGGAGTTGCCTGTGGATTACAGGGGAAAGATGTCCAAACACATACATGTAATGCTGTCTTCTTACATTGTAATTAAACATAAATGTATGTCACTTTGATTAACCCTGTTTTTCCTCAGACAGAGTGACACTACACCGTGCAAAGAGCTGACCCTGTTGTTTTAAATCTTACCTCCCATGTTTCCCATGTGACGTGCTTCTCGTGTAACCTTGCGCTGTCCCATCACCCTGTTAATCCCCCCGTCCTCTTTGTGTCCTCCAGGGCTGCAGGGGGGACGGACGGTGACGGTGCAGTGGCTCTCTCAAGGCCGGACCAAGAGGGAGGCAGGGACCTCGACACAGGTCAGACACTTCATCGAGCTTCCTCTGGTCTTTGTTTTCTACTGATGCTGAAAACTCCCCTGCCTCCATTTGTTAAACTGTTTATGATTAAGTCAATATATCTAGCTGGTAACAAGAGTAAAAATCTAAAGCCTTGCTCGTGGCCCCAAGAGGCCGCAGTGGTTATTACATCTGACGAGATTAAAGTGTTGTGTAAGGTCAGAGACACACAGTCAGTTTCCTCACGGCTGCAGCCTGAGTGGTGGTGGGACCTGAAGTGTGAGGTTGTGGAAAGGCCATGGGGACATCAAAAAGGTTCCCTCGTTCTCTAAAATGTTTTTAAATATGTGCATACGTAATGAAACACATTTCTAATTGCACCAGTGCTCAGAGCCTTTGTGGCCTCAGACGTTCGATCATCAGAGGCGACGGAGGCTTTTTCCTGAAAAGCCTTTTTTCACAGTCTGGAGAATGAACGAAGGACGTCTGTTCCTGTGGTTCTGCGCTTATAGCCCTGACTCTGTCGTGTGATTATTGATATGGAGTCCTACACACACACACACACACACACACACACACACAGACACACACACACACACACACACACCTCAGACATGCCAGCAAACAATTGTGATCAGTGTTACCAACTTTAACTTTTCACTTTAACTTGAAGGATTCCTTAACTGTGACCAAAGTATGAACTGAGCTGGATGTTTTACAGTTGTAATGTGAACCTGTCCATGCTCTCTGGTGGACAAACAATAATGACACTTCTAAATGACCTCAGAGGTATTTTTCTGACCTTTCTGTACCAGAGTTTCTTGTTTTTTATCTCCTGAGGTGGATGCCGACACCAGTATAAAGCATTACTGCTTATATAACTGTGTGGAGGATTTATTGTTGGCCTCTTATGTTCATAAAATGAACTGGGTAAAATATTCCAATCCATGAAACAAAGCCAGGTCTAAAATGTTCGACAATGAAGAATTGGCAGTTAAACATGGGACTTAGCAGCAGGCGAGCTGACTAAAACGCACATCTGTTAATGTTTAACTACTTGCAAAATAGTCCCACCTGAAACTGGGAAAGTGTCATTACAATAACAAAAAGCAAGAACAGAGTTTCTCCAACAGTTAGAATGAACACATTTCTGTGTTGTAACTAAAGCACGTCCATGTTCTAATGAATCCACTTGCATATGTACTTAAAGCAGAACACAACCAGTACTGGATTTATGAGGCCAATAGCAATATTTAAGAATTTAATCAAGTGATACTTCATATAGGTCATCATGATTTTTGAACATTACATTACGAACTCTTTATTTTTCTCTTAATATCTCTTAATTTAAGCTCTACAAGAGCTGTGACCAAGGTTTGTGCTGAATAGAAGAGTTTGTGGTTGGTGTTCCCTGCTGGACAAACACTTTTTTAAATGAACTGTTATGAACTGATACAGATATAGCTGTGTTAAGCTGATATTAGTTTCAGCCTGTCCAGCTTATCGAGCTTTAAAAACCAGCTCAGCGAGGTGCAAGCTCATATTTAAAAGCACAGAGGGACCGACGACTTGTTAGGTCAGTGATATCTGTTATTGTTGACTTGAAATTGGCTTGGAAACATGGCTCAGCCTCGGCGTACAGATGCCCCTCCTCGGCCTGATGGTCGCCTTGGCAAGAGAGGAAAAGTGTGGGTGGGTTTGGAGGGGGTGAGAGAAAAGGAGAGACTGTAGCCAAAGCTTGAGGCACGACGCCCTCGGAGCAGTCACCAGTATTATCGAGGGCCTCTGTTTGACAAGGAACACAAAGCAGTTCAGAAAACAGGACAAGGCTTTCGCTTTCATTTGCCAACAAAATAGTTGCTTAAAATATGTTCCAAGATAGTTGATTATGTAAAACTGAGTGATAAGTAATACATGAATTTGTCCATTTTTACCACAGAAACAAGGTCAAATGAAATCCTTCACAAACCAGCTAAGTATTTTTTTAATCTAATTTATTTCTGTTTAAAGTGAAATTTGAATTTCTGTACCAAATGTTGTTTAATTGAACTTAAGACAGCAAACTTACCAACTTTTAAATGTTCCTTAGAGACAAGAAGCACAGGAACTTACAGAAGCATTTTAAATGTGTGAAAATGAGAAAATTGTTTCCTCTCATTTCCTTACTGTGCTATAATACTAAAAACAAATCAGTAAGTGTTCAGTTAAAGAACAAGTTAAGAAAATTAGAGCTGATGCCTTGTCTCTGTGTCTGACAGCTGTCTTCCATGGCACTATGGACATCTTAAAGTATTGTGGCTGGACTCTCAGAAGTAAGCTGAACTTAAAATGAAATAAGATTCAGGATGTTAAAAAACATGTTGTTCTTAGTGTTGTTCTTTGAACCACACAGTTAATTCATCTAAAATTTGGAGATAAAAGTTTTTTCTTGTTTTTCTTATTTTAATGTGATTGTATAAGTGCTGGCTTGACAGGAAGGGCAGTCAAATGAGTGGAGCTTTTGGGTGCAGCACAAACCTGAAAGCATCTAACTATAGCAGCAAGTCAGACCTCTGTCAGTTCATTCTCATTTTCCTGCTGATGATTCGCTGACAGGCTCGGGCCAGCTCCCCCGACGGGCACCATGTAATTGACGGTGATCACTGGAGGCGTCTGACTGCCTCTTGTGCATCTTAATGCTTCTGATAATGAGAAAGTGGAGCCCTGCTGAGAAACACAACCACGCACAATGATTCAGCCCCGTGCATTCATCTGCATGCCGCAGACCTGCTGCTAACCAGCATGCTAACAGGTGGATATTAATGCCCGACCGGCCAGAGGCATCTCCTGTGCTGATGCTGACCCTCTTTACCTGCTCTGAAGAGATCAGCAGTATTAGAAAGCAACAGCAAGGTTAAGGATTAAAGGTGTTTTTTGACTTAGTGACACCATTGGTTGGTTGAGTGTTGACCATGAAATTCAAATGAAAAGGTGCAGTCACTTCTCAGCTACATCTTCATTTCCATTTCCACTAACTGACTGACTAAATTAATAGTCTTCTGTAAATGATGTCACCTGCAGAAGCCTCATAATTGAGCCGTTTCAGTCTAATGGCATTTTAAAGTTACTACAAAACATTTATATTGCTGTTACGTGTTCGTCTTCTGTCTTTAAAGTTACTTTACAGAAGTGGAAATAAAATACAACCTTCAACTTCACAGTCAAACTTTTCAAATCTTGTATAAATGATAGTTTTCTGATATGATGATTGATAACTTAACTTCTTCAGTACATTTTAACAACAGATATTTTTAGAACTTCACATTATAGAAACTGTCACTGACTGAATGTTCCTCACCAAGACGGAGGATAAAATAATTGGAAAAGTTATCACACAGTTATCATAAGCAGACTGCTGCCGTCCTTGTCTGTGACTGTACAGTATATCCGGCCTGTAAGTGTTACCGCTCAAGGATGCTTTGACAGATATGGCTACGTGGGGGGAATGAACCCTGCGTCTCCAGTTGGAGGTTAATCTTAATAATTGCGTGTCCAGGAAGAAAATCATCAAAAAGGTGTGACAGAGTCATTAAGTGAACATCCGGTGGGTTGGTATTCCTCTGTCATACTTTCCTATCTTTAATTTCACACATAGAAGAAGCTGCTCAGTGTCAGAGGTTTCATCTATCCCCATTTGTTTTGTAGATTCATACCCATCTTATGTCCTTCAGTTATTTGTTGGGGTAGTTCAAAGACTCACTGTGGCCTCCATCCTCCTCTGCCTTGTTTTTTTTATTTTTATTTTTTATCTCCCAGTCCTCTTAGACCTCTTCCCACCTACTCCACATCTACTTTCTGTCTCCCAAGTGATTAGATTATCTCTCACCTCGCGAGCGCGCTGGAGATGGCGGTGACATTCACCCCGGTGAGATTATGGAGTGCACACATGCACATGAATCCACGGCTGGTGCAGGCGCTGTGCAGAGAGGGAGACACCCAGACACACTGATGATACCCATTAGGATTCACCTGACATTTTTTTTGGAAAGCAGACCACCAAGCACACAATGCTGCAAATTTAAGTTCAGTTTAAATCTAAGAAGGAAATGGTTTCATTTTTAATGAATTCAAGCGAAAGACTTCCATTAGACAACTAGATTAGTATTGATCTATTTCTGGTTGCAATATGTCACCAATAAATTAGCATTACTTTTTTATTGTAGTTCCCTGGCCTGCATCCAGCTCTGCACAGACACACTGACAGCTACAGCAGATGTGTGCCACCATTCAAACTCTTCAGCCAATCAGAGACGTTCTGGACAGCCTAACCAGGTCTTTTGTGCAATGCTTCACAAAACAGAACTGACTGCTTATTATTGATAGGTTTTTACATAACTGCATCAGAAAAGTTTCTTTTTTCCAGCAGGCCTAGCATTTCACCATTTGAGGCATTTTGTAAAGGACGTTTCAAGGCACTTTGAGCTGCCAAATGAAGCTGGATGGATTTTAAAGTGTTCAGAGCGAATCCATATTCATGGGGGTTTTTGTGTACACGTTTATGCATGTTTAATATTTGTTTCAGTAAACATTTATTTGACAGTGTGGGTTCTTTCAGTCTTCATTGGATTTGAACCTATATTTATTGCAGGCAAAGGAAATGCATCTTGAATATTTATGATTTTGGTCACAATTCATCACAGTGCACTTTGCTGTGAAGTCTGCGTGGATTTTATGCATTTTAATACATGCATTTCCAATAGATTGTAGTGAAGCGGAGCAGATTTCATTTGGTATACTATGTCTCTCCTCAGTCATTCCACAACACAAAACCAACATTCGTTTTTGGATTGTCAAACTTTCAAATCTTAGACACCAACTCAGTATCTGGAAACGATGATGGTTGATTACCCAGCATCCCTTTGTGTACTTTCCTTTCTGCTACAATAAATAAAGGGCACACTGCTTTCTCCGTCTGATGTAAATAGCACACTGCTGAGCGTGAACACAGTTGTACGTAGGCCGTGGTGGAGTGTGACATCAGATCACTGATCATGAATTCAGAGTTTTTTCCTGATAATCTTGTTGTATATCTTATTAAATAGTTTAATCTCTTCTGATAGAGTTTGCCTATATCCTCTTTCCCAGTTCCTCTACAGTTAGGGTAAATACACAAGACACTTATTTGAAACTCAGCCACATCTGTTATCACTGAGAGGTTTGTTCTTTTAATCTGTATGCACATAGTTTGATATTTCCATTAAGTCATCACTTTGTTTTTCGCCTTTTTCCTGACCAAATAAGTGTTGGATTACTTCTTTTTTTACATGATTCATCATTGTGCTATTTCCCCTTTCTCATGGATATGGAATCCGGAGTTGTCTTTTCTGACCAAAACAGTACAGAGGCACTTGAGAACTATGCATATGTCATGGCTGAGTGCTCCACTCATTCTTTATCAGCCAATCATCTGTGTTTTAATTTCACTAAGCCCTGAGGAGTCTCTTTTGATTTTACCTTTAAAAGATCTTTACTGTACCAATGTTTGTTATCTTTTTTCATCACA
>JBAJHX010000042.1:16063817-16100005 GCA_037176925.1 Amniataba percoides | reverse complement strand
GAGGCGTGGTGTCAAAAGTAAGCTTTCATCGCCTTCTGCTGCACGTCTTTCTCTCTCTCTCTCTCTCTCTCTCTCTCTCTCTCTCTCTCTCTCTCTCTCTCCCTCTCTCTCTCTTTCTCTCTCCGTTTCAAGGTCAGCCTGCAGGGTCAGCAGTGTGAAAGCAGTAGGATAAGTGTGTGTGTCTGTGTGTGAAAATGTGTTGTTTTTTTTACTTCTAAAGCCAGATATTATCCAAACCCTGGTACTCAAGAAAACCATAAAAGTAATTTCTGCACGCAAATACGAGCTGTCAGTCTTAATTTGAAATTTCGCAGTACAATAATGTAGGCTGTGTGGGGGTGGAAGAGCACTGCGAAATATTCAAGGGGAGGAAATACATTTGTGATTTAAAAAAAAAAAAAAGTCTGCAGCACTTCAAAATACCAGACCGTGTTGTATGAATGTAAAGCCGTTTGCTGCTCTTGTCAGGGAGAGTGGACTGCTTAATATTTTGAAGAACTGTTTACGATCATTTTCAAAGGCTGACAGGAAGTCTCAACCCGACTGAAAAGATATCTGCTTTTGATTTATTAACACTTCAGATAATTGATTATTGTCTATCTATTCGCACCATGTGAAAGTAAATGTCAAGGTTTTATTACCGCCCTGTTCTGCGATGTTACACTTGTGCAGCCGCAGCTCTGCAATAAAAAAAGTAAATTAGGGTTTTGTGTTTATTAAATATTAATTCACTTGCAGTACCCACTTTAAAATGCATGCTGAAGGTGTGTTTTATGTTTTTCTACATTATTTTTGCGAGACATCCTGACTTCACGCACATTGTTAATCATAGTAATGAGCAGCTGTGGATGGTGATTCTGTCATTGCAAATCTCTTATAATAATTTCTAAACTGAAACAACCTCGTAAACTCACAGCAATCAGTTTTCTTTTTCATATGAACTGTCAAATGACTGCGTTTTATGAAGGGTAGCTCATAGTTTTAGTTTTCTAGCTTGTAACTTTTCTCTTCTGGCTGTTCTTGGCAGCTGTTTTCAGATCAACCCACCGTTCTCTTCACTTCCCCAGAAACAGACAGAAGACAGACAAGCAGCTAGCTGGTGGAGCAGGAACTGAACCAGAAATAAAGGAGAGTTCATATTGGCTTTATATTCATCTGATGAACACAAACACAATGTCACTTTATGTCCATGGGTGTGTAAATAAGTAACTGTGTCCCCATAATATCCCTGTAGTTCTGTGTTTGATCATTCAAACCAGCTTTTGAACTCCAGTGTGCCCAGACAATAAGTATAATAGCTACCATCTAGCTGTCCAGCACCAACGGGGACTTTTCATTGCATTTTGAAATTGAAATCAATCAGTTTATCCCCATAGAAAACAGCGGCATGGTTTAAAACCATCATTTGGTCACAAAACAGTTTCAACCAGATCAGATGGTGAAAACTTTTTTGAAACCACATTCTGGGATTTCTCAATCAGTATTACATCAATAACTAGTAACTAACAATTAACAGTTTTTTTCTACTATTTTAAACATCATCTGTGTGGGATGTAAGGCGAGGAGTTTTAGTTTTCTCTTTTGTTGGACCACATATTAAATTGAAAAGAGAGAAACTCCCATATTTCCAAGATTACTTGACCTCTGATAGAGTAGGAAGTTTAGCTCTTCACTGTTGAGGTACCACCTTTTCCTTGCTACCATGGAAATCCTTCTCATTGCAGACATTTAGATTTGTCACAGGAAAAGCACTATTCCGTTAAGGCGTGTCAGGAAACCATTCCAGGCAGCACCACCGACACGACCGGTCCCAGCACATCCAAATGTCAGGCAGACGTTGTTACTACTTGTTGAGCCAGTGTTTGACAAATGAAAATGAAAAACAGACAAACCTCAACAAACTCAAAAGATGAGATCAAAGGGAAAAGACATGACAGTGCTGCCTACACTGTTTGACTGACAGCTGATCAAAATACAAAAGAAGAATGGCAGTGAGCTCCCGGCATGAAAGATGCACACTTGTTGGGAAAAACCCACTTAAAATTCCACCAATTATCACATTAACTTTATACTTATGTTTCTTAAGTCTGATAAGTGAGCAGTGATTGCAGGAGTCTGTAATGCACAAACTCACTGTCCACAAGTCTTAAATCTGCATTGCATGGACACCCTGCATTAGATAAATTTAAATGGAAGTGACCCCCGGTGCCTCCCTTTGCCAACTGCTGGAGACACAGCTGTGCTGAAACTGTTTGTTTTCCTGCCTGATTGACAATGAGATGTTAAGCAATGCTGGAACGGCTCATCCCCAGTGTGCATCTGGTTCCTTCCCCATATGACTATTGTTGAGCAATAAATTGGCAAACCATCTCCACTAATTCTCCATCTGGAGACGCACACATGACACCAGTGGCCAGATGCACAAATGACTGTGTGATAGTCAAACTGACAGTTTACTTTTCAGCTCAAATCTAAAGCTCTGCTAGCATCCGTTACAGCCCACAGTTTTTACTGCACCCAACGCCAGAATGGACAACATCCTGTTTTACTAGTCTTACTGTCAGGGGTGGAGAAAGATTCAAAGTTTGGAAAGAAAGATAGTGAGTTCAGGGAAGAACGTTTATTTGTTTAATTCCTTTGGGAGGATGAATGTGTAGCAGAGGTATGAACTGTGACCTGATGACTTTTTTAACGTGAATGCTGTTTTTCTGATGTTTACCTAGAAACCATCACAGTAAAAACATTTGATCTCATGGATCTGTAACCTAAACTGGACTTGACAGACTTCATTGTCTTACTGGTCTTTGGAGCAACACGTCCCACAATGCAGCTCCTTGAATAGTCACAGTGCAGACCATCCTGTTTGTCCTGTTGGCTGTCAGGACATCTCACTGTGGAGCAAACTGTTGATTCTGTTAAATATTCAGCATGTTGTCATACTTAATTATTTTCCTGATAATAAACATGATACGGCCGCATGCTGGATCAATACCATTTTCTTGAAAATGAACAGCGGCCGCGGTGCTTTGACTGAATCATCCGTCTGCACGGTGCTCATCAGTAAGTCTGACAGCTGCAGATGCATTTCAGAGATGACATTCATTTTTACACTGTTTTCACTGTCATCCATTGCCAAACATTTGTCACCATTTCTTCATCGAATAAACCAAAAACAACAGCTCCAGCAGTTTATAAGAGACTCACTATTCTCTCTTATTACCGTGCTCTGGTCACGAGTTCAGGAAAACATAGCTGTTTCTTTTCAGGAGTGTAACTGCAGCTGCCTGTGCAGTATCCAAAAATCCTCCTCTAATGTTTTTTTAAACAGTGAGATCATATCTTCTAAATCCCTTGTGCTTGTTCACGTCTCACTGGAGGTTGAGTTTGTGGGTCTGATTCTCTGAAAATATGCTGCAGGAGAGCTCAGTGATTCTCAAACTTCCAGAGCTCCAGAAGGAGCACAATACCAACGGCAGCTTTCTTACTGGGGGAATCAAACAACCTGGCTAATAATTTCATTCAGCTCTAATTTAATTCTCAAGAAATTATCTGTCTGCATTACAGCAAACTAGATTGTTTTTACTGGCAGTCCCTTTAGAAAAGGTCCAGTTAAGACAGAACACACAGAAACTCACATATAGTTTTTTTTTAAATAACAATAGAAGTGATTTAAGGAAATTTCTGGAATTATGTGGTTTTTAAGAAGATTTAAACAAGTACAATCCAACAGGGATCATTTTACAAAGGCTTTCACATAAGATGCATTTGGCTGTCACCCCATCATTTTTTAGTTTGGATATTCTTCTACAATACTAAGTCAGTCAGTCAGGACAGTGGACACTTCTCCCTCTGCATGCTGTTCATACAGGGCGGGTTGAACAACCTGATCATTTTATAAACCAACCAGTCCCACATGTCTCTGACTTCCCTGGTGAAACTACCAAACAGGAGACATCACAGCGCTCTCTAACAGTAAGGCCTGCTCTGGCTACACTGGACGTTCATGCTCAACTTCTGCACCAACAGCAACTGAAGTCCTGAAATTACTCACAAAATGAAAAGTTTCAACTTTAGTTATTTGATTATTGTTAATTAAGTCATTAATGAACTATTAATAAGTGGATCTTGAGCTGAGGTTGTCCTATGAAACGTAATTATTTCTCCTCATCCTCTCATCTTCTCTATAATATGATATAATGTAACATAATGTAATAAATATAATATAATGTATATTTTGCTTAAATTTTGCTTAGTCAACAGCACAAGCTTTTATTTGCATTTAACTGGTAGCTAAATATATCCAACACGTCCCTGCGATCAAAAAGAAAGATGTGTGAGGTACATCTAAATATAACGGATCAGAAGTATAAAGAATGCCTTCAAGGTCTTAAACTAAGCTTTTGAAAGAAATTGCTATTTATTTTGCTGGCGCTGATGTTCCTGTCATTCAAATCAGAAATTGAAGCTAGCTCAGAGGATAAAAGGATTTACAGTTTATATATAATGAAGTGTTTTAAGTGGAGAAAGGTGGTGGTGGTGGTGGTGGGGGGGTACATTAACAGATGTACTACGGCAGTGAAAGAGAGCATGGATAGATCCGTTGGGAGTCTTGTTTTGATCGCAGCGGGGTCGGCTTTCTGAACGGCATGGTGGGAAAATCTACAGCTGTGCTGTTCCAATAGGAGGCTCCTTTGATCAGCTCTCTTTAGAATACAGAGACATCTTCCACAATGAGCGGGGAGATGTCAGTCTGCTGGGGTTTAGGGATATTTCAAGGAGCACAAATGGGATATGACTTGTTTTCAAAGCAAATTTTTAGTTTGAATAGTGAGCTGTGCGATTTTTTTTTCTTTAAGTGGATGCCAACATGCACACAACTGTGACTCAAAAAAAAAAAAGAAAAAAAAGAGCAGAATGAATATGAGTGCACCAGAACACAAAACACACAAACACTCACTTTAAAATACTTCTTTGTTGCATTCACCATGACAACCAAGTGAAATGAGATCCCTTTTCTCGGGATAAGCACCTTCCTCAACTATCTGTCTTGTCCTTCGAGATAAGGCCGCTGGCTGCCGTGAATAAACAGGCAGCACATTAAAACACTGCCAGCATGAACAAGAGTCAAATTTATAAAGACCCTCTCTCCGTCTCCTTCTGCACATTCATCTTTGTCCACACTGACCTGGATGAGCTTTCACTTCTGTTCTCTGTTGCCTAAGAACAAAAAATATACAAGAAATTTGCAAATTTTGAAGGAAACTGTTCTGGTCAGATTACATTTTGATCTCTGTATGTTAATAAAATATTAACATTAGGGGTTAACAGATTATTGAGCAATTATAAATATTAGCTCTGATATTCAGGATTTCCATAATTATAAAAATCCTTTTATTTATTCAGTTGCCAATAAAATAAATACATTTAAAAAAGCCTTATTCGTTTAATGTCCCTCCCACAGAACTCTGATAATGAGTAGTAGCTTCTCAGCACTTAAGGACAGTGTGCCGCAGACGAGCGAAGAGAAGCACATTTGTGTCAGCTGCTCCGTGTTCTGACGGAAAGCCAGAGGATGCTGTCGAAGTCCCGGTCCCTTACGCCGAAGGTGCAAAAACGCCACAGTCTTATGATCTATTTCTGTGATGATGAGCATGCCCGATTTCCCAGTTACACCACTGAAAATGAACGAGGTCACAGCCTACGGGATTTCATTCAAAGGTTGAGAAAGCTTTTTAAACAGACACTTCTGCCACACTCCCTGAATAATGTGCTTTGTTGCAATGGTGTACAGCTAACTACAGTGTAACCGTGTTTTTATGTGTCATAGGCAGCAAAAAAACTAGTAAACATAAAAAAGTTCACTTCAGTCGTGATGAAACTGTGCCAGTGTGTGTGTACATACATGTATATATAAATATAGGCATTATATAGTATAAAGTATATACCATTCATGTGTGATGAAGTGCTTTGATTCTTGGAAGTAGGTGGCTGACATCATGGCGTGTGCGTTCCCTTCCTGGACTTTCTTTCCAGCAGAGTTAATTCCAGCAGCAATTACATTTTCTCTTAAGCGTATTTGCCTGAGCAGTGAGTACAGAGACGCGTCTTACAGGAGACGAGGTTGCTCAGGGTGACAATGCATTAAACAGTCTAGACATTCGGCATTTGAGCAGTGCTGACGGAGAATTTCGGAGGCAGAGACCTCTTCAGTAAAAGGCTTTGGCGCAGGGAGAATTCCCAGGACCTGAGAGTAACAAAGTTGAGCAGAAGGGAGATCTCTCATATCCCCTTTCCAAGAAGTCGGCCAACTGCAGCGAGAGCTCAGAGCCTGTCACACCAGGGTCCTTCCTGCTTCCAAATCTGCTCTCTAGTCACTTTCCTGAAAATGGAGAAACATTTGGATTGCGTGTGGAGCCAGCAGAAACTGAATTTGCAGATAGGCTGCGCCGGCTCCGGCCTGATAATCCTGTCATGTTGCATTTGGGCTCGGTTACGCTGACCGGGCCTGGGTTTCGTCCCAAGTCCCTCAGCGAGAACCGGAAGCATGATCAGACAGCGTGAGCGCTCAGCAGATGTAAGAGGCATTGTGGCTCTTTTCAAATGTCTTATTAGCAGTTTGGGGCCTGGAATTATGCTCTGATTTGGTCCTCCTTCTCCAGACTGCAGCAGACAGTCCAGCGCTACATCTTAATTCAAGCCATATTCTTGGACTGCATTGTTTGAAAATGAAATGAGAGCCCCCAAAGGTCTTTTGTATGATAGGAAATTGATTGCCGTTGGTATTGTGCGGCTGGTATTCAACAGTAGAATGCTGAATGGGAAGAAAAAAACAAGAAAATGTAAGGAAGAGTGAGTGAATGCTGGCCCTTGTTAGAGCAAACCGAGTTGAAGGTAATTACAATCGGCCTCTCTTTCCACAGAATGGAGTAGATAAAGATTGATACTGTAATAGTGCTTTCATTTCAATTTCATTTCAGTCCATGTGTATGGATGTGTGTGTGTATGTGTGTGTGTGTGTGTGTGTGTGTCAGCTCTGCTCTTGTTTGTTTGAGGGCGATTTCTGTGTGCGAATTGTCTGAATGAGCGTGTGCATATGGAAGGGTGCGAATCAGTGAATGGAGACCGGCGCAAAGGAAGCATCGGAGAATCTATCAGGACGATGAAATGAGGTGAGAAGGGAGATGGAAGCGGCGCATTTGGCTGAAAGTCTCTGAGAAATGAGGAGCGCTGTATTTAATTTTGGGAAGGTGCTCCGTCAAAGCCCGAGACGGTGACAGAAAGTTGGACGGAGGTGGACCCTTCTCTGTGTTCACACGGGGTGGAGGTGGGGGAGGACGGGACTTTCTGAGAGTAGGTCATCGCTGGGCCCATATGTGCTCCATAATGCATGTATTTCATCTTTTTCACTGTCAGAGTCACTTAGCTGTACACGAACACACATCCAGACTGTGTGTTTTACTGCGAAGCTTTGTACATGTGGAAATGATACACAGCTTATTGATTTCTGATTATAAGATGCCTCCTTTTACTCCTTAGAGAGTAGTTGCATCAATTACACCTCTGCATAGTCCCTTCCAATCAAATGAGCTACAAGGTAAACATACTAGATGTTCATCTCTTCAGATTAACTGACACATTGGATCTTCATGACTCTTGACATGTAAACATGCACTTGTTTTCAACAATGTGAGTTTGCTGAACATTTATCGGCAGTGTTCATTGACAGCGAGTTAATATGTCTACATATTTTAGCAAAAAGTGTGCGTTTGTGGTTTGCTTTTCAAAAAAAAGGCAAACATAGTCATGAACAATATAAGTCTCACCCAGTGTTCAAAGTAATTTGTTTGAATGAGCAATATGAGATCAATTTACTTTTTCTTTTCCTTTACTTTCTTTTTTTTCTGTCACATGCAGAATTTAAAGCAGCCACATTTATTGCTCTGCTTTAGAGCCGTACCTACAGAACGTTTCTTTACATGCAGGTGTAGCTGCTTGCACCAAACCGTGTCCCTCACATTGGTTGTATTACCCTGTGGACCCGTGAAACCTGAATCTCACAAACCCCTCTGCAACCAGCCCGACGCTGCTCTGTGATTAATGCTGTAAACTTGCACAATAAAACAGCACAACTGTATTTCGCTGTTGGAAACAGCTTCTCCCACAGCTCTCAACGTGCCCGAGGGTGGCGCAGGACTGCTATCAAAAGCTAAATTAGTAACTAACAAACTAGAAACTGTGACTCAGTTGAGGCTGATTACGAATGCTCTCGACTCTTGGTTCATATACGGTCACGACTGAACAACATGCAGTTTTAGCGTCCTGTTTTTTTTTCTGTTTAGTTTTGAAGTAATTATTGCTAATGCACCGCCCTTCAGTAAACACATAAATTAATGAGCAGCGCTGCCAGCGGAGCGTGGCTGTGCTTCAATGCAGGTCTTACTTGAATGTGCAAAAGAAGAATCGTTTTATCCTCTTTAAACAAATGTTCTTTTGAAATTGTGCTTTGGTTGGGTTCTTTTACAAACCCAGTGTGCTTTACAGAGGAGCGCGAGGTTAGAATGGAGTTAAGGTATCACACTGCTGTTTAGGATTTAAGACAGATTTGACTGTATTTAAAAGTGGTATTTTTAAAAGAATGTGACAGTAATGGAAAAAGGTGCAATGTTGATTTAAAAGACCCAGACCCAAATCTAGAAACAGACACTTTGAACACATTGGAGGTTAGTTTAGTCAGAGTATTCCTGGTTAAATTATCAGTACAAAAGATGATGAACTCAGTTAGAAACTCATTCATCTTGGTCCAGCTGTGACGTACCATACTTACATTCAGAGTCAGTATGGTTGTCTCTGGGCTGCCTTGATTTATGTGCCTGGACGTGTTTTTTGGGACCTTCTGTCTCAGTAACTTTAAAGCAATCACTGTGGTGAGTGCAGAGTTATTGTAACTGATAGATATTATCAGAGCTACAAAAATGAAACCCAAGTTGTAATGAACCTCAGATTTCCTTTCACATTCTTGTTTCATTGTTGGTGAATATTGAGGATATCATTAAAAGAAATCTTTCAAATCCTAATGAGGGGAAACTCTTTCAGAACCTCTTCTTCATACTGTGTAACTCGCAGCGTTTCAAAGTCTGAACTCAGAAGTCGTCACAGTGCGGTGGGGACACGGTCTGGTCTGCTGCTTCATCAGCCCGTCCACCATGATTAAGCAAGCAATGTATTATAACATAAACTCTGGTAATGTCAAATTAGTGGCTAAAGACAAAAGGTAAAGATGCTTCATAAATGCACTGTGGGGATGATTAGTGTGTTTATGTCCTAATCACCACTGCCGAGCTGTGTTATTGTCAGCCATGTGTCAGCTGAAGGTTAATAAGGTGTTACATATTTAACAACCACCATGATTAGCCATGTGTGGAAGCGTCATGGATCATCAAATCCCCAGTGACTTCAAATGACTTTGAAATAAGCCATAAATGAACAATCAAAATCTCAGATTGCGTAGACCAGTGCCTTTCATATATCCACTAAGACATGTAATAAAGTCTGTTCTTATGGGTTTAACACTTTTAGTTATTTTAATGGACTGTTTAGAAATGGGAGTAATATGAAATTTGAAATAACCCTCTAATCCTGAACTTGAACTAAAGTTTCAAACACCTGCCTGTAGCAGGTGGTATTTCTTGTACTTGTAACTGTGTGTTCCTAATTATGAGAGAGCGCTTACCGTGCCACTAAATCAAGAATGGTACTGAAGGCATTAATCAGAACACAATGCCAGAATAGGAGAATATGTGCTGAGAATCATTATTAACCATCACGTTAACGTTGGTGGTGAGTTCCTGTGTGTTCACTGAGGGAGAGAAAACTGATTTAATCAGAAACTAAATTACAGTCTTTAAAATTAGTCAGGGGGGATTTGTATGCTCAGGAACCTTCCAGTTCTGCTGAGTGCTTTTGTATTTTTGGATGGCTGGTTGTTAGTTGCCAACTGTTGGGAAAGCAGGCCACATTCACTGGATTTGGAGCCGTAAGAGCCCTGTTAACCTCATAACCAGTGGAGTCTGTAAATCATTGATATTTAGTGCGTTATAAAGAGCATTTGCTTGCACCAGGTACAAATCCAGTCTGTGGTTATGTTGTAGCCATTATTTCATCAATACCATGGTGAAACGTTCATCTGCATAGAGAGAGATAAACAGAGAAAGGCTGTTCAGCACACAGTTTGTGACTGGTCTTCATGTTGTTTATGTTTTAATTTGAACATGCCGCTTTCACATGTTTAAAAAGTGCATTTAAAAAGGAGTGAAACTTACTTTCCTATGCACATTTCCCCCTGAAAATCACAAGTTTTAATCAATGTTTGCATCATATCGCGTGTAATTGACATGTAACTGTAACTCAGCAACTTTGACCTCTTTCAACTCGAATGGAGAGTGACTGACTCCTAAATCTGTTTCTGTCTATTCTTTAAACTCTGAATGAAGGGCAGAGATGGTTGTAATGTCTTTGTCTTGTGTTGTCTCGGTGGCCCAGGCCAGAATGAATGTGATTTTGCCTTGTACCTTGCCTTGTTTGCTCTGGAGGACAACGTCACAGATGTTCTCATATTTGTTTAGATTCAGATGACAGAATTCAACTTTTTTCAAAAACAGATTGTTACAGTTTTGCAATTCCTTTTCTGTACATCGTTCTATTTATTCTCACAGCAGGTGGTCTGTGACTTTGTACTTAATGCAAACTTTTCACAGTCACACAGATATTAGATTATTCATATTGCCCCCACTGTTTTTACTGTGTGTCATCTCAGAAAAGTAGTGAATGCTTTATTTCCAGACGATATGTCTGCATACATATTAGATATTAGAATACATACAAAAAGGGGCCAAGGATGGAGCCTTGGGGAGCGCCACAGATCAGAGGAGGCACCATCAACAGCTACTGTAAACATTGTGTTTGATAAGCATACCGATTTGCCTCTTCCCAGCATATTTTGAAAGAGTTTTACAAAATCGCGTGATCAACTCTGTCAGCTGAAATCAAGCAGAATTAAACTTGAACAATAACTTTAAAAATAACAGCCACCAGCTGTGAGTAAAAGATCACTGGCCATCATAAAGTTGGAATCCATCTCTGTCAGTCCTGGTTGATCTGGTGCCACCTGAGGTTAACATCATGTGCTTTAGCAGAAATGCTAAAGTAATTGTGCTGCTCAACAATCTTAATTTATTTTCAATCAAGAATTACATTCATAATCAATCATTCAATTTATAGTGTTTTTCCATCACGTCATGAGACACTGTGATCTAATTTCATGCTTCACGCGGCAAGAGTAGTTTCCCACAAAACAGCAGGACACGGCAAAGGTGTAGATTATTTTGCTGAGAAGTTGGAGGTGTGCAGCCTGTCGCCTGCAGCTCTTCATCTAACAGCTCACTGTGGCTGCCTCTGACATTCCCATTACTCCCTGACATATTTCAAATTGATCCGCTGATGAAAAAAAAAAAAAAATACATTGAGTTTCGTGTGGCTTCTTCACAGTAAAAAGCCAAAGTGTGTTTGGTCAAGTTGAACCGTTTTAATGTGAAGCAGCAGCAGTAGGATGTTGTTTGGATGAGCTGGAACTTATTGCAGGATAAAGAGAGCAGTAAACAACTACGCTGATCAGTGCTGCATATTTTTTTTAAGGTAACTTGAGTCCAGCGCGGGAATGGATGACTGAGTACTAATCACTGCTGTTCACTCACTCACTACACCATATCAGACATGTATGAAGTTAATGATAATGCAGTTAGAGCATACTCTGAGGAAAACACTTTCCCTTAAACTCCTGATAAAAATGCTAATTTGGAAATTGGTCTGTGGGTGTACTACAGCATGTTTACGTCAGAAGGAGGATAGATAAGATAGCGGAACCTACAATATTAAAATCCCAAACATTAGTAAGCAAAAAAAAAACCTAAAGGACTTAAAACCTAAAAGGAAGATTTTAATTGAGTGGGCGTGTTAAAGTGCCTGGAGAAACGGCTTCAAAACACTTTAGCCTATTATGGTTTGGCGTGTCAGATGAGCTCATGAACATTGATTCAACTTTACGCATCAGTTAAACGACGCTCCGTAGCTAATGCAATAAGTCAAGTGGTGCACTGGAAAAGATTTCAAGCACCAGTACAAATATGTTATTCTGTTATTACATAAGCATGTTTTCATTAACCTCTTTACCCACACCGAGGGACGGAGCCTAACATGCTGAGAAGCTGTAAGATTATATGGTTGTTATTACATTATCTATAGCTGCAGGCGTCCTCCCCTCCGCCGTGCAAACCCCTCCGCACTTCTCTCCAAACTCTGGAGGTCTGTTTTGGGGATTAGTGCCTTTTTTGGGGGAGCTCAGAGCTTGCAGCAAGGTAACAATTCACCATGCAATCCGCGGGAAACACACAGAGGACATGTTTTAATTTGTCACCTCACCGGCTCTCCGCCCGCCGTCAGCGCAGGGAGCAGCCAAAGCCACTTCGTAAGAAACTCCTTTACTCTCTGTTCCATTTCACAGGCTTTTATGTTATAATCCACTGTCGGCTTCACTCATACATCTGATCTGGGCTCAGGGTTCAGGAGTGTGTGTAAATCTGTGTGTGCGGTTGTTCTCGTACTTGTTTTCTCAACAGAACCAAATGTCCTCATAAGGATAGGATGAAAAAAAAACGCTCCAGAGTGAGGATATTTTACCATTCCTCATTTCTTCCTCATAACTAGTTTAGGATTAGGATTTCATATTAACGTCAGAGTCGGGATGAGGTTTGAGTTTAACCTTCCAGAAGTTCAGTGACAGGATCATCACTTACTTACATGCAAGTCAGACACATTTATTGATTGCTGTTTTTTTCAATGTATTTCTTCACAGTTAACAAACAAACTATAACCATCAGCTTTCTTTAACCCTAACACAACAGAATAAGCCGATGTCAGCATTTGTCTGGCAGCAGGGTTGATTATTCCTCCAAAAACAAAGACAGGTAAATCCTTTCAGATGCTGTAGAAATCGCTCATGATGACCACAGTTGCAGTGATCAGTGTTTAAAATGGAACAGAAATCTCACCTACTGTGATCCAGAAGTCTGCTTACGCTGCTCATTTTGGCTCATCCAGGAGAACATATGGAATAACTGAGGCGGATGCAGACTGAAACTTGCTGTTCCTCGAGCTCACGCCTTGTGTGGTCGACTCAAACAGCAACAAACAGTCAGCTGATAGAGATGGAGACAAAACAAGCTTCTGTGGTTCGAGCTGATAAAAGCTGATAATGATAAACAGGACAGCTGTCCGGCTCATTACTTTATTTTCAGAAATAAAAAAAGGTTAAAATAATCAACTACATAAAGGGATCTGGGCAGATCTGGTCAAGATAAGAGGTTTGATTACAAAAAAAAATCAAGCATAATTATAAGTGCATTTATGTCTCTGCAAAGCAAACAGCAGGACCACAGACGAGTATTTATAGCAGCTCTGAACAGCCTCACTTAAAAGTAAAACGTGCCGTCAGACGGAGGGACGAGACGGTGAATCATGTGGGGATAACAGTCTCTGCTCGTTGCACATAATTGTTCACAGATCACAGAAACAGAAGGAAAAGAGAGAGCCTGAGAGAGAAGTTAAAACGTCGACTGCTTTCATTCCTCTACGCAGCTGGACAGTCACATAAACTGGGCACTGGGCTGTTGGTTTCAGAAAGTTACAAAAATTACAGCTACCAGGTTAGTATAAGCCTGATATATCCATACTCCATTCAGAAAACAAGCATTTTAAGGTGTTTGTCATTTTTTTTACAAATCAGCATCATGATGTCTTTATTTCAGCATCCTTTGGATCCGTTTACTGTAATTACATCACATTAAGATGTGTTTATTTTGGATCACGCTGCTGGAGTAAGTGGAGTCCTCCAAGGAGGCAGGAAACATCTTATTTCTAATATTCATCTTGTTCACGTAGCGTTAGTCTTTTTTTTCTAGCACATTAACTGTGCTGACGTCGCTGAGAGTTTTACTGAAAGATCACCAGACAGCCATTAATAAAGCTGCTAACAAGCTATCAACGTGACGCCTGTCAGTCACAGTCAGTCTGGTGTGTCATGTCACTCTTTTGGCTGATGCTGACTCCACATACAAAGAGCAAGAATCAGAATCAGAATACATAATTTATCTCTGTGGAAAAAGCAACGATGTTCAGACTGCAGGCGATATAATGGCCGCCGGCGTTATTGTTCAATCTTTAAATGTAAACTTTACCCGCAAATTGCAGGTGCGTCATCAAATGTTCTGCACAGTCCACTGAAATGACAGAGATCTCAAAAACTGTTCATACTGGGCAGCATCATTACATCCCTGTGGTGTACGTAGTGGTCCGGCCCAGTATGGCTGCTCATCAGAACGGCGGCTCATTAGTGGAGAAGCTGTGGATGTTACATGACACCCGAAACAGAGCGGTCATTTGTACTTGGAGAGAGGCACCGGAAAGAGAATCATTAAAAGCATCAGTAATGCTTTTTAACAGGAAAAACTCACAATTACTTATCATAGACGGGCAGGTGATAACACAGGATGCCAATAAACGAGGTACATGTAGTTACTGAAGGCTCTTACAAGTGGAGCAAAACCAAATACTCGCTCACACACACACACACACACACACACACACACACACACACACAGTCATGACTCATCCCTTTTATCCCTGGTGTTAACACAGTCAGGCCTATTTGACACGTCCAGGGCCAAAGCACCGCAGCCAAACACCGATTTGAGTTTCCCTCATTTAGCTGCTCGACAAAGGCCAGGCCTGTGTGTGTGTGTGTGTGTGTGTGTGAAAGAAAAAGAGAGAGAGAGAGAGAGAGAGGGAGAGGGAGGGAGGGGGGGCGGTCATGTGTGTTTAATTAGCACACAACACCTGCCTCCATTACAGGGCAATTAGACTCCACATCACATCCACTCACATTACTGGTAAGCTTTTCACTTGGATGTCTCTGTCTCCTCTCACGCTCTGCTCCGTGTAGCCTTGTGTGGGTTGCTCTGCAGTTATGCCAGTATGGCCCTGTTTATTTCTCTTTGAATCAAGCCTTTTCACTCTTTTCACCGTCTCCTTTTTCTTTCATTGCCTATTTCTCTTGAGCTTTCCACACATTTTTATTTTTTCACGCCTCATCCTGCTCTTACCTTGGCTCTTGTTGCCACTACTTGTGTTCATTTCTCATTTCTCTGCACTCGATTAGCGCGGCGTATCAAACTGAGAGACCAGTTTTAATCGACGGAACTAAGCACACGCAGGTTTGTGAGGATGGATCTAGTCTCCCTAGCAGGCTTCCCAGATGTTTCTACCTCTTGTAAGTGTTGCCCGTAAAGTGGAACAGGCCATCCATCGATCCCACGGTTCCATCCCCCTCTCCTGTCGCCATATTATTTTCGATAGTGCTCCAGCTGTGTGTTAGCTCCCTTCCATCGCTGTATGAGTGTGTGTGACTGGCTGAATGAGCAGTAAAAACTTTGCAAAGTGGAGAAAAGCGCCATGTAAATGCAGCCATTCAAAGACCTTCATGGCAGCGTATGTGCAGTAATTAAAACAGGACAGCGTGGTGTTGCAATTATTTCGACTGCTGACCTCGCCATAGTGATGCTGCCACTACGAGCTGAAGGTGTTGCTTTTAGTGCACACATTGGCACCAGCACATAATGCTTTGTCCATTCATGTGCCTCAGTAGCAGACTGAACACTATACAGGGAAAAGAAGGAGTCAAGGCGCAGTAGCTTGGATGTGTCAACCTGCACATTACTGCAAGGTAATTCTGTGATCACCTGTGATTAATACATAGGGTTAGCATATAATGGCGATTTTTGTTCATAGAGCTATTTAATGCATTTCACTACTCCTGCACACACACTCACACACCTGATGACAGCATGCAAAGATTCTGGCCGGACCACAGGGGGAAATTTGAGGTTCAGTGTCTTCTTAAGGACGTTTCATCAGGAGGATCCTGCTGTGACATATAGATCCAGTGTTTGTGGAGCTTTTCATTTTCCCACTTCATTACAGTGAAAATGGTCAAAGATTAGTGTCAAACTGCGTTGTACAACTAAAGTCGTCACCAGAATGTATCGATTAAAGGAACGAGACAGAAACACACTGGAAGGTGAGTCCTTCTCCCCGCAGCGCTCAGGCAGCCTCTCGCTGCACGTTCAGACCGTGACAAAGTAATAACTGATGCCATGGTCTGTTTATGGCTGCAGATAAGATACCAGTGAAAGTGCAGTGATAGTGCTTGTGCTGCTCTGTGTGTAAACCAGAAAAACTGCAGCTGTCCAGCAATGATCAATCATTATCTCTACATCGAATGTAACTATTAAATCACGATCAAATCTAACCAGGTGCTGCATTTCACTGTTACACTGAGCTGCACTTTGAGTTCTGTCTTAGGATAGTGGAACAGCCAATCAGGGCCAAGCTGTGATGATCTCCTTTTTCAACCAAGCAGTGTCCTGCACTACATTTGGCTCAATATGTGTGTGTGTGTTCGCAGTTGATTAGAGACACAGCAAGTCTCTGTCCTGACCTTTCAGCTGTTTTGTACTTTGTAGTTCTGTTTGGTTTGATCACAGACAAATGGCTGTTTACCACACTAAAGGGGAATTTCACTCATTTTGCATATTGGTTGACTCCTAATAGGGACGAAATTCAGAGTGTGACAGCTTCCTCATTCTCAGTTTGAACTTGATGCGATAGAAATGACAGAAAATGAACTTGTTTTAAAAAAAGCAGAAAATGAAAAAAAGAAGAAAGTGTAAATGTAGTTCTCATGCAGGCTTTGTAATGGTCTGACATGTTTATGGTAATTGCTCTAATGCTGGTGTATTTCAAAAAGTCTGAAAAACGTCCTCAGACGTGCTGTGAATTCAGTCCCGGTGTCAGTGTCTCTGCTCTGTATTAACTTCTCTCCCCGCTCTCTCCGTCCCTCAGTCATGCTGTAGAAAACACCTTGAACGGCACAGTTCTCCAATCAGGAAGCTCTCCACAGGTTCCCTTCCCGCCCATGCTCATCCATTATTGGTACGGCATCAGCTGAGCGGCAGGATGGATGTACCCATTCTGCCCGGACTAACCTCCTAGGGTACATTCATGGGCAAATATACCCATTTCCTCCCCTCACGCCTTCCTCTTTTTGAAAAATAGCTCCACTGTGGAATATGTTGTTTTCTTGTTCTTTGGCTTACCAATCCATAGCAGCAGGAACAGCAAAGAGCAGAGAAATGCGATGAGACAGAATGACAATTTTTTTTCTTTATTTGGGTCGTGTTTTTTTTTTTTGTCTTCCTTTGTCTGGGTGCTCCGTAAGTATAGGTTGAGCCTTGGAGCATTTTCTCAAGTGGGCATGAGAGTGTCTTGTTTACAAGTGTCCTCTCTGTGGAGAGGAATGATAGTGATTTTGACCCTCAGCACACACACACACACACACACACACACACACACACACACACACACACACACCACCACCACCACCAGCAACATTTAAACCACCAAACCTACTTTCAGCTTGCACTCAAAATGCTTCTCCTCCTTTTTTTCCCTCCTTTTTTGTCGTCTCCTTCTTCTTTCTTTAACTTGTGTAAAATCACTGTAATTTCATAGCCAAACCACACAGCGCTGGTTTTTATGGTTCTCTCAGGAGGTGGGGGCGGGGAGGGAAAATAAGACGAGAGAAAGAAGAGGAGAAAAAGAGGGAAAAAGCCAACCACCGCTGACCTAAATGTGGCTCTCATTAAGATGGCCTGCACATGACGGGAGGAGGAGCACAAGCCAAGAAATGTCCTCTTTCTCTCTTTTTCCCCTCTTTTTTTTTAACATTTCATATTGTATAGGTCTGCTTTTTCCGCTCTCACCTCTTCTCTTGCCTCGCCGTCTTCTGCTTTCCCTCTTTGTTCTCACAGTTGTCTTTTTTCTTTACGTCTCCAGTTTCACCCGTTTCCCTCACTCCTGCTATTTCTCTTGGCTGAAGAGGCCCAGTGTTTATGTCTAAAACTTACAACAGGGGGAGGTTTGCAGCCGGCCGGGGAAGAAAAAAAAAAAAACAGGGTTACAGCAGACAAATGAAAAAATGAATAAATAAAAATCCCTGCTTTGCCGCTGCTGACGATGGCCATACATCATGTTCTTTCTCTTTTCGTCTCTTCTGCAAAATTGAGGTTGTAACTTTTTACCATTTTACCTGCTGCCTAATGTGATACTCAACATCGCAGCCGCGGAATGTGATTTACTATTAACATGAATATTAAAGTTGCCTGACCTACTTCTTTTCAGCCTCTGTAGCAAAAAAAAAATCTATACAAAACAACAGTAAAATAATGAAAGCGGCCGCAATGTGCCCCCCCCCCACCTTCCTCTACGCCCGAATAATAACATGATGAGTGGAAAGCAAAATGGAGCGAAGGCAAATTAAAAAAAAAAAGGCCATAACAATCTGGGGTTGGGCTTTAAGTCTCATAAGGTCCTTGCAGACGGAGAATACCCGAGCAGGCTATTAACATTAGAAAATGATCCATGCAGTGTGCAGACAGAGCAGGGTGGAGGAACAACAAAAACACAAAGAGCTGGCTCTCCTTTGTCCGCCCGAGTGATAGAAATGTGATAGAAATGGATGGCGGATGGGCGTCTCCTGTTGCAGTCTGATGTATGGACGTGTAGCAGCCAACGAGGGGGAGTGGACCAAATGTCTAATGTACCCTAGCTGTTGCATATGGAGATAATATCCACAAGTTAGTGTTTGTGCCGTCTCTCTCTCTCTCTCTCTCTCTCACTCTCTCGCTCTGTGTGTGTGTGTGTGTGTTAATGTGTCTCTCTGCCTGCAGATGACTAAGTCTTTGTGCTCAGTCAGAGGCAGGAAAGAGCTTAGCATTAAGGAGTAATGAACATTTTTACATTCACACCAGGGCTGCAACCAAGGATTATTTTTTATTGTAACTCTTTAACTGTTTGCTGTATGAAATGTCAGATATGTGTCAAAGAAATTCCTATCATAAGTTCTCAGGGTGCAAAGTGATATTTTTCTGTGTTTGGCTTTGTGTGACCAATGCCACAATATTTGTTTACTGTCATAGAAAACTAAGAAAACCAGAAAATGTTCACATTTGCAGGCACTCATGAATGTTTTTCATTTTTGCTTGAACACTGAGGTTTCTCAGGAGGTTTCTGACAGTAGACCGATGCTCATGCTGGTCAACCTGTGAGGCCGTATGCTGCGTCCTCACATGTTGCATGTTGATGTTTAGCAGGTAATATTCACCACGTGAAGCATCTTAGTTTGAATTATTCACATTTATACCGTTTGGTATGTTATGATTTTAGCAGGTATGTGGCCCAAATAAAAATACTGATCAAATCTAAATTTTGATGGGTTGATGGTGCTGGATGGAAAGTCAGTGGATAATTCAAACCGTGAATCCATGAAATTGTTCAGATGATTAATTGATGTTAATCTGTTCTGCTTTCATCCGCAGTGAACAGTAAGAAAACAGCTTATTATCTTGTTCTTCTTTTTGATTGGTTAAAAAACCCCAAAAGGTCTGTCTTCTCTCTCTTCGCTCAAAATGAAGCGAGAATTGTTTGAGCCATCCACTCTTGGAGCATTTTTAAATATGAAAATTTTTGAGTGTGAAAATTTTGGGGGCTTACAATGGATGAAATACTAAAACAAAGAGAAAAAGATTAGTTTTCATATTTAACCGGCTTAACCGGAGCAGAACCGCTTTTGTTGGCACAGCCGTGTGTTTACCGTACTGATATTTTGCAAGTTGTGTACTTTACAGCAGTGTGCATTTTTAAAGCCATCTCTACTCAAGGAACAATGTGCAGCAGACACGTAACCATCTCGTGAACGCTGCTCATTATTAGTCAGCTGTGTCAAGGAAAGGAAGACAATCAAAACCTCGATCTTTGACGATTGTTGCAAATCCGTTAACTTTCTTAACAAAAGGAGTGTTCTGTGTTCACTTAGTCTTCACCGCACGGCCATTCACATTCAGATGTTGTTTTTCAAACCACTGAACAGAGTCGGTCCAAGCATACATTGTCTGGTCCAGGTGCCACAGCAAATCACATTACATCAAGAGGGCTTTATTATGGAGAAATGTAATCACATTTTCCTGTGATTCCCGAGCGTTTTTAGGAAGAAAAACAACTATATTTACTTCTAAGTGCATGTCAGACCCTGAATGTTGAGAGCAGCTCTAAATTACTGTGAGATCTGATTTTTTACCATTATATAAAGCTGGTCTAATCACATTCCTAAATTTCCATATATGGACAAAAAAAACACTAAAGTACCCAGAATAATCAGTGATGAAGTAGAGGGCATTTTTAACAAACAGCGGTACATGTGATGGTGTTTAATACAGTGAATCCTGTCTCTGAATTGGTTATAGAAATGATAATGAGGGTGAAAGAGAGCCAAGACTTGAGCTCTGGCTCTTCATGGTGCAGTGACAGCCACGTGTGGTGGGTTTGTTACAGGGGCGGCTTCTCAGAATCCGACTTCCTACAGAAACGCAGGCTGCTGATGGCGCTTTTAAGTACTGCTGTCAGTGACTCCCTCCCCATGTTCTCGTAATGACCCATGTCACAGAGGAGGCATGCAGGCTCAGATTTGTGTTATACAGCATGGACCACGACTGTTGAGACTGAGGTCACATGCCAGAAATCGATGTCAGTATTCAGACAGAAACACATTTGCACTTGTAAGAACAGTCAGACTTTTTCTGCAGACCCCCAATTTTAGCAGACCAAGTTTTTTTTAAACATGTTTTATTTATTACACATTTCACAATTTAGCAAGAACCAGATTTTGTATGCACAATAATGTTTCCAGAGGATGAATCTTGCTGACTTTTGTGATCCACCAACTCTTCTTCTTGCACCACAAGGTTGCTATTTTTTTATTTTCAATGAAATATCTCGACAGCTATTGAATGGATTGCCGTGGCATTTGGTACTGACATTTATGATCCCCAGAGGATGAATTGTAAAATATCGTATCGTGACCTTTAATCGAGTGCCATGTCAAGTCAAAATTTCTATCAGTCTAGGTTTTTGGTTTCTGACCAGACACCTCGGCTGTATTTTGTATTCAGTGCTGATTAGCGTGTTAAGTGACTGACAAAGTGAGAATAGTGAAATTTGGCTGCTCAGTATCAATATAGTAGTATTGTCATTTTGAGCATGTTGACATGCTGCCATTAACAAACACCACTGTGTCTACACAACAAGAGAGTTCCCAACAATGTAACATGCAAAGTAACATGACTGCTTTGAACCATCACTCCCACAGAGGACTCTGTTAGCTGTTACTGTACAACCACAGTCACTTTTTCAATTGTTTTAGGGATGGAAACATTCATTTATTCCACCCCACCTTCAGTTACTTTCTCCATTCTGACACATTTCTGTTGTTGTTGTTTTACATTAACCTTGTTCCCCTTGAGACTGTGTGTAGTCACGAGTTGAGATGTTGATTGTGCAGCCCAGCTTCAGTCTGGACCTGTCTTGGTGTCATCTTGCTGCGTTGTCAAACACTGAGCAACTATTTCCTCATAGGAAAATCTTACATTAACTGGGTTAGTTTCACAGGATTCCCAACATGCAACTGGTATCTTTTCCATCCAAGCTACAAGAACTAATATAAGAGAGCTCCTTTAGTACAGGTTCTCCTCTCCATCATCAAAATGTGCCACCAATCCAGCTCCAATGGTGCGAAAGGCGGCGTAGAAATCCAGCTCTACTGCAACGTACAGACAGAGAGAACGGTGCTTTCATGTGTGTGTGTGTGTGTGTGTGTGTGTTTGTCGCATGCTTAAATTGAAACCGATACCAATTGGAGGGTGTGCTGGTCAGTGTGTGATGGACGTCCGGTACAGTTAGTGAGCTGAGGGCTGTGTGTGCCATCCATCTGGACATGGTACAAAGTGACTTGGATGGAAGTGGAGATGAACTTGAGCGCAATCTGCGGCCTGGGTTCCTCGCTTCCACGTGCCATGGTGTCGGCACCTGGGAATTGAGCCTGCCACTCTCCGATAAGGGCTCAGCCGACTCCTTAACCATGCCGCCGCTCATTACCTCATGCTAGATCAAATCCCCAAGGGCCCCTCTGAATCCCTCCTAACAGCCCTCCGGCGACTCATTTAGAAATGAAAGTGGAAAGGCTCACCTGTGAACTGAAGCTGGAGGGACGGCGGATGGGAGGGATGGATGTGCAGCTGCACCATCTTCCCTCGTCCAGCATCTCAGACCCTCATTTTGCAATTTCTTATGCGCTTTATCTCAGTATCCTTTTATCTCAGTCTTTTTTAAAATTCAGCACCTCTGCTCTTTTCTTTTGGTATTTTCAGGGGTAAGTGTGGAGAACGCTTCAGAGTGTCTAAAATTTTCATATGGCAACTCTCGCCTTGAAACCTTGACCCTGAAGTGAAGGAGATTTAAACATGCTGCTGGTCAGCCCTGCAGGACAAACCACAGACACATTGTTCTATAAGCTTCTGAGCACTCGAAGAAGACATCGGTCTGTCTCAAAGTTTTAGCAGTGCTAAAAATAACTATATGTGACGACACGCAGAGACTGTGACATGCACCTGTAAGTAAAGGCCATCATCCATCCAACCATTATCCACTTCAGGATGGAGGCTGGAGGTGAACCCACAGGCACTGGTCGAGAGGCGGGACACACCCTGGACAGGTTGTCAGTCACAGGGACGACACACAGTGGGTTCAAGCAAGAGATGATCCAGCATCAGCTTTTCAGCTGAATTCTATCAGCCATGCTTGCTGCTTGCACACCAGTGCTCCTGTTTAAGTAGCAAATGCATCCTGTTGGGCTTTTAGCAGCAGGTAATGCAGTTCACTGTAAAGAGGCCACATTATTGATCAGTGTAAAGTTTTTCAAGGCAAAGTAGTGAGGTGTGATGGGATAGTAAACAAGCCGAAGGACAGCACAGATATTTTCATATCAGCCCCAATGCCAAATGCCTTGTCAATTGCTCACACTTTATTTTCCTAACCGGCTCTTTATTCTTAAATGGCTTTGGAGCGGCACTGTTTATGTTGCCCGGCTCCAGGTGAATATTAAAAAGGTAAACACAGGAGCTTTTCAGCAAAGATAAAATACAAAAGTTGCAAATGAGAGCCCTTCATTTCTCGTATCAGCATTCATTCAGCCGCCCACGTCCATTTCCAAAAACACTTGACGCTGCTGAAGAGTGAGGCAAGATACTAAGCATTATGAGAAGGGAGCGACGCACTTCTTAACTGATAAATTACCCTGAAGAAGTGCATCTCAACTTCTTTTTTCATGGTGCTCAGGTAGTGGAGTACACAAACACTCCCAACTGAAGTCTTCATAGAAAAGATACATCTTGCCAGAATTTATATATATTTATATTTTTAGTATTTTAAGTTTCTATTTTTTTCTTTTTTTTTTTCTTTAGTTTGGTACAGTATGACTCTTAGTCACTATTCAAGAGTTTCATTCATCTCAGTTTCGTTCAAAGTCTGCTCTCAGCATTGTGATGAAATGAATTTTTGTGACTTGAGGTGAGCACTTGAGGTGTGACACTGGTTTAGAAGATTTGTCCCAAGTTGCAGTTGACTTCAAATCCAAACAGTCTGGTTACTTTGTCCTCCGTCAGCTCAGATATTTGTTGCTTCTGTGCAGGAGGGACTGTTTTCTCAGACCCATTAGATGTGTAAAAAGGGATTTTTCATTTTTCTTAAGAGAGGTATCATGCTGGGAAGTTGCCCTGTGAAATATTACGTGCTGAGCCACAGACTGAATGGGATATCCAAGGAAAAGAGGCAAGAGAAAGTGTCTTTTCGTCTCCAATGGATTTTATTTATATGGAAATGATTTTGTTTAAAATTATACTTCTGACTCCCCTGTTTTGAAGTTAAGTTGTTTTGCCAATTGAAACTTAAATTGAAAGCGCTGGCATGACGAACTGACTTCACAATGGAGCTGCAAATCACAGATCTGGTCACAACATCGGCCCCTTTCTTGTAAACACTGTTAGATAATATGCAAATGACGAGCAGAGATCAGTCTTTCATCTCTCCTTTGTAGAGTTCAGGGACACGCGATGCCTTGACTTCTAGATTTATATTTCCTTTTTAATGATTGTCGCTGAGGACTTTTAGAGCCTGAGTTACTCCAAACTAGTTGCAATGACAAACTGAATGACTCTTCATTTGATTGAACCCACACTTAGTTGGCAGCTGTGTGTGATGTATTTAAATGCCATGTCAGTGGTAGAGGACTGCTTGTCTGAAGTAGATTAGTTGGGAGTGTAAAGCTGTTGTGTACTAATTTTAAAATCAACTTTAGAGTATTCTCAAAGGTAGTTGAATATGCAGCACTGGCAGCATATACTCATTGTGCCAGACACTGTGTGTCCACAGTGGAAAGGTGAAGGGAAGTGAAAGTGAAGGAAAGGATGGTGGAAATAATCCCAGTGGTGAGATTGAAAACACTGACAATAAGCTATGACTGCACTAAAAGTTAGAATTAATAATGCAGGAGGAAACTGATAATTAAAAACCTTGGTCCTCATTTCTTAAATGAATCAAGGACATAAGAGATATTTATTTTAGCAACACATGAGAATGGATGAACAGCTGAATGTGTACTGGTTTGTTAGGTGTTCTTTAAACCTGAATAAATGCTTTCATTACCAATCGTCTTCATCCATTGTGTTCAAAAACATGTTGGAAAAACAATCAACTTTTCTATCTGTTCAAACTACATTTTGTTCTACTGCCATATATTTAACGCATCATTATTAAAAAGTGCAGGTTTTTCTACAACATCGACTACCAGGACTTCCACTCTGCTTTAGATAGATGGGACCTGGAACAGTGTGTGAGCAGCTGCTTCCTGATCTTGTTGGTATAGAAGTCAATGTAGAGGTGCAACTCTGACAAACGAGGCCAAGTATTTCATGGTTTGGATTTCCCCATTTACTTGAGTCTGCAGTGTTAGCTGGTGCCTTGCCTTTATGTGGATTTTCTGTGCGGTCTTTGTGTCGAGTTTCCGCGATTCTCCTGTTTGCACGGATTTCCTCCCACAGTCCAATGACATGCAGATTAGGTCACCTGGCAACTCTAAATTGCCTGTAGGTGAATGTGAGTATGGCTGATTGTGAATGTATGTATGCAGAATGGCTTCTTTCTGACAGACCGGTGTCCCTGCCTCTCGCAAAATATGAGCTGCGATAGGCTCCAGATCCCTGCAGCCACACACATGATAAGCAGGTATGGATAATAGATGGATGGAAGTTTAGCGTACAAGAAATACCACTTATCACACGCATTTGCATGAGAGCCATTTCCATGTGATAACCGCGTGCTCCACAGTCTTGCAAAGTGCTTATGCATTATGGGAACTGATTCAGAGGATCAATCGCTTTCCAAGTCACCTGGAATGGATTCATCTTGGTAATAGCCAAAACCTAATGTTAAAATGACATAGTCAACAGGGAAACTGGACTTGTCAATCATGTCAACAGTCAGCACACAAAAGCACAGAACTAAATCCATATTAACCAGTAGCAGGTTTGGGTATAAGTGGGCAGTGGAAGAGAGAGTGTGTGAGCTGTGATAGTTCCTACTGAAAGCCTGTGCACACAGCAGTAATTGTGATACAGCCACTTTGGTTTTCAATATACCGTTGGCCTTGTTGCGAAGTGTTTATTCTCTCCAGGTGGCTTGTGTTGCCGTACAGGAGGAGACCAGAATCACAAAAGCACATTCTTTACTGAAAGAATTACCTCTGATTGTACATTATTCTGTCCGAAAAGTGGAGGCGCTGTGGAAGGTTCAGTCTCTGCCCGTCAGGTGAACTGGACTGCAGTTATGTACGGTCACAGTCAGAGCTGAGAGGGGAATTATTAAATAAGGGGAAACTTTGTGTGAAGTTCCCTGGCTTGGAATGCATTGTAATCTTCATTCCATCGTAGCTTTGTGAGGATTTAATCAGTGCGAAATTCTCTTTCAGAGCAGATTGCAGGGACGTGTCCCTTAAAACCGCTCTCTTCAATCACCGAGAATGACTTCTCTTCTGCCCCCTGCACTGAAGTCATCTGCATGACAGAAAGCGGCGCAGTGTTGGAAATGCTGGTTTTCTTACAGCAATGGCCAAATTAAGCTCCATTTATGATGTTTATGGCACTTCTTTCAGCGAGAGCACTAGCAGTCGAAAAAGCAGAGTGCTTGCTGGCATCAAAATCAAACAGTCTTCCAAAAATACAGCCTTGCCCTTGCTTTGACGAGAAAACTCGTCTGCGTGGCCCATTTTGTTTGACACAAATATCCAGCTGTGCCATCACAATAACATGCATTTCTGAATTCCTTCTTAGATGGCTTTGGTAGCGATTAAGCAGCCCATTAGTTTTTGTTGTTTGTTGCGTGGGAAATTCTGCGATGTGAATTCATAGCGTGGATCTGGGTGCTGTGATGCATGTGATTAGCCTGGATACCATGTCTGCCGCAGCATGAGGTAACATCAGAGCCAGGAGATCCTGACAAACATCAACACACGCCCAAACAAGCTGGAGCGAGAGCAACGACAACTCGTAACTGATATCTGATGGATGTTCGCTGGTCAATGAAGCAAGGATGTGCTGTACTTTTATCTTAAACACGGAGTTCAACTTTTGTCTGAGGGAACCGCCTACAACATGTTTACTGTCACACACAACAGTAGAGATCCAGTCTAGAACGAGCGGATATTATTTTAATGATGTGTCAAACATCAGAGAGGAATATGAAGTGTGTGTAATGAGCTTTACTTTGGTGGAGGTAAAAAGAGACTTATTTTTATATTACTACTACTGATGATAATAATAATAATAATAATAATAATAATAATAATAATAATAATAATAATATGTATGAATATTTGACATCTTATAATTGAAAAAGAAAAAGTTCATTACACAAAGGAACGAAAGTCCTTTAAAACTATTTTTTTAGACATACCCATGTATGTATAGGCTAGGCTTTAAAAATCTGGTGATTATATATTGGCAGAAATACTCAACCTAAACAAACAGTCTTGATAAATATACCTTAGGTGTATTTTCTTTTTCTAAAGACACAGAAAAAGACATGCTGACATACTGAGCAGGCATACAGCTTTACTGTTGAAAATGCATACAACTGTAATGGTAACATTACATTTTAAATGACCTCAAACCTTGTTAGACATTTCTTTACTGGAATTTCTTGTTACTTATTGGCCAACATGTAGTGGCTTCAGGGTTTGAATCTCAACATTTGTCTCCCCAGAGACTGAATTTATTTTCAGAAAAACAATCAGGAATCGTTATTATTGGTTCACAGAGCAATGTCCATTTAACCCAGGCATCTTTTTCATGAAACCTTCAGTAATATATGCAGCAGTGTAGTTCAGGACTATAGCAAAAACTTTTACTCCCTTACCTTTGGGAGTTTTGTAAACTGCAAATGAGACACAGGTTGAATGATGTTTTGGTCAGTGTTTGACATGTTATTAAATTAGTGTGGTTTTTTAAGGATAGGAATTGAAGAAATTATTTGGGCACTGAAGCAGGAGAATTGGTTGTATGCACAGACAGACATGTAGAAGCACAGTTTCTGAGAAAGATGGATTTTTGACAGCCAGTTGACAGTTTTGAATTAATAATGATTTTTCCACAGAATCCTGCGTAAATGTAAATGTATGGTTGTGTATCCATGTAGGTGAATCTCTGACTCACATATAACTTTTTAAACCTATGCCTCATCAGTCTGGGAGTCTTTTTGGAGTTTATATTAAAAGATGGTAAAAAAAAAAAAAAAAGAAAAGAAAGAAAGAAACCAAAATGGAGGAAGGTATTCTGTTGAAATACTGATCCGTTGCTCCAGTCGCGTTTGGCCTGACAGATCATTGGAGGCTGTTGACACCCCACTTTGGCTCAGTGGGGGATTGAGGGGAACAGTAATAAGTACCTCACTGTGTGTTCCTGTCCCCATCCACCCCCCGCCTCCACCTCCTCACGCTCCCCTCCTCCGCCTCTCAGAACAAGACTTGTTTAATTTTAGCAGCTTTGACGCACATTTGACATAGATTAATTATAGAGACTCTTCGTCTTATTTTGCACGTCGCGTACGAGCGCGCACGCTCGCTCTGAACCGGAGGAATGGTTATTCAGGGCTTTCTTCTGCTGCGAATCGACTTCATCCCGAGGCGCCCGCCGCGGCCGTCCCTGCCTCAGCTCTCGCCACCGCTCCTCCGCCGTCCTCAGCACCACTCCGTCCTCCTCCGCCCTCACTCTCCAAGCCCTCTTGGGTCTCGGATGTGATTGCCTCCTCCTGCAAAGCTCCATCCACTCACACCTTTCCTGGTCCTTCTCCATGCTGCTTGACTGATCGGGAGAAATTGCGCCGGAGACGACTGTTGCTCCTTCAGCAATTTCATGGCCTAGTTTCACTCAGATAAGAAAAACAGTCAAAAAAGCCAGGAGGAAGTGAATGGTTCTCAGTCAACAGTGCAACTGGAAATCTCCATTCAGGAACCTTTTTTCTGTTATTTACTTGCCTGTATTTGTTCATGTGTGACTGATTATTTGCTTCCTTCATAGACCTACTGACAAACCCTCGTCCGTATATGTAGTTTAACTTTCAGTGTTTCAGGGTTACAGCTGAATGCGGCTTCATCCCTGAACTTCTGTAATAAATAAGGAACCACATTCAGCTCAAGTTTCAGGTGTAGTCAGTGATGAGGAATCTTGTTTGCGAAATGATGAAACTTGAAGAAACCCTGCATTGCTTTTGTGTTGTGTGTTCAACCAAATGAACATTTCTGGTCTTCAATGAACCCTTACCTCACCCTTAAGGCAGACAGTAAAGTTGTAGTCTTTACATGATCGTATCCGCTGCTCAGGATTAACTCAGAACTTTGCAGATAGTCTTTGTACCGTCATTGTTCCTTCCAATGAAAAGGTAATCTGAAATAGTGAAACATTACACTGATAATCACATTCATTTACTCCTTCATTTTACTTCATTATTCAGAATAACACTGCATATAATTTAGCTGCTTTGTTTGTTAGAAGCGTGCTGTGACCAACCTTCATTTTTCAGTTAAGTTTCATTCTTCGTTTGACTTAACTGAATTAAATGACATCATGTTCCCGGATCTGAGGAATTACTTTAGTCACTGCAATCGTAACCAATATAATGATGGTCAGAGCCGTGAAAATAAGGCCGTGTCATAATAAAACAAAATTGTGCCATTTTGGGGGAGTCATAATGCAAAATTGCAGCTTTAAAAGCATTCCAGTCATTAAATGAACATACCTTAACCGTCACTAAAAAGGGCTGTCTGGCATCTTGTAATGCAGGAGATGAGCCATAATAGAGCATAGTTATTGTTACTGTGGCAACCCACAGTCAGATCAAAGATCTGAAGGGCGCATACATCGTCACATCTTGTATGTTTACTGTTCATAACTCTGTATGATAATCACTGCCTCTCAGGAGGCATGGGGAGGGGGGCAAGGGGGGGGGGGGGGGGATTGTCAGGGCCCTCATCATATTCTTAGCATGTAGATTAGACGAGCTTTGATCCATCTAATAAGCCCTCCTCTGCGTTAGCGCTGCTTCATTGGAGCACAGAAAGGACCCAGACGTCTGATGCATGGACTCTGCTGTCTTCATCCCTCTCCACGTCCATCCACAGCCCCGAGCAGATAAACTTCAGTGGCATGACCGATTTCAACAACTTTCCTCCTTTTTTCCCCCCCTCGTGCTGTCCCTTTGGCTTCCTCTCTTCCTGTTGTTTCTCACCATTGATTTGTCTTTTCCTGTTTCTTTGTTGTCTAGCCTTCTGTTTCTCCTTCGGTGTCTGTTCGTGTCTCTCCAGCTGTCTCTTTTCATCAAGTGAGCCTCTTGAGCGAGACTTTTCTAACTTCTGGTCCAATGACTTTTTACCTCCAGCCCGTTTGTCATCTTCTATCTTAGCCTTCAGGATGCGGCACACTAACAAAATCCAAAGTGACTGACACTGAAACATGATCAAACATGTCAGTACACACAGTTTAAAACTGCGACTACTTAATGCGGCTTTACGCTTTACATTTATTTGCTCTTTAAGCTGATGGGGGTGCAGCATGAAGATTAAAGCTGTATAACCGTAACCTCAAGAAATCAGGAGTAGCAGCCCAAATCAGAGCACAAACAGCAGTGGCTGCTGTGAAAGATTGACAAATGTGGCTGAGGGAATGTGAGCATTTGGAAGCCGTTTGATCAGTAAATGTGCAGATACCCCACAACAAACTCAGTCAGCAGAGCCTCTGAAGCAATCATTTTGAAGAATTGACCCTGAGATGTTAGCCCGGAGATATGAAGAAAGGTGGTGAAGTGTAAAAAGAAATGGAGATACTTTTCCATAAGGCAAAGTAACTGGTTCTTTGACATTTTTAGCCAGTAATAATATATTGTGTGCATACAATGAAGATCCAATGAAGAGCTTTGTTTCTTGACCTCTTCTTATTTGCATGAGCCTTGCATGAAAACGTAAGTATATTTCTTACCAACCGAGTCAGATGACCACAACATAGAAAAAACTCAAGTGTTTATACTTATTTCTAATGGCTAACCTTGTGTCTGTGGATATAGCTGCCCCCAATACTGTAAGAGAAAGGACAATGGCAATATCCTGGTATATGATCATTTTGAGGAACGACTGGACAAGGAGTTTTCCAGCTGTGTTTCAGCGTAATGTGTTCATGTTGGACCATTAACACTTCCACTGTTTTTCATTGCTGTAGCTATTCGTGCCTCCCCACTCCTTTGAGATGTGCCCCAAGTCATGTTGTTGAGGAACATGGCCTGTGGTAAGTGGGGTTTCAGATTCTGTTAGAGGACCCAACAGGTGCTCCCTTTGAAATACTCTGAGGTCCTTTGCATCCTTTTTGACCAACCACATCTTAAGACAAAAAGAAAAACTTAATCAAACGCTGGTTTTAAAAAGGGACAAGACTTGATAATTGTTTAGATATGAAGATAAAAGCACACAGTTTCCCAGTTTTTAGAAGAAAGACTGAAGGAAAAATTCAAACCCCACCTACTATCACGTCTCGGCACACGGCCAGCTGTTGTGTGAAGTGATTGTCGGGTTGTCTGTTTTGGAAAGTTCTGATGATTGTCAGAAGCAGTCTCCCCTGATTCACCCCGTCAAAAAAGGGTTTCAGACACAGTTAGACATGGCGCTTTGTTTGGAGCACGCCGAGGCCCTTTAAGACCTCTCGTCCAATTCATTGTCTTCTTGACAGTTCACACTTCCCCAAGTTTCTCCTTCCTTTATAGAAACCCTCACTCTGGTTCTGCTGCCTGTCACCAGTCCTGTCCCTTCACACCTTGTCCCCCTTTTTTACATTTCCCACTCACCACCCACTGTGACCCCGCCGCCACCGAGCAGGTTTAGCATGTTTAGCTGCAGCTGGGGAAGTTTTCACAACTAAACAGCTGAAAATGATGCAAGAGAAGTGGAAGTGCATCAGCTGAGCATGTGTCGCTGATGTTCGAATGACAGGTTTAATGATGTGGGCAAGGATGGTGTCGAATTCACAATGTGTTGTTTTGTTTGAAGCTCTGCTCAGAGATGGGAGACAGATAGAAGAGTGAATACAGATAAGACCTGGCATCTCTCAGCTAATCCCACTTGATGGTTATATCATAATGTAGGAAATGATTTCCCTCCACGCAGGCTTTAATAAAGAGAGCTGACTTTTTTTTAAAAACTACATTACTGGTTTTTACTTTACAGGGTTTTACTTTACCCTTTGGTCCTTGGGACTGTTTTTCTTTTCATAACACCGAAACACGAGGCCTCATTTATCAAAGTGAGTGTAGAGGAAGTTCTAAAGCGGTGTTTAAGAACTCCCATTCGAACAAGTAATTTTGTATTAAACGTGCATAGGCACACCGCTGCACAGTGACCAGAGTGTTTGACACAAGAGGACACTGGGCCCCACACAGTTTGATGGTGGGTATAACGTGAAACCCAGCTGAAAACACTAATATCACCCAGTATGTATGTTTTACTGCAGTATAAGGTTACAGTAAGTGTATCTACAGGCAGGTCTACTGACATCATTTTCAATACTACCCCACTGAAGTTTGAATATCTCAGACATGTTTTACCAGTTATAATGTAGGAGGATTAGAGGACGTTTGTTAATGTGTATCACCAGGAGTGGTTCTAAGTGTATGCAAATTGTGAAACACACAATTAAAATAAAATAAATCTGATCCTATATGAGGAATGTGAGTGTGTGCAGGCCACGAACAAAACTGCACAAGTAAAGTTGGTAAAGGATGTCTGCAATCTGTCATCCCTAACTTAGAATTCTAAGAAGGACAGCCCAACAAAGTATGAGAGATTCTGACATTTAAATGTGACAAGGCAGCGGCTGCTGGTGACTGACAGAACGCACCGCGTGGGAGCTTCGCTGATGGCCACGTGCCTGTAGTCGCGTCACGCACAGCATCCCGACCGAGCTTCTAGCATGTTCTAACGCCGCATGGTGAAGGGGAGCACTAGCAGGCGCGCAGTGTCACCTCACATCATCCTGACAGAGAGGCTCAGTTGTACTCCTTCTCTTTTTTGGCAAAGAATTTTCTCAGTCAGGACAAGTGTAACGATTTCACGGTGCTTGTAAAGAGTTTATGGTGCTTCAGACTTTGTCAGCTGCGGTGCTGCGGCAGCCCTCCTTAAAGCAAACTGTGAGGAAGAGCAGAATCATTTTGTTCAAGTCCAACACTGCATTTGCATAAGACTCACTTTACCCTGGAATTGATCAACTGTTCTTTGTATTATAGCTACAGCAGGGTTCAGTTTGTGCTCGAGTGCAAACAAAGTCTTCAGCCTCTAACTTTTTTCTTTATCGTGCGTTACATAAATCTCTTTAGGTCATTGATGTTTTGCAGAACTGCAGTTACTCAATCAGTAAAAAACAACAGAATTTCATCATTCAAATATGATTTTCTCTTTTCTAGTTGGTACTACTTGTGTCTACATGACAAACATTCATTAGGATGACTGATCAGATAAGAGTGTTGTGGCCTTATTTATTGTCATCATAGTATTAAAAAATCATGACAACACAATTGTTTATTTGCCAAGAGATTTTTTGTGCTGCACAGTTAACTGGTTACTAAAGGAGTGATTAGCTTGCATGTACGGCTGCAGCTAACAGTTATTTTCATTATAGATTAATCTGCCATTTACTTTCTCCACTGATTTATCAGTTGTGTGGTGTACAAATTGCACATTACAACTTCTTAGACCAATTAATGTCACCAAATGTCTTGTTTTGTCTCATCGGTGGTCCACAGTCTGAACATATTTCTATTTACTATTATACTAAGACTAAGACAGGCAGCAAATCCTCACATCTAAGAAGGTGGATCCAGTGAATATCTGCCGTTTGATATCAAGGTTGTGCTGTATGTTATGGAGCCTAAATTGAATTTATGACATTATTCAAACACTTTCTCACCACTTCACTCTAACTGTTGTCCTCAGAAATGTTTTCTTCTGAAAAGACGCTCTAAAAAGTGAAAGAAATGAGACTGAAGTTTGTGTGAAAAATGAGCTGTGTTTGTCTTAATTAAAACCATATGGGCATGTTCTATTTAAATATATCTCCATCTCCTTTTATAGCAATGTAGGTCAGACGTAAAACACATGAATGTTATAACAGTTTTTTCATTTTTAATTGTCTGAATTTTTGAAACAAGTAAAAAGATTTATCTGGATTGTGTCCTCAATAGTTATGCAGTCAAATCAAAGCCTCCTCTATACAGTTTGATATTGCACATCCCTCACTGAAGTGGCTGTAAGTCTGTGTTCACACAGTGTCGATCAGACCGCCCAAAACTTCGGTCCACAGCAGGAGAACAGCTGGTGTTACATACATTCCCATGTTTCAAATCAAATACCAAACCAGGATGCTCTCTCAAAAAATGGGTGTTCACTACAAATGCAAATAGTTAAAGACATTCTAACATTTATTGGGTGAAAATTGAGTCTGAACTCTGTTTGCACAATACATATGCACAGAGTTTCTGTAACTTTATCAGTATTAATCAACAACCAATAATATCAGTGATTGTTATCAATCGTTATTCTGCTACAACAAGCAGCTGTAGGCACAAATGACTATGCTAACAAACCCAGTGGCTCATGTGAATGCGTGTGTTTGTGTATGTGTGTGGACGAGTGTGTGAAAAGGGGACGGGGACAAGAACGGGCAACATGGCAGACATAGTCGTGCGATTATGTACGTTTTGTCGGTGGGCAGGTGTGTGTGTGCATTAGAGTTGTGTGTCACTGTGGGTTAAGGTGTGGAGGTGTATGGTCAGAGAGAGAGAAAGCACTCAAAGTAAAGCAAAGACGTGCTTCACTGCTGTGGATCGACACAGCGGCGGTCTTTTTTATCACTGAGGAGCCCGGGTCACGACCTTTTTTTATCCAACAAGAGGCACAAGCAAAAGCCCAACAGCGTGGGACGACACAATCAGTGTACGTGTGGGCCCACAGAAAGAAGCGGCAGGCGCAATAATTGAGGTATTTCAAAAAGTAACAAACTGGCCTTGGTGGTCCGTTAACCTCCCAGCCATATAAAAATGGAACACAACAATGAAACTCGCAATGACACACTGTTATTAACCTGTCCCCGCTCAGACGTAAGACTCTTACTTGAGATCACTTCAGGTAACAATTAATGCGCGTTCAGTCCGTCTCCCAGCTCAGACGATGGCGGCGGCGGCGGTCGTCTCCCTTTGTCCAATGGCACAGCAGGATTTAAATTTCAAGCCAAACCTTGAGCGCAGGCGAGATCTGCCTGAGGTGGTTTTGGTTTTTAGGTATTTCGTTGTTTGAAGCTTTTGTTTTTGCATGCAGGCCTCTTTTTGTTCACCCACATGAGGAGGTCCAAACAATACCAGAGGAGCATATTCTGAAATACGTATAAGGGGATACATTTCTCAAACATGCGTCAGGCTCCACGGCTCAGCCTGGCCTGCCTTCGTGCCACTTGTCGGCTGCGTTACCTGCAGCTGAACAAAGTGGTGCTGCAAATGCACTTCAGCAAAGTGTTGCCGATGACTGTTTCTGCTGCTATGTCCTGATCTGATGTCTCTTCTTAACTCGACAGGAAGGGCACCCAGTCAGAGGGGAAATAGTGCTCTCATCCAATGACCTCCAACTGGTGCTACAAGTGGAACGTAATCAGTGAGTATTCCTTCTCTCGTACCGTCTGAACACCTTTTAACATCCTCCTCCGTCTTCCACCTCAGGAAGAGGAATTAATTGGGAGAGAGAGGGAGAGAATGTATGGTGGTGTGATAATAGAAGGAGATATCAAAAAGTTCAAATCATACCTCCTCTGTCTCAAATCTGTCTTGACTTTTTCTTATTAAATGGCTCCACATTTTATTAAAGATTGAATGGATGGCATTAGGATGTGGATGTACTAGTGCTAATGGCAATTGGTTGGTTGATCATCATGAAGCTTATATGTTCAGTGGTCAGCTGGTCAGCTGCAGAACGCCCCACAAACCACTGAGACTGAAAAAACACAGCTCCTGTTCCAACAGATTCATCCCTCACAGAGAGAGTGAAGTCACGCTTTCAAGCAGTGGCATTTGGAGCTTTTCATATTCACCCCAAGATAAAGAGATAAATGTGACATGCTCTTGAATCATAGCAGTAGCTACTTATTTGCCTCTTTGTAATGGGAGCAGGGAGTGAGTAAGTGACACACCTCGGGGCACAAAGAGAGGCGAGACCTAATCAGAATGAGCGCCGAGTTCCATGGAGGGCATGTGGAACAGAGTTCAAGGCCAGCAGAGGTTATGATGTTCCTGTGATAACATCGAGAGGGGCTCTGTCTGGTGCATGCACATTAGCCGGAGACGTGCTGAGACTCCCAAGGTGGACTACTTAACATGCCCGTAAAGCCCAGACGTGGAAAGAACATGTGTGAAACTCCCCTCTGTTCCTCAGAGCAGGGATCCCTAACCTGCCAAACACACCACAGGCATGAGGATTTCATTTCCTGCTTCTTATAACTGTA
>JBAJHX010000042.1:16043548-16063717 GCA_037176925.1 Amniataba percoides | reverse complement strand
TCCTCAGAGCAGGGATCCCTAACCTGCCAAACACACCACAGGCATGAGGATTTCATTTCCTGCTTCTTATAACTGTATGTTTTTTTATGTTTTTTTTATGTCTCTCTGTTCTGGATAAACACTGTTGTGAGAGGAATCATCAGAACACAGCAGCTGTGTGTGTGTCAGATGTGCAGCTCAGGCTGAGGTTCAGATGGAGCTTTGGTTTGAACAACCCCGATGATGTCACTGCAGTGATCCCGGCTTAGAGACTACAGATTTCTGACAGAAAGACCACAAAGTGGACGATGGGCATTTAGCAGGCAGGACAGATCTACCTGAAAACATTATCATGTCTATACATGCCTATAAATCAGGACATCTCTGATATCCTGAAATGTTTCTCATCCTGGACCAATGGAAAACTTCACATGCTGTCACAGAGCACTGACTGCCAAAAAATAACACTAACAATATATCATAAATGAAATGAAATATTAAAAACAGATGTACAGGTTAGATCTGGCACACACAGTATTTAGGCACATTTTATTTCTCACAGGGGACCTTCCTTCTCTAGGAGCTATGAGGCACTCACAGCTGTCGTATTCAAATGTGAACTGTAGTTTTGTCACAGCGATAGCTCCTTTTTCCGTGAAGGAATGTGGGAAACATCGCAGGTGTTTGACTTCAGAATGGATGAGGAAGCATGACTTACTTCAGCGAGTGGCACTCGGACGGTTTGACTGAAAGGCACCGTATACATACTGGTGTCAGAGGATTTCAGTTGCTTGGAAACAGACTGATAACTCTGAGTAAGAGGAGGCAAATGGAGGAGCTGACACAGACAGTTAGGCAGGCCAACAGAAAAACAAGAAGCCCTGAGACAATGGTGGCACACATGAAGCAGACAGGCAGTGATGAATGAGCCGGAGAGGAGAGGGAAATGTAGGGAGAGTCGACGGGTGACGCTACGTTGAGTCTGCGCCGAGGAGTGTGTAATACAGGACGGAGAGCTGGCAGAGTCTGTGCTTATTTTAAACCCAGCAGTCCAGTCCCAGCGAAGCACACAAGTTTGGTGTGGACCCCGAATGTAGGTCAGACAAAGAGGGACGCGTTCTGGGGAAGCAGTCTCTCCGCTGATGGAGGAGTCACTGGGAATGTTACTGGAAACCGAGTTTATTTTTTCTACGGGGCCTCTTCCACTGGGACAGGACTGGAACGTGGCCAAGAAGCAGAGTGGTGTTTGAAGGCCAGGATCATTACTTCTATACTAACAAAAGGAAGAGAAAGTATCCGTGGTTGTCTTAGAATAAGCACTTTTACAAACTTATTCTCTCTCATTTTAAGCAGATCTTGATGAAATTGAAATATAAATCTTAACACAATAAAGCATTTCATTTAAGGATGAAAAAAATAAGGCTATTTTTATCACAGCAAAGAATGAGCAATGTCTTTTAATAAACATATCACAATAAACCATCTTGTGATAAAGGAAAAAAGAATCTATAATAAATCTAAACTGTAATAATAAAGGAAGAGCCATGTTGTTGTGATGTATCATCAGAAAAAAAGAAATTCATTATTTCATAGAAGCATTATAACATCTTTATGTTATAACTGTAATTATTCAGTTAGTTGTTTGGTCCTTAAAATGTGTATAAAAATATTCACAAATGAGAAACGGGAATGATTGAATCTGGAATCATTTCGTTAAAAAATGACTTAAATGATTAATTGCTTATCTAAGTAGTTTGTAATTAATTTAATAGTTGACAACTAATTGATTAATCCACTCAGCTCTGGGAGGAATGATATAATGTTGGAAGTATCAGTTTATCAGAATAAGTTTTATTGTGTATTAGCCGAAAAATATATTTTTATACTGAAGAAAATATTGTTACGACAACAGTATTATGAAAAAAGGATCTTCTTACAATCTTATTATTAGAAGGGAAACATCTCTTCATAAATCTCTCCAAGAAAAGAGCTCAATATAAAAAGAAAACTTTACATTATGATTATAAAAGCAGTTTGTTACGACAAAGCCTTTCATAACAGAAGTATCATGTCAAGGAGAAAAAAACGGGATTAATACAACAAAGTGTTTTGTTCTAAAAAATGAAAATATGTAATTCAGGTAGCAGTATCCCGTCATTACAACAAAGCACTTTGCTGTAATGAGAGAAGTGTGTAAAATTATAATGCTTGTTACCACAATGAAGCATCGCTTTTATTATCAGAAAGAAATATGCTGTCATTATGATAACTGTACCTCATTATGATAGAAGAGCGTCTGATTAGGAGAGAAAAGATTGTTATAATGAAAACAGTACCCAAAAAATGACAGAAAACAGAACTATCTTGACTGTCTATAAATGACCAACAAACCATCTTGTAATGAGCGACAGGAAATATCTTGTTATACTGAAAAAAGTATTCCGGTATCACAGCAGAGCACCTTGTTAGAAGGGGAATAACATTTCTGAATGATATCAGTATAATGTAAGAACTATTGTATCACTACAGAGCAACATACATGTATCATTAAATGAAACATCTACTTGTATTTTGTTAAGATAAAACATTATAGAATTAACTGTGTTGTAATAAGTGCAAGCTTCAGTAACATTTGTCTACAATACAGTTCACCAAAGTGACATAAAAGAAGCTGCATCATTTGTTAAGCAGCCATCCAAATACTCTCCCGTCAGTCCTTTTCTCTTCCACGTTAATTGTCATATGTGAAAACAGGCTAATCTTCCAAAGTGTAACTCCTTCAATACAACTAGTTCAGGCAGTCCTGACGGGGAGGAGGAGGAGGAGGAGGAGAGATGTGAGGAATGGGAATGAGCCGGGAATGTGATGGAGGGGATCTGACCTACACACAGATCCTGAGAATAGATTGAGCATGGGAGTGGGGAAGCCTGTGTGTGTGTGTGTGTGTGTTGGGTCCTGGAATGCCAGCTGACGTAAGGCTGGTCATGCCTTTGCTGGCTGAGCACCCAGAACGGACAGATGACATAAGATGTGCTGGCAGCCTCTCTGTGACTCACATGTTGACACGCTGGTCTCAGCTGCGTCTCAGCCATCACTCGCATGCTTGTGGGAAAGATTAACTCTGTCCCAGCTCTTTACCACATCCTGATTTAAAGCAGGTTTTGAGTACGGAGCGTTGAAAAGTACTAAAGTAAGTAGAGCACACACTGAAAGCAAGTTAGTACAATGTGTCTTCTTCGTGGTTCTTCATTTTCAAAGACAACCTTGGGAAACATCTAAGGCCGTCTAAAGCTTCAAAAGTTTTTCATCTTTAGAAATACATTTTCTTACATTGTTATTTGCAAGCAGAACAAAAATTGGAACATCAGCTTTTGAGTCAAAAGGTCTAACAATTTCAACATCTATAATTTCTTGGGCACACTGTGATGAGATGTGTGGAGAAAACTTATTTAATTATTGTTAATACCAAGGTCAAGTAGGGCCAAGATCAATGACATAATACTCCTAATACAGGATACGCTTATGATTGTTGCCAGATTGGCATCTCGTGGTTTTCATCAGTCAGTAGAACTGGCTCAGTTGTTATCACATGACCTTACTATGTTATATAAGTCATGTGATAAACACGGTTGTATATTTGGGAAGCCTTAATCACCCCCATTTACAAATAACGCCGTCAGATGCTGTTGACAAAGTGAGCTCGACCATAATCTCTGAGAATGGATTTATGATTCCCTTACAAAGGATATATCGGTGATTAACATGTTGACTTAAAATGTTTCACGTGATGACCTGAAAACTATGAAAAGTGAAGCGGACTATTCTTTACTATCTACTTGCAGTAGCTGTAGGTCAGTGGTTAGTCGATTTCTATGCTGCTGCAAAATGTAGGCTGTGAAAGGTTCTAATGATTCATTTTGTAGAGCACAGAAGGACCTGCTGGTCTGTTCAGGAGGCAAACAAGTGTTCCTGTTTACAACCCGTAGAGTATCAAAATAACGTTATTCTTTACATTTATTGTTAATTGAGTACAGCTGTAGAGATGGAACCTTTCATGTTTTAAGGTCATTGCTGCATTGGTTACTCTGACTCTGAAATATTCTCCCACCAATACATCATTATTATTTCATGCAAAGCTGTGCTATGAAGAAATAATTCTTTCATTCAACAGAACACAATCTCATACAGGAAAAACACGTTCTTATAGAGAAAAGGATACTGCCTTCCAGGAAAGGTGAGAAAGAGATAAGAAAAAAAAAATCATCTATTCCTAAATTGAACAGGGACAGTTTCAATTTATTAAACCGACAACAGCTTCTTCAAATTAGTGAGCAGGAAAATCACATTTGCTGATGTTACAGGTTACACTGTTTACAGGCTGATATGTGTGTGTGCACTGAACTTGTACAAGCAAAGAAAAGGAATTAAGCAAACATGCACTTTATTAAAGAAGTGCCAGCAGGATAATTATCACATATTAAATATTAATAGTGTCAAAAGAATCGTCCATATGGTTTGATTAGTTTGCATTGACTCGTGGTGCCCAGCAGCTTTATCTCCTCACCTCAGTGTGTCTCAAACACACAGCTCTGAATGTTGACATTGCACTTAAAGACCACGTTTAATTTTAATTGCAAATTTTCTGTTGAGCGTTACTAGATGAAGTGTAAGCCGTCTTTATGTTAATGAAAGCCTTGATTACATTGCCACCCTGGGATGATACGTAATGAAACGGGCAATACATGCTATCCATTGTACATAATGATGAGGCGGATCCTTGCAAATGTGTCTCGTTGTGCTAAATGTATTGCCGTACTCCAGGCGGCAGACCTGACAAGGTGTTAATTAGGACTTGAGTCCTCTGAGAGTCTGACTTCACAAAGGCAAGTTTAGAGGGAACGGCACTTTTTAAGCACTCTCCTGGCAACAGCTTTTATTATCCCAGTTCCTCCATCGATTTTCCCCAGGAACTAGTTTGTTTGAATTTGGCTGCAGCCCCACAGTGTCTCCACTTTAATAGTGATTAAAATCAATAATGAGCTTTGTTCTGTTAATCTGCTCTAATCCAGCCCGGGATGTCAGCTCAGACGATGACTGGCAGCCGCTGCGAGCCGCCCGCGCCCGCCCCCTTTTCGCAAAGGAAAATCCCAAGAAAAGCGCTCTGATTTGGAGCTGCTTCAGCTGGCAGGATGAAGGGATGACGGGGGTGAAGAGGGGAAGAGAGGAAGGGTGACGTATGAGTCAGTACCAGGAAATGAATTGTCCTTCAAAGGCTCTGAGGAGTGTGGGAAAGACACTGCAGAGGGTTAGAGAAGCTCACAGGAAACAGAGTAAACCTTCAGAGAAAGTTAGTCCTGGAGGTCAAGGAGGGGAAGGATCTGGAGAGGAAAGTAGACGTGGTGAGACAGAACAGGTGGCGGTGTTTGGGTGGTGTGAGCTCTGGCCTGCCAGGCCTCTTTACCCTGCAGACTCTGTAGTGCTTCCTGTTTGGCATGTGCTGAGGAAGTCCTGCCCGAGCAGCTGTGCAGCCTTGAAACATTATATATTTACTCTACATCTCTGCACACATGTGTATCTACATTAGCACACACACACACACACACACACTCGCTGACATCTGACAGTACAGTCCTGCTCACCATTGTGTTCCTATCCCCAAAGACGGCGTAGCCTCATCTGTCAAAGTGTGACCTTCTGAAACTGAATGTCTGAGACAGACCACGACCGAGGCTCGGTCCTGCAGGGCTTTGTTGCCATCTCTCATTTCACTTCACACCCTAAGTCCAGGATGACTGATGGCCAGCACAAATCGCACTTCACACACCTTTTCCACATCCTCAGACAGCAAAATCATACAATTATACACAGTCAGAAGCTTCTGGAAACCACAAAACTGAGTTTTATCTTCATTCACTTCTCTTCATTCACTCTAAAGGCTTTATGATTATGATAAAAACACACGTGTTTCCTGTGAAATGAATTATTTCAGCTTTCAGAGAGTCTCTGAAGTTTCCTGTATGTGTTTCACTCCCATGTTGGATATTTCACATGACAGTTACACACCCAGCATACGAGGCTAGTTGTTGCAATGAAAGTGACCCTGAATGTTAATTTGATCTGAGAGAAGAAAAGATGAGCCGCAGTCACTGGATAGATTTCTCTTTTATTTGAAATTTCAGCTTTCACAATGTCCCTGCATTTCTCATATTCAGTTTCTGTGCAAACTTCATGCAAAGAATTTCTCTCGCTGGCCTTCTCTCGAACATCCTAAATGCATCCGCCTCTGTTAGAATCCTTTCTGTGTTTGGGTTCGTGCAACATTCAGCAGAACAATCCGATTTCATGGCCTTAGTCTGGTCTTTAATACTACTCGTGGAGTATGACATGCCAGTGCCATATCTGCAGATAGAAAGGAGGCTAGAAGGGTGAAGATTTTTTTTGTCGGTTGTGTGTTATACCTAAACTTTCCCAGTTCCTTTCATCTCTGATATCTTTTTAGGAATCATACTGAGCGTCAGGGAGAGAAAGTTTAGTTTCCTCATTTAATACTGACAATATTACCGTAATCAGTCTGAATTCACATTTGTTAATCATTACGACTATCTTTGACAGTGTAATGCAACACAAACTCTCGTGTCACAGCTTTCTTGTAATGCTATACCACTAACTGTGTCAGTAATTGTCAGATAGGTTTGGACAAGATTGATGATGGAAGTAGAGTTCTTGTTGGTTCTCGCTGATTTTTTTGTCGGTCTTTCTAAATCTGAGATGCACGCCCACTTTTTTTTACAGCGAAGGTGTGTGGAGGTGAGAGAGTCAGCAGGACTTAAACTTCTCTCTCAAAGTCTCTTTTTAATTCCGACCACTCTCTCCACCTTCAGCATGAGCAGCTCTAAGAGTCTTGTTTTCTCGTCTCATGAGAACTTGTGGAGATCAAAGGTTGATACTGACAATGTGGAAGTTGATGCCATTTCTTTAGATCATTACAGCATCTTGAGTTAAACTATGTATGACACCACCAGCAGGCCAAGACTGTACCCAGCAGGCGTTTTATTTGCAAAATTAAGTACTAAATTTGTAAAATCAGCATCCAGTGTTGCACAAAGACACGTCACTGCCACCAACATATATTTGTCCTGAGAAATCATCACTCCTTTTGTTTTCAGCAGAAGCCATTAACCTTGATGGCGTGACAGGGGCTCAGGGAGCCGACAGCACACTTCACAGATGGGTGACGGGCCATGAACAGACGCTGGGGCCAATTAGAGCCAGCGTGACAAACATGGAGGTTCCCCCGGTTGTCCTAGTTAAAGAATGTGACCGCGACATGTTGTCAGCTTGAGGTCGGCTGTGAAGCGTGTCAGGTCACCTGCTCTTGCTTAAGATTAAAGCCGGAGATGTACCTGACTCAAGGGGTTAAAGGTGGTCCCACTATAGATACCTGCAGGATGCGTTTTGATTTATAGTCCTCTGTGACTTTGTGAGATTTTTGAAACTTTCTTCGTGTTGTTTTCACTCATGGTGTCAGGAACTTGAAGGAGGAAACACAAACAAAAAAACAAAAAAAACAAAAAAAACAAACAAAAAAAAAAAACTGATCACACACTTCTCGTTGTCTCCCAGTGGTATCCTCACAGCGGTCGGAGCCCACATTTGTACATTTCTGAGATGTCAGTTATGGTGTAGCTATGGTCACAATGAGCTCGTCCATTAGATCTGAGACCAAAGGAAATAAAATATTCAGTATCAAAGCTGCAAAGCTTGATTTTTTTTCTTCTGGTGCAATTTGGGGACAGCAGAGGAGGCTGGAAACACAACATCAAATATGATACAGCCTCTGAAGTAGATGAAAATATTTAACAAGGTCCACACAATTGCTCAGTTACACATATTGTGCAGACAGATCAACACTGGCATCCAGAGTGTCTGTCTCTTAGCTGCTAAATGTTAAACTGTCTTCACCAGCCAACCTCGACAGCCTGCTGTTTGCTGATGGCCAGGTAATGTACAGTTTTTCTTAAAACAGTGTTCTACTGCTGGAAACAAGCAACGAGTTCACACGTCGTGAAAACAAAACAATGAGCTGAAAAAGCCTAAAAATCTGATAGTTTTCCATGGATTTGTCATTATAAATAAAACCTTTCACACTGCACATAACCATCTGATCCATCGTGACATGGAGGTATTTACTTTATGTTTATGTCATGTTTGCTTGCATCCTGTATACCATTATTTCGTTTTCCACTTGCCTCTTGTCTCATAGCAGTCACGTGTTTCATTGATTGAGTTAGGTTGTCTGCCATAGTGTGTATTCTTGGCCCCTCATCGGGCTCCAGATGCTAGCTTTGTTTTTCCAGATGTCTGTGAGAGGACCGGGGAGGGCAGCATAATTGCATTAACTGCAGCTTTGCCATTGATTTTTTCCCTCTTTTTTTCCCCCCAGAGGCCATTAACTTAGCTTAACTCTACGATACCTCAGGCCCATGAACGCTGTAATTACGAGGAAAGTTATGTTCACCGTACAGTTCACAATGAAAGGGCCGGCAGTGTTTTGAAGCAGCTTTGGGGAGCAGCACCTGAAACCTGGCTGCTATGGTTTCTTTGTTGCCTTATCACCGCTGTTCCTGCTCCCAGCAGCACTCGGCCCCTCCCACTGGCGTGATGAATGTCCTCCTCCAGCCCTCCTGCGCTCCCGTCTTTGAGGCTCAGCACAATATGCTCACTTCAGAAATGCACAAATGTTCATTTACTCCGTGTTTGCTTTTCTGTTCTGGCCTCATTAGGCATGGAGCCATTTTTTTTTCTTTTGATAATAATGTTTACATACCACTTCTGTCTGTTCCCTATTGCAAAACACAAATTAGAGGTAGCCTCAGCCTGATTTAGGTCCGGTGGTTGCTGTAAACAGAAGAACAAATAAAGGCAAACCGTTCACCTGCCGCCACATCATCTGAGATATTCATCCGCCCATCTCAACACTCGTGGGCTGTGAACGCTTCCTGCCACAGGGAAAGTGGACTTCAGTTGTTGTGTGTGTCAGCAGGAAGAGTTATTATGAGAAGAGTTTGCTGTGGGTATATGTAAGTAATGATGCGTAGATAAAATGACGGGAGGGGGGAGAGAAGACTGACAACGAGAGATGATAAACAACAGATGGCAATACTTAGTGTCTGAGAAAGTGTGTGAGCAAGAGGAGAACGTGTGCCACGCTCGCTTCCTGTGTTTCTCCATGTCTTTTTCTCTCAGTGGGGCAATGGGTCATTTCCTCTCGCACCGTCCTCACCCTGTTACCTGGAGATGCCTCTGTGCCGTCTCTTGGCAGTGCTTCATTCGTACACATAACTAACAGCTGGCTGTGTTGTTTCAGCTGCGTAGTAAATACTCAGTAGAGGCTAAAAGACATTAAAGAGAGCAGCCCTAGTGAATCAATAGAGTGGAAGTCGGTGTCGAAATATTGCGAATGAGCATGTCATTGGTGATTCTTTGGATTGGAGTGTTTCGCTGTGAAAAACTGCAGCCTTCATTTTGTGGTCACAGCAAACTACGTTTACCTTCTCCTGACAGGCGGCCCCTGGTGGCGGTGCAAATGACTGTGGCCTCTCAGAAGCAAAGGCAGACACAGCGTGACGCCGTTCACTAACCTTATTCATTTCATTGTTTTTTTAATCCTCATGTCTGCTCTGTATGTGGGAACAGGTTGCCTTCTGCTGCTTGTATACACCTTTACTGTACTGTTATTTTAGGAGAAATCTGGTCAGAGCTGGAGGGAAACTAGAGACTCTTCTACACAAAACATTTGCTGCTGTTTTTGCAGCCTCACAAATGAGATCAGGTTTCCTGCACAGTTTTAGGATCAGCTTGTCGTGTTACCATGCTGGTTGTTGTTTTACTGTGTGTTCATAGCTAAACTAGACTGGAGAACGTATTAATACAGAAGTTGCCCATAACATTCAAAACAGAACATGATGTACAGCTTCCTTCTATACATTCAAAGAAATAAGTGTAATAAGTGTAAGTGGAACTGCTACAAAAAAAAAAGAAGTCATATTCGGCTAAAGAGGCCCACAAGTGTCAAAACAGAGGAAGCCGAAGGAGAAGTGCAATGACCCAGAATGCTCAAATAAGAGAAACTCATTCTGGGAATAAATAACAAAGAAGGAGGGTCATTGTAATGTTGTCCTGAATCCAAGCAGCCTCTCAGAGCTAAACAACAACAAGTAATAAGTAAAGGTTGAATAGACAGTGTTACAACACAGATGCTAAAAACAAAATGTAAATATCAAAACATAAATGATGAGACAACGTGGACCCCAACATTTACATTTTTATATTCTCTCAGAAGTTCACATTCAGCAGTGTTTTGTATCGTTGTGCAATTCTGAAACTTAATTGCTCAAGTTAAATCAGAAATCTCCATAAATGCAAAACAGCATGTGTGGATATTCAAGGCACAGCCAGTTAAGAATATGCTGGTTCAGTTGATTACAATAAAGCCTTTCATTCTGACGGACACATGAGTCCGGTCTTTGTAGTGCTTTAAACTGCTGACAGATGCAAAGTCATTTAAGCGATTCATAACCAAGACAAATGTTGTTGTCACAAAAACACAAAAGCTTCAGTCCAAACAGAGTCAGGATGCCGTCTGAATTTAGATGTATTATTTATATTAATGAGTTGGCAGCAGCGGCCCCGCAGACGTCGGCATCACCTGGACTCGCCGTGGAGGGCCGAGAGAAAAATGTCTTCTATATGCAGACAACCTTGTCACAGTGTCCCCCGCAGCGCGAGGACGGCAGCTAAATCTGCCCTTGTTGGAGAGAACTGCAGGGATTGTGGATCATCAGTAACACCAGAGGAAATAAAAAAAAAATTTTTGAATGAGATTGAGAAAAATGTCATATTAATTTACCTCCCAGTTAGATGGGATATTTTCATAATCCTGTAGTTTAACAAGCAGAACACGTCTCCGAGCACGTGCTCAGTTTGCCACCAGGCATTCACTAAACATGCTTTCCAGATGTCGTCGTCACAGAAAGTCATCTCATCAACTCATCAGCAGCCAACACACTTAATGACACATGCTCATATGGTCACAGTGTGACTGCACCATCCTTCACCAAATACAGTCACGTAGCTCTGCTTTAGTCAGGTGGTTGAGAGTATGACGTCCCCTTGTTGATTTCTTTTCACTGAGTCTTTTTTTTTTTTTTTTTGAAGAGTGACTGACTGACTAAGCTCACATGTGTCCAGGCTGGAGACTAAAACTTAAATATCTGTTTTGAAGTGAACTTTCTGCATCTCTTGTCTCTATATTTTTTTTTATTTTATTTTCACTCCTGCGTTTTTGTTTTTACCTTCAGACATCGGCCCCATTTTGATCACTGCAGTCGTTGCTTTACAGTAAAAGTTTTTCACTGGCAAACCACTTGGATGCTTTTACTGTGAAGAAGAAAGTGCATGATGTTTGTTACAAAGTAAGCTGAGCTTCATTAGTGGTGTTATTCTTCACTAAAATAATCCAATCAAACAGATAAGAACACCTATAGAAGAGTCCCAGTTTACCAAAAAATGTACCGTAGATTTTCTTAGGACATTGTCCCATGCAGCCCTTGGCTCAGGTAGTGTAGTAATAAAGATAGCATGGAACAAAAGCCGAGGAAAACATTTTTTTCAAACAAAGACTGACCTTGTGAATTTAATTCTTCTTTTTGTTTTATTTCCGGCCACGCAGACACAGCATACAAATATTCAACCACCCACTGTTAAATGCCTCCACTCTCTCAGATCCAACCACACCCTGCAAAGTGGACACATGGGGGTTTTTTTGGACATGGGAGAGAAACGATGCCATGAAATTAGAGAGGCTTTGTGAAACTAGAAATTCAGGGTTCTCTTTCAGAATTTAGAAAAAACATTCAAAAACTGTGGATTACATTTACAAAACACATTCCTTTTGTCAGACATGATAACATACATGACTTAAAGTTTCCGGCTTTCGAACGGATTATAAATTAAATGTATGTCTGTGTATCACCCAGTGTGATTCGATTAAGGCAAAAAAATGTTTTGACAAAAAGGCGAGACCAGGAGGGGGGTAGACGTCTGTAAGAACAGCAGGACGAAGACCCTCAGTTAGCTGAGATCACAGCAAAAATATGGAAAAGATGACAACACCAGAGAAGTCTTAGTTGAATTTTCTGAATATGAACAACACAAAGCTGACTACGATGGAGGTGCTGCTGTACTTTTTTGCATACTCTTTGTTAACCAAGTCACTTCCTGTCATGGAGCTTTTTACCATACTGCACAGTCTTTATCAGCACATTTTTGTTGTCATACAGCCACAACATCATGGTTTAACCACAATGCACTGCATGCTGCCACAGCACCGTAACGATGGAGCTAGATTATTCTGACAAAATAGCTATGAAGCTAATGGCCATGTCAGTGTTGCTTGAAGTCTCACCATGGCACTGCAGGCTGAATAATGATTTATAAAGTCTGATGGGACGACCTAATGCGACTCAAAATTAGTTTTGGGTTATAAAGAAAAAAATATTTAGAAAATATGGCTTCGGCTAAACCCATTTCCAAAACCATTGCTTTACGTCTTCCTTCCCTACAATCCCTAAGGCCCAAACAAAGGACACAGCAGGAAAAGACAAACTGTCCCCTCCCCACAACTGTAATCTGCAACTCCAAAGCACACCATAAAATCCCGTCAGCCGTCATCGTGACTTAGAGGGTTTTCAGCTGCACTCAAAAGTACGGGATCACTTCCAAAATGGAGAAAAAGGAAAATACAGAACACTCAGCCACAGGATAGGCCCATAAATGCTCCACGTTCTCCCTGAAGCTCTCTGCATCTCCCCTCAAACATGCTCCAGCTGCTTCAACGGGGATCTGTTTTTGTTCGGGTCTCCAAAAGACACTAAGTGGACCCATCATGACCCATTATGTCGGTGTGTCTCACCAAAAAAAAAAAAAAAAAACAGATGTCACCTTGACTTGATTTTGGTTACAAAGGTGAGAAATCATGTTTGGCCCTGACGCCACATGATTAAACTCTAATACTTTAAAATGCTTTCTGTTTTTTTCTGAGTACTGTTTGGCCTCGAGGGGAGTGACTTTCTTTGAGCAACTAATTGTCAGTTCATTGTGGCAGATTACAAAAGCAGTTTCAGGGTAAACAGTGTACATATTCAGTTTACGTTGTGTTGAGCACATAAAAAGATCTTTAACCCTCCCAGCAGGAAACGACTTAGTGACTGAACAGGAAGCATGACGATTTCTGCTCATGACAAACACAAAGAAAAGAGCTCAATGAATTCATTTTCAAGTAGAAGTGTTGTATGTGCACCTGCATAAGCACCATATAAAATTTCAATAATGAGAAAAAAGAAATACAACATACAAACATAGAAATACAAAAAAGTCAATATAAAATTAATCACATCCCTCTAAGCAGAACTGATTCTATTATTCTCAGGGAATGTGCAGTTTTGAGAACAAAAGTAATCCTCTGAACTGTGCTTTCAAGTGATTTTAATATCTTCATACAATTTAACAGCTAAAGCTAACATAAAAGTTCCCAAAGCAAGTCTGTTGTTGCTTGTTGAATTTATGAAATGTGGGAACACGTAACAGTACAAAACATCTTTTCAATACTGATAAATAAGTTGATTTTCACCCTGTAAGATCATGCTGCTTGCAGGTGGTGATTTTTGACTCGCACTTGAGTCTATCTGAGGTAAAACGCGGTCGCAGCTCCACATGTTGGGCAGCCTATCACAGCTTGAGAAGAGTTTACTGCAGGCTTCATGAAGCACATCAGTGTTTGTGGTTAATCTCATCCTTTGCTGAGATAATGTCACACCTTAACCAGACTGACGGAGCTGCCATGTGTTTTTTACGAGAAGCGAGATATCACTTTGAAGAAGTAGAGCAGAGGTATGAAAGACGTTGCTCTAACACTTGCTGGAAAGCACGCTCACATTTCCTGCAGTTCAGCAGCAAGGCACGTTGAAAAGATAAGTAGAGTTAACTTCTGGCTAAAAGAAGGAACGTTCAGTTTCTCACTTCCTTTATGCATTTAGCAGCGTGATTTCATGGTTCACTGGCAACATTAGTCCCCCTCTAAGACCCCAGTTATGATCCTTTGTCCGGTTTTGAATGCATGTCACTGTTGAAAACAGTGAAAACAGTGACATGAGTTGAAAACTGAAATTCATACAGTCAGTAGCAGTAGAGCTGCAACCATTAGCTGTTCGACGAATTAATCATTTTTTAAGAAAAAATGCAAACACTTTGTTGGTTCTTGCTTCTCAAGGATTTGCTTCTTTTCTTTGTCATATCAAAATAAATTACACATTTTTGGGATATTTTTAGGAAATGTGATTGATAGATTGCTCATGAAAATAATCTGCAGGTTAAGTGACAGAAAGTCATCAGTAGTTATATATTTATGTGTAACTAACTGTCTGGCTTCGCCATTTTACTTCATTAAATGAATGGATGAGAAGAAATTGAGTTAAAATGGCCAGGCCAACATCAGCCATTGATATCAACACGTTGGTTTATTGTTTTCACACACATTTTTCAATGTGTGTTTTTGGTTGGTGTTTTTGGGGTTGTATTGCCTCTTCAGTACCCTCTTCCTGATTGAGGTGAACCACTCTGCATTGTCAGATGTTCAACAGTTGACTGGGCTCATTATTCACTAAAAAATCTCATTTCAGTTCCTTGTGAGGATCCATGTCTAAACTAAATTTTAAATGCTGTGGCGACTACAAAGCAGCTTGTTTTTCAGCCCGCTGTACAGCTGAGCTCATCTCCTGTGTGGTCTGCACATCGAGGCAGATGATCTTTATCACTGAAAGTCACAAGCAAACAAAAGGAAGTGTGTCACTGTCATGATTGTAAATGATTTTTATATACTTACTTCTTTAAAGAAAAAATACAGTTTAGTTGTTTTATTTGTGTTACTCTTTTAATTACTTCTATCAGTTATGATCAGTCTGTACTTACCAAAGTAATTGCTGAGATTTTGGAACATGTAAGTAAAAATAGTCACTGAAAATAAAAGGTAATTGCAGCTGAAAGGAAATGCCATTATCTAGTGGTCAGATTGCAGTAAAATTCTTATAAAAACCTTCATTTGATTTTATGGCTCCATATTTATATCCAGCTTCTAATTCCCATAAGAAAGAGTAGAGAACGTTAGCCCCTCTATTGGTAAGAGCCCCAAGGGTGACGCACATGACAGACACACCCATTGTTTTCTATCCAAGCTAATGAATCAGCCAATTTGACAGACTGACGTACGTGAGCTTGTCAAGATAAGCCAATGTCCTGTTTAACTGAGATGACGCAAGTCAACAGTCACAAATGCCGTAATTTAAAACATTCGTTGCAGCACATCCTAACCTGCAGACATCAGTTAACGTGCCTCAGTCACACTGAACAGATGAGTGGTTTGAGGAGTGAAAACAAGCATGAGGTGCATCAATAACTGGCCAATGTAGCGTGTTGTAGTGGAAGATCATGGGCACATCATGGTGTCCCAACAAAAAGGCCAGTCTGTTATCTGTAAAATTGTTTTGACGTCACCTAGTTTGTCGTTGTCCTTGACACTGACCCTCTTCTATTGTGTAGCCTATATTAAAATAGCAATTTTTTTCTTCATTATTTGATTCTGTTGTTGTACAAAAGCAACCCTACATCTGCATGTGGGTTTAGCTTGGTACCATTGTACCACTTTGTATCGTGCACATTAACACAGTTTCATGAAATAACTTTGTATTTACTGGGCAGGACGGATTAGGTGAATGTGAACTCTTCTGTCTTGTGCGTGACATTTGTAATCAAGCCCTCTGTGTATGTTAACTTTATAAATAATGACTTTTTATTCAGTTTTAAGGTGTCTCATTAACATCTGGCCTGGAGCAACAGATGAGGCCTCTGGCTCATTTACACTTTGTGTTCATGGGTGTGTTTGTCTTGAGAATATCATTTACAAACTGGGCCTGGGTTATTTTTCAAATTGACCAAGGAGTCATCTCCATAGTGATGTGTTTCCACACATAATTTTTATAGTCCTTGTACTTCATAAAAGACAGACTATCAGAGAACTTAGAGGAAAAGTTGTTTTGTTTTACGTACCAAGGGAACTAAAAGAAGCATGAAGACAGTTGCATTTTAAAAAAAGTTGAGCCTTTCTTTCCTTCCAAGCTTCACTGGGTGTATTTAGAGTATCTAAGCAGTTTGTGACATCAGCATATTTCCCAAGGTTCATTCCACAATGAAAGTCATCCTTTCTCCAGTGTTTGAGTTTGTATGTGTGAACAGCGTGTACATTTTGTGCTGTGTTAAATCTACTCAGTGATCATTTTAGAGGCTCTTTTTTTGGTCCTGGCTTAAAAACTGGATAGTATCCCGTGTTTCCTCCACCATTATGTTGACATTAACTGTATTAAATCCTCCTCTGCTCTCTGTACCTGTGTGTTGTGCACACACAGGTGAACACGTGCTGGCTCTTCGGTCTGACCATGCTACGTCTTTGCACATTCTTTATGTACATTTCCAGATAAAAGGAATACATATATGTACACCTATTTGCAGTATTTTTATATAATCATATCATCTCTTAGCTCCTGAAAAAATGCCACTGTAGGACCACAAGGTGTTCACCTGACAGCAGTGATAACTAAAGGCCCCTGGAGCCTGTGATCTCTGTCAGCCATGAATGTTTCACCTATTTTTTATGTACATCCGTGAATTACAAAATGTAGCCCGGTCCCTGTAATATCACCATGGATACTGTCAAAGACACATTCTCCTTCTCCATCCTTTAAATCCATTCTCTGAGGAGCTTTTAAGAACATCGGCGTGCAGCTGCGGATACGCTGCGTGTCTGCAGAAGGCAAAAGCGAGCACATGTTCTCTGCTGGACAAAGAAACCTTTCAGGCTAAAGCTAAGCTACAGGAGCAATTTCTTATAACTTAGCAACAGCATGACTGTGTTGTTAACAGCCCTCCAGAAAGCTTCAGTTTGAGAGCAACTGTGCCTCGAGCGCTCACTGTATTCAGTATTCAGCATGTGATAGTTCCTTTCAGCAACTCAGTGCAATAATGAAGAGTTTTACTTGAATGGAGCCATTCACTGATTTGGGTATTCCCTGTTTTCTTATTAGTCCCAGCAGCCCGTAGGTATGTTAAATAAAACCGTCTCAGACAGACGAATGTTTTCGTCACTAACTATTAGTCATTTTCATGTGACAGGTTTGTTTGCGCTGCTACAACACTGGGTGCATTTGGCAGCGTTTGCTCATGATGTCTGCTGATTGCGGAGGTCTGTTTATCTCGCATTTCAAACGAACAAAGGTGAGGTCTGTGTGTTGCTGAATGTTGACTGTCTTCTGCAGGATTTGTGGTGTCCCACCCATCCTGTCGGTTTCAAATGAGGACACACCAAGAAAACCGCCTCAAGCAGTGACAGTTGACGGAGCAAGTGATAGAATAATACAATGTTCATTGGTAAATAGATATCATTAGGATTTTATTGAAACTGCAACTTTAATGAGTTCAGCTGTTTGGTTCCTCATAACTACTGTGCAAAAAAAAACATTAACAACATAAAGAACACCATTAAACATCAAATTCAAAGGATTTACTACAGTTCTGCTCATGGAGTGAGGAGTCTCCTGGTCTCAACCTGAAAGTTTTTTTAAAATTTTGCCAAATCTGAGCTATGTAGTTAATGAGGCCACTCATATACAACTCTAACTACCATCTGACTTTGACAAGTTGCTATTGCAAGTTACCAGTAGCTTAGCAAGCTCCACGTGTTTGTGTAAAACATGCCAGCTGTGAATGATTAGACACACATTTCTCACATTTAGTCGTTTGCTACAGAAGAAGACAAACACAGTTCTAAAACACAGTTTTTACTTACTAACTAACCCCTGTCCTAGGACGACGCAGCACACAGGCCACCATGGGTACAAGTGACAAATATAAAGTAGATGGTAAAACGTTAACAGCAATGTAACTAATGGACAGAGGACTGAAGTGTGAAAACAGTAGCTGACAGCATACTAGTCATATTGTAGATCAAAAACATCACCAAACCTTTACCAGAAATGAGCCTGTAGTTATTGTTCTTCTTGGAAATCCGTATTTTCCTTGAAGGATCACACACAAACAACATCTAATATTCATTTCTGAGAAACGACCTCCCTGTTTTTCTCGTACCTCTGACAGTACATCCCTCCTTTCGCTCGTCATACCTCCGTTGCTTATTTTGCTTATATCCCCCCTCTAACGAGGGTAAAGGAGCTTAGCTGACCAGTTGTAACCCAATGGGAGCACAGGTTGTTGGTTTAAAAACACAGTACTTCTACAGTTTAACCACATGAACACACACACGCGGCTGCATCCAGCTGTTTATCCTCTCGGCCTGCTCATTAGATCAGATTCTATCAGCGCACCAAAGCCAGGCAGTCCGTCTGCTTTTCCTCTGCATCCAGGAGAGCCCATTACTTTCATTCCTGGAAGTAGCACAGCGGTTTGACCCCAGCTTCACTGTGTGGCTGTGCAGCCGATTTACTAAGGGAGAGAAAAAGGCTGGGTGTGTTGGTGTAATTATTCAGCATCAGGGCTGCTCAGGAGTTGTTCTACATCCACTGGCACTTTTTTAATGAGCATCCACGGCAGATGATAGTGCTTAACGCAGTATGTGGCAGAGTGAGATTTGCAAACTTCCTCCCTTATAGGTTACAGGGAAATGAAGAAGAATCAGCCACAAAAAGAATGTGAGGTTAGTAAACTTGAAACATAAAATGATCACATTTTCTGGATACAAGTAACTCAACTTGATGAAGACTGTGATTGGTATTTTTTCTTGAGGGGAAGCTCCACATGTGTTGTATTCATTCAAGCAACCTGACAGTGGGATGTGACAAGTGGTCTTTTGTGTTGGCCCAAAATGTCACTGTCAATATGAAATATAATTTACATTTCAGTTTTGTCACTCACTCCACACGGAGTAGCAGACCTGATTCACTCAGGCCCAACACAGACACTGATGTACTGATCACTGTATATGAACTCTCAAAGGTGGAAGTTGTGTGGCTTCAGCCAACAATTTGAAACTTTCCAAAACTGAAAATCAGACAGTCACTCTTGTTTTTAAACAGGAACAGACGTGTTCACATGGATGTGACAGGATGCAGGCTTTTAACTTCTGTCTCATACTTTTTTGAAAGATCATGCCAGACTACGTGCTTACATGTGTCCAATTCATCATGTTGACTACATACTGTAGTCACTGATCACAGTGATCTGACAGGGAAACAAACAGAAAAATTCTGTAGTAAAGGAAATGTGTTTTTTTTACATGTTTTAAATATATATGTCTGGTTCAGCATCCAGCAAAGTTCATGGACTGACTTCTTGGTTCAACTTTGACCTACTGTGCTCTCCATGGACTGACAGATTACAGTCTGACTGAACTGTTGGCTTGTTTCCAAACTGTGGACCTATTTTTCAGTGGTGTTGCCATGTTCAGGTATTTCAGCAGATACTTTGGTTAGAATGGTGTTGTCTTAAACGATAGACCCAATGGTCAGAGTCAGATGAAAATAAAACCCAAGTTCCTATAAACTGCAGCTTTACTGTAAGACATAAATTTGGGTAAATTTTGGGTAATCTAGCTGTTACCAATGATAACAAGCAAACCGTTGTTTCACTCTTACTCCACCAGAATCCGATCAGCTACATTTTTTTTTTCATTTGTCTCATATGTTAGGTTACCACTGTAGGTGAACATTTTGCTGGTGTTTGCTGAGCTTAACGTTTTCCAGACTTAATCACACCCTTTGCCAATTTCTAATGAAGCCATGGGAGATATTTGACTGTGATTTGCCATGAAAAGCAATCATCTTTTTCTTCTTTTGCCCTTTGATGAAAATGCAGTGTAAATACTGTCCTGAATAAGATGGAGTGGAATTTCACACACTGCTGTCTGTGCACCAGCTTCAATCGAATTAACTTTATAGGACTGCCGCGTAAGACAGTCTTTTTATACTGCAGAGCAAATTGTCTGCAGTAAAAGGGGTGAGAAAGCTGGATTATGTTCCATTACGATCCCCCTCAATGAATAATACAATAGGGCCCCCGGGACCAAATGGA
>JBAJHX010000042.1:16026437-16043448 GCA_037176925.1 Amniataba percoides | reverse complement strand
GGGTGAGAAAGCTGGATTATGTTCCATTACGATCCCCCTCAATGAATAATACAATAGGGCCCCCGGGACCAAATGGAAATTGGGCTCATCTTTTCATGTCCATCTTCCATTTGCCCATTCGTGCTCAGGAGTATGTTTCCTGCCTGGTCAGTAATGCAGCCACACACACAGACAGAATAAGGCCTGCAGTCCTCATGGTACCACTGATCCATACATTTGTAACACAGAAGCCTTCGTCCGGGGACATATTGGCATTTGACAACCGACTCCTTCATCCCCTGCCATGACAAATGTCACCTTTTCCTCTCACAGGCTAAAATGGAGCCAAGGCATTTTTGTTGTAAGGTGACCTTTTAGGAGATATCAAACAGAATCTCTTTCCCTTTTCTGTAGCAGCACTCTGCAAACCATCTTTTAGCAGAGCAGGAATAAAAGTGCAGATAAAGAAAAGTTTGGTTGCACCAGATAAGAATTTCTATGAGATAAGTAACTAACAGATGAATCAAATTTGATACAGTCGCGGTGAAGGAACTGGGATATTTTTTTCCTTCTCTGTCTCTTTTTGTTATCAATACCCAACTCCATCAACATGAAAGGCCCCAGTCCTGCTGATCTAGCATTTAATTTGTAAGAGATTATGCTTTTTGCAATCAGGCCAGGCAATATCAGAAAATCATATAGGGATGTCAGCAAGCAAAGAAAGAGGCTATGAATATAATTGAAGCTTTCTCTGACGTTGCACTTTCTTCAAAGCAGAGGTTCGGTAGGCAAGTGTACTGTGAGATAGAACGAGCTCTCTCACATCAGATAATTACTATCATTGCTCTGAGCTCACATTGTAAAGGTGAATGAACTTCCTGCTCTCTGACAGATGTATTCATAGAGATTGGGTTTTGTCTGTTTATTGTGCTCAGGAAAGCTTCTTGAGCCCAACTGGTCGTAATAATTTCTCTTAATATTTCACATACACAGCTCACAGTTTCATCCCACAGGGTTCTGGGTTCTTTTTTAATTGTGCACGCACAATGATGAGTTCAAAGTAAGAGATCTTGATCACATGACTTTTAGCCCCCAGGATGGGGCAAATTTCTAAAATACTGGCTGCTACATTTCTCATAACATAATCAGTAGCATCTTTAGGATCTTTTGGTCTGATAAACGCCCACTTTCCAGCGGAGATGTCACCCAGCCTGCTGTTACTGAGGCCACTGTAGGCAAAAACTGTGAAATCTGTTAATGTATTACAAGATGTCAAATACTGCATAGAATATGTCCCCTTTTTAACTTTATTCTAATGGCATAGTATAGCATATACACCTGACTGAGCCATCTTGTTCTGCCTCTGATCTAAACAGGAATGAGCTCAGGAAACGCCCTTTGTTATTGCTAGGCAACAGCACAGTCAGCTGCTGCATCCATTTAGCATGTCTATCTAATGACATTAGCTAATGTCATCACAGCTAATATCATTGGCTGACTAAAAAAAAACAAGCTTTTTGTGAGAGCACTCCCAGCCTGGTGATGGTGAATCAATGCTGAGCAGAAACAATAACTGGCTTTTATTTCTGTCATTTGGTTATTATATGATAGTAATTTCACCCACCAGGACAGCAAAAGGAAGATGCTCCTACTGAATAAACACTGGTTTCCTGGAGTGTAAAAGCAGTATGTAAAGTGGCCTGTCAATTACAGTGATTGATAAAAGGCATGTGTTCAATTTGGTCATGGTCTCAGACTTTATTTTACTTTGTTCTATCTGATTTCTAGCTGCTGCTGCTCAGACCTAAATTACACATGGATGTGGAATCTTAACTAATCACCCGCCACCTTTTTCTCCCTTCTTCTCTTTGTCTATTCCAGCGAGCTTTTAGGTTCAGACTTTACAGAGACCTACTACACAGAAGATGGGCAGCCGGTGACTGTGACCAATAACAATTACACTGTAAGTATGAAGCAACAAGCGTCAGTGAACCTAAAGGTAGCTGTAGTTCTTCTGATTACTAGCTTAATACTTTGTTTTCATCCTTTAATCACTTTTTCTTATGACCACATTTGTTGACTTCAGTCATTTCTCAGTCCTAATCCCACATCCTAATCTATACCTTAACCAAACCTAATCTATACTCCTATTTAATCCCTGTTTTAAGGTTTTAGGTGGATTTGGATTGCACATTAATTAGAACTTAATTTGAAATATCCCTCTAAAAAAAACTTCCTGGTGCCTCAGGTTTATTTCCTAACATAACCATACCTGTAGTATGGTTATACATCACATGACTTGGTGCAGTGGCAAACTTACATATGTGAGACTGAGGATCATATTGCATATTGAGGATGACCTTTTTCATATTCTTATGAGAAAGGTCATCCTCTTGTCTCTCAATAGATAGAGATAGATGCTGCTCTTTCTCTGCCTCAAAGGGTCAACATGTGACCCTGAAAGAGGTTGTCAGCCGTGTACAAGACACCAGAACAGCAGCTGGGCTCTTCATTGCATCATTAACTTGGAAAGACTTGGATGTGAGCCACTTGCATGCCTTCCTGCTACAAAAGTGTACAAGTCAAAAGGCAAAGCAACAGCAAGCTTTTGGAGCACTGCCACTGAAAGAGCAATATTTCCAGTCAGCACGTCTCTGAAGACATTCTATATTTTCTCCCGTGTCATTCGCTTTGATGATAGAGAAACAAGGCAGGGCCGATGAGAGTGTGACAAACTCGCAGCAAAATGGGATGTATGGGACAAGTGGGTCCAGTGATAACAGCCCAGGCCCCCACGTGACTGTGGATGAATGTCTGGTTGCATTTCATGGAGTCTGTCCCTTCAGACAGAATCAAAATAAAGGCAGCATGTGATGCACGTCCAGCCATGCTTGGAGTATGTAGGTGTACACTGAGCAATCCCTTATCTTAGAAACAATATAAACCAATAAAGAAACATCATTCTTTCCAAATTTGAGTTCCCTCATATTTTATGGTGATTTGCATAGTTACAGTGTCTACAGTCATGCAATAAGTATTTTGGATGTATAAAGGGGGTTAAGTCAGTTTCACACATGTACTTTGGTTCCTCTGTTTTGGGCCAAAGATTAGATATGAAGTCCGTACAAAGAATCTTCTTTTCTTGGAGCTAGTGAAAGGCTTTCTTTAAAGTGCAGGAAATCACTAAATAAAGTACAGTTAAGATGAGAGAGACTTCACAAAGTAAGAAAATTCCAGCAGCCCACAGCAAAATAACTCTGCAGATTGAAATCCCACACTGTAAAATTGGTGGATTCTTCCTTTCATCACATTTCTGAAGATCATACAGGAGAGGTCATAGTGGTGCGAGGGCGCTGCCACGAGCCATGCATAAATTATGAAGCACTTTATTAACACTGTTGGCCACGTGTCAGACAGGCTGCGTGTGGCAGTTTAGGTAGAGTGTATATGAAATATGAATTCATATTGTATTCATACTGTATTATTTCACACACTTTTTGATGTGCAGTTTACATAAAAACACACATAAAAATCCACTGACATACACTTAGACACACACACACGCACTTCTGACACTGTGATGTTGTCTTACTGAGTGAAAAGATGAACTCCAGTCTGCTCCAGCCTGTAACTATGGACTGACTGCAGCCTCAGAGGAGTATTTATTACATATGTATGCATATGCTGCTTAATCTGTGTCCAGCAGGGAAGTTTATCTTCAAATACACAAATACTTGTAAGGTAATTGTCTTTCTTCTTACTACTGTTGAGATTCAGGATTCAGAAAGATTAAACCCTTCTGGTGATTGCCGCCTTGGTCTTTCATCAGTATCAGTAAAGTTAAAGCAAGTTGTCCTCTTCATCTGATGTCCACTGAAGTCACTTGATTTCAATCTCTACACTCTATCAGGATCTTTGCAGATGTCTCACATCTCAAGACTTTTTGATGATCAGACGTGTTGGTTACTCTGATTAGCCCTTTGATCAGCTGTTAAGGGCAATATCACAAGTCATCCATTTGTCCTCGGTAGCATTTATATATACATATGCTGTATTAGATGATGAAGAACTTCTTTAAATGAGTGTGTGTCTCTGAACATTCATGTACTCAGTACATGCTGAGGCGTTAGCATGCAAACTCATCTCAGTCACAGACAGCCAAACACCACATAGTCCTGTCCAGTGATCCTCTCCTGAATCTAGATCTGTAGAGTATGGAGTCCCGCAGGGCAGCGTACTGGATCCTTCCTTCTTTTTATTACATATAATATAATATGATATTTGAATACAGCTTAGATCTACATGCTGAATTAATATAGTCACTTAATGAAAGTCAGTATGCTACTATGTGCTTCTTTTGATAACAAATTATCACTTCTCTCTAAAACAGTATCTACAGAGTTGACCTTTCTTTCACTTCTGAGGGGAACTGAAACTAAAGTTTGAAGATAAGCCAGATTTTTATTTAGCTACAAAAGCCAGTTTGCGCAAAATCATCTGACATATTCTTGCTGGATTGTCGGTTCACTGTCACTTTAACAATACTGCCACCTCCTGATTCAAATATATGATAATCATATAAAAAAAGAAAAATATGCAAAAACAAAAACAAACAAAGACCAAGACCAAAAAAACACAACATAAACTGATATGGGCTGTCATAAAATTTCATTCATGTGTACATGTTGAATCTGACTATTCATGAATCCTTACATTGCAAAATATTGAGAAGAGAGTTAACTCAATAATAATACATAGATTTTTTTCAGAAAATGTGTAATAAACTGTGACCTGACCAATGGATTTAGTTATTTTGAAAAACAGCATTAGTAGCATGACTGGAGTATGTAAGTATGTTATGTGATTTTATTTTGAACAAAGACGCATTCCTGTGTGTATTTTATAATGTGATGAACGAATATCAGCTGATACAGTTTATCTAAACAACAAAAGCAGTGCCTGTGTATTTATGGAAATGCTTTCCCTGATTATAAACACAAGTTCAACAAATGTTGAAACTGTTTTGTTTTTAAGAGTTTGACAGGTAAGAACATTTCTTTATTCTGCTTCAGTGCAAGTGAGTAATCTTCCTACAAGTCACACATCATCTTCAAAGTGCCTTAAAGTGACAGTTTGTTATTTATCTCTCCGTCACCTGTGTTATACTATAAAGAGATCTTGGAACTTCTAAGTTTAGTCACTCCACTTTTGTAAATGAGTGTTAGTCAGGTGTTAATATTGGTATCAAATATTAGACAACCACAATGGAAATAAGCCTTTCGACTTGTTACATTACATTACATTAAGAAATATTAACTACTGTGGTGCAGAGTTGCTGTATAGCTCAAATGATATTCACTGATATATTCATTGTATCGCACGCCGACTGGCCACTTCATTAAGTGCAACTGTGTAATCTAATGTAATTCAATGCAACAGCTCTGCCATGAAGTCTACTTTTACTTCGCTCATATTTTTTGTTGACACTGTCACAAAGGTAATAATTTCACTTTATGTTTATTACTAAGATGGTAATGGGTGTTTGTGTTTTACTGGAGCGTATTATATTGAAAGGTAGTTTAACTGTTTTGTTCATGCCATTTAAATACATGAGAGGGACAGAATATTAAAACCAGCTTTTGATATGATGCACAAATACAGCACAACACCCACTACAGCCGTGTCCAGACAACTGGGCATAAATTGATGCTTTGCTCTCTGATAAGGTTGTAGCAGAGCATATTTCAGTCCCTTTCATCAGAATGTATTTCCATAAAGACAGTCCTGTCCCCACACAGCACTGAGATTAGTCAAAATGACTTGTATCTTATTATAGAGACGATTCATTTGCAAAGTAATATTTCCTGGTAAGTGGTTAGATTAAAGTTGAAAAGTTAAATTCAAGCTGCCAGCTGAGGAAGTGATCTTGAAATATTTTCGGTTTTCAATGTTAGAGGCAAACAATGTTTTTAGATTATTAAGATTCTCTTCTATTCTGGGTAAATTTATCAGATATGGTTCAGTGAGCTTTTATCCCACAATCCACCAGGTTAAAGATTTGTGATTGGAAAGATGCCAAATTTGATTTCAGGTTATTCCCTTCAGACATCTTTAAAAAAAAAGTGATGCCCAGATAAATCTGATTTATAATGATTTATTTACATTCTTTGAAAGGGAATCACTGAGAAACCCCTTGTGTTTTTTTTCTCACTTATAATAATTAATAAAGAAACTTGTCCCTCAAAGGAGGAGTTTGGGAGTTCAGTGTTGGTCATTTAAATTGAACAGTCCAAACTCCTGAGATGAGGATGAGGACACACAACATTCAACATGCAAATGAGAAATGTTCTTGCTGACATACAATTATAAAAAAGTGGATATAATAACACACACTCGATCCTGGGATTTGCTGGGTCTGAGACATTGTGACACACTGACTTGAGACCTAATGAGACCTAGTCTGGCTCTGCTGTAATGTAGTACACTTAGTCCAGTGCCTAATGAAAACATCAACCCTGTCGTTCTCCTTTAACCAAGCTAATCTGGCAGTAACAACTATTTCATCTCCATTATATAACTCTATTATTATTATCATTATATGCTATGGAGATCAGTGGAGAGACTGGCTCACATCTGTCACTCTGTGTTGGTGTATGTGCATGCTTGGTCCACCCAAAGTTCACACACCAGTTAGCATCTGAGTCTAAATGTGCGGGGACACTTCCAAACGCAGGCTCAGAACTGAGATAGCACTTTGGCTATAAATGTACTAACTTTGGTCACACAGCTTGAACTGCAGATGGGATCCAGTCTTTGCACGTGACAGTGGTTTTCTGCACAGTAGGCCCTCACAGATGGCAGGTTACTCCCCACACAGCTCAAACAAAGCTTAGCGGGCCAGTCTTTTGGACTGCGGCCACAACACACCATCTACATGTAACCAGACTAATTGCAGAGGGTTTGCAGGGAGAGTTCTCACTGACAATTGATTTGTATGTTGGCTCTGACAGAGCAGTTTCCACTGCTGCTGCTCAAATGAAAGAGCTCATTTCATTCCCTGATGAGCAGACAGAGACTTCTGAATAGTCAGAAATTGACATGTAGGCATAATTTAAACCTTGTGGTGATAATTCCCTTTTTCAACATTAAAAGTAGGTCTTTGGGCCCAGAGGCACAGGTGCTTTTAGAAATTATAAAACGCGTGATACCTTTGTACTAAAGGTTGAAAGTGTTCATTTCTTGTGCCTGGTGTATGCTTTATTCTTCTGTCTTTTTTCACCTTTTGTACAAGTTAGAAAACTGTAGTGACTGTGGGGTGTTCTGGCAGCTTGTCTGGTTTTAACTTAAGGTTTTTTTAAAAAAAAAAAAACTCTCATTCCCCATCTTGTATTTTTCTCAGGAAAGTGAACTTAAGTCTCAAGTTCTACATTTTAATTACAGCTGGCCTTCTCTTTACACTCATAAAGTCTGTATATCAGGAGAGGATATGTCTGAGATGAACTCGTCTATAACCAGCAGTGTGTTATGATCTTTCACAAGTTTTCGTAGTAGTAGTAAAGCACTGGATATTTCCTGGATGACAGCAGTATGTGGATGATTCCTACAGTTTGTCTACACAGGCCACTGAGTTACTACAGTCCATGTTCAGTTAAAATGGGCAGTAGATAGATGATAGATGGATGATTTCCAGATTGACATATTTCATACGTGGTTTATGATAATTCCTGGACAACGTCAGGCTGAGTTTATTCATACAGGGAAGTGGATGATTCCTGGTTGATGGCAGCTTGTGTCTGTTTCCTCAGAGGGAGGATAATTCCTGGACAACTGCAGATCAAGCTTGTTTATACAGGGCAGCAGATAATTCCTGGATTTGAGAAAAGTACAATGCAGAAAGGATGAGCGCAACAAACTCACTGACATGTGCTCGTGAAGAAAAACACAATAGTTGGCTTTGTGATAAAAACAACTTTATGGTGCTCTCACAGATGACTGAATGTTTGATGTTTGATGTTCCTGCTTAAATAGTTTTGATGCATCTTCCACTCTTTATCTGATGTACCCAGCTCAGCTGAGCCGTTCACTTAGAAGCAAACTCAACTAACATGGTTTAGCTAACAGACAGCGACTGTCCCACAAAGCCGTCCAAGTGGAACGCTTAAGAATCGATCACACGTGCAGACATTTATCCTGTAAATATGTTGGTGCTGATTATCAGCGTGGACACAGCAGCTATCTGTGATAATAATCCTCCAGCAGTGAGTCACTCCAGTGCCACCTGAACAGCTTTGAATCCACACACACACACACACACACACACACACAGATAATCACACCCCAGAGCAGCCTGCCTTCTTCTTTTTAAATCACATTCTGCTTCTTTTGTTGTGAGTCTGCTAAATTAATTCCAAACCTTCATATGAGCGCTGTCACATAAAGGTTGCTCCAGCCTTCACATGATCACTGTCACGCTGTGCGGCGCTGTGAGCTGTGTGTGTTTTTACTGGCAGCTGGGGTGGAGCACGTGGCCTGCTTTAGGGACACCGAGTCGATGCAAAAGATCGATTTATTGTTGGCTGCACCAGAGGCATGTCTGCATAAACATTATCATAGCTTTTTAAAGCTTTCTTCCAGATGAGATATGACGTATTGATTGCAATTCTGTTCTCTTTCAGGATCACTGCTTCTACCACGGCCATGTAAGAGGACATCCAGAGTCCTGGGTGGCTCTCAGCACATGCTCAGGAGTCAGGTACGGGAAATGGCTGATGAGTCAACACTTTTATGTGATTTATTTTATCAGTCTGGATAAGGCTGCACTGATTTCACCCAGACAGATTAAACTAAGCCACATACTGTATTTAACACGTCCCTTTCAATGTGAGACTTTACTGTTATAAAGCTGCAAATTCAAGTGATCATTTTCTGTAGGTTCATTATCACAGGCGTCCCCTCTGTCAATGTTTTCATGTTGTCATTTGATCCATTAGGACTCTAAAAAAATAAATCTTATCTACTTTAGATGGCCTGTAGAAAGCAGATTAAGTATTATCAGAAGTCTGATTTCCACAGCTGACTGTCCTCACACTGCCCCGACACATTCATCAGTGTGTCCAATCTGTCTCTCAACATGCTTGATAAATCAATATGGTTTTAAATCATTTTCACATACAGTGCCTGACACTGTCAGTAGCAGTACACACCTACCTGTCTTATCAAACAGGCTAAATCCAACATGTCATAGTCCTCAGCTGTTATGTTTATGACTGTATTTTCATACTAAATACTGTATGAACTGCTGTATCAGTAAACTAAAGACACATCAATGTGTGGGACTTTTTGTCTATGAAGTATACAGTCAGTAATATATTCTATCATTAGATAGACAGTCATGACACAGGGCTTGAACTTGTGGGCTGTGATGATTTTCTTTTAGATCAAAATATGTTTTACTTCAGTGAAGTATTAGATGTCGTTCTGATTACACATAATAAGGGGCCACTATCACATGTTTTACTCAGTGATTTTATTTTTTAATTTTATCAGATGTGTCAGTTGCAGTGATGTTCCTGCTTTTCTGCTTCACTCGACTGCCACATCTCTTTATCAGCTTCACTTTACACGATAGCTATTAGTCTGTTTTAATGTCAATATAAGTATCGTTGTGCAGCTTAAATGTTGGTCACCGAGTGGGGGTAAAGTTTTGTCCAAACAGAGAAAGTTCAACTTTCACTGTCAGAAATCTTTTTTTTTTTTCCTCCAGATTGTCGTGAAAATGACTAATTTGATCCTCTTTGGGGATCCAGGCAGCAGTTTTAAAAGTCTTACATTTTCACAGCCTCTGACAGATTTTAAAGTGGAACGCCTTCCGTATTGAAGGCTCAGATTGAAGCTTCCTCCTGGCAAAGATGCTGCACGTCCTGAGGATGTGTGTCCCCAAAAATATATTCATGAAGTCGATCCAGTAAAAGAGACACCACGTTATAGCTCAGCGGGGCTTTAGTGGGAATTAATTCCAAAGCCTGTTCAGTAAATCTAACCTGATAAGAGTTTGGGGAAGTTTGTCGTTACGTCGTGAGAAAAATCTTCATATTTTTCTATCTGATAGAGGCTGGCTCAGCGCTGACATGGCCGTCGGCACCCTTCAGTCCCTCTGTCCTGGTCTGGGAAGGTAGCCAGATGCTGCTTGTTGACAGCAGCTTTGATGGGAACAGAGCAGACGTGGGGGAGAATAGAGATCTGTAAGCCAACAGAATGTAAATGCTTTCTAAATGTCCAGTCATTCACGGAGCTGTCCAACTGTGGCCTGACTGATTTTGTTCTCGGGCTGAAAAACAAACTCAGCTTGAATTAAGGCTTTTGACTTTCATTCAGATTTAGTAGTAAATTACAGTGGATCAGTTAGTACCTGATCTTTTTCAATAAACAGTATAAGTTAACATGTCGGTGCTTGATGTTGGATAAGAAGACAAACAGACAAATCCCTGCTTTTTTTTCTCTTTCTGGTGAATTAGCCATGTCTTTTACTATCAAAATATAGCAGACACTAGTATATATGGTTAAAAGTGATCATGAAAACAGACTTGGTAATCAAATCATGAGTGTAATAACACAAGGTATTTTCCATCCAAAGTGATGAATGACTTTCAACGCGGTTCAAAATAATGATCACAGAGCTTGACAAACATTCCTGCAATTCTTCAAACAGCCATAAAGACGGTGCAAGACCGTCCACTGCCGGCCTCAGATCAGATCTGTGCTGCTCATTGCTGGCCAAGAAGTTTTCCTTGTTAAAATATTGATCTTTTTCCACCCGGTTGGTAGCTAGTGGTGTCTAACGTAGCCTGGAGCCTCCAGTCTGCAGCAGAGATGAAGAGCTGCAGAGGTCTGGACGGATTTTTCTGATGGACCCAACAGACGCTGACCGAAGCGACATCACTTGAGGACATTTATTAGCCTTCACACAGCTCCTAAAGTTTTACTCTCCGACACCTGGAAACACATGCTGAAGTTATTTATGTCAGTTGTTTGTCAAACCACTGCTCCCATGGTGAAAAGGGAACTTCACTGCTCAAACTCTGTACAGGTCTGCACTAATAGAAATTGTCCCTCCAAGGCATTCAAGTAAAGTTCAGAACAAATGCAATGCAAATTTATTATAATATTCACCTTGTGCTGATATATCCCATATTATTTTCAAATGAGAGCCCAAACTACAAAACCCTAAATGTGAGTTTGGGATTGAAGTCTTTCATTCAAATCAATCGCAGAATAAACTTAAAATCTGCCATCAGCAACACTGCGTGAAACCAGAAATAGAATAGAAACTCATCTATTCTGTCTTTTCTTTCGCTGTTATGTGTGTTCTTCTCAGACTCATGAATGATTAACACAGAGTCCTTTTAAAGCGACATTTGCATTCCTCGTCATTTTTGGCGAATTTGGTGACAATCAAATCTTACTCCGCCACAGTGTAAACCTCGTTGTGAATCACAGTGGACAAAAGCCTGAACAAAATCCCTCAAGCGTAAGTGTTGCAGAGTGGATGCAGAATAATAGCATAACATGATAATGCAACAAAGATGTGGAAGGAAACAAATAAAATCAGCGGAAAGATGAAAGAAGTGTGATTGGTGTGATTCAGAGGGGGAAGGAGCAGCGTGTTCTTCGGGAAGCCGTAATGAAAGCGTTCTGTCAAGGGTCACCTTCTATGCTCTGACATCTTTGAACAATTCCTCTGCTAGGCAACAGCGCTATCAAAAACTGAATCAGTGACATCTTCCACAGAACAACTGTCTGACGCCACCGGCCGTCCCCGTTGCTCCCATTATCAGGATTACAGCACAAACTGTGTTGTGGATTGTGGAAATGACAATGTTTTTAGATTTTATTCCTGGTTTATGCATGTGTGCATGTGGATAAAGTGTTTCTTAAAAGCACCTTGATAATTATTTATTGTGCTGTAGCTGCAGTGCTGAAATCGCCTCGTCATTTTCTCGGCAGAATTGAGGCTTTTCTCTGGAATGGCCAAACTGCAAAACCCTGCATTACTTGAAGTGAACTGATGATTATGCAAAAGAAAAACCTCATGATTGCAAAAATTGCCAGTTACTGAGGGCCCCCGCTGCCAGGATAACAAAGTTTGGATCAGGACTTTGTGTTCAGGTTTCAGCAGTGACCGTCTGTGTTCTTATCTGCAGTCGTCCAGCAGCTCTGTGTGTTTTCATTTTCACTCCTGCCCTCAACCACCCTGCTCATTTTCCCTGCCGGCAACTTTCATACCATAATGGGATGTTTTGTATTGACTCAGGATGAATTACATGGTTTTACGGGGAATTGTTGAACAGCCTTGAACACATAGTTAGTTGAGAAAGAAGAGAAAAAAAACTACTGTATTTCCTCTGAAAGCATGGCTCTGAGCCCGGCTGTGTCCACATGGTCAGCAGTGTCACTGAACACAATGGCCAGAACAACTCCGAACACAAAAACAATTTTTTTTCTATGGCGTCTACTGTGAGATGAATAGCAACTCTGATGAAATGTTCACAAAGTGAAATAGTTTTCATACAAACTTTAAATGCATATTGAACCACAGAGCAGAGCCTGCATGAATCATTGCCTCTTAACACCAGGACACAGATGGATTTTCATTAAAGGCACATGCACTTCAAGAGTTCTTACAATCTGTTTGGTTCAGAATCAACACTTTATATGATAAATAGAAATATATAAAGAACAGAATCTGTACAAATGCTTATTAAAAATTTTGAATTTTCTAATTATTTCAAAGTGATTATTCAAATGTCCTTTCTAGGTAGGTTTAAAACAAATAGTGTTTTAATGTGTTTAATGTATTATTAAATATTTATACTATGTGTGCAGTATTTATATTAGAGCCTACAGGATCGTAATCCTCACTTATTCTTTAATCAGATCAAATCTTGTATGACTTGTATGAATCATAGACTTGTTTAAAAAAGATAAGACCAAGTACATTGTGGTCTCTACATCCACCCCGTCTTTGACTAAGCTAATTATAATATAATTATAATATATATAAATACCCGAATACCAATACTCCTCCTCTTGAGTTATACATATTCTTTATTTCTTTATAGGAATTTTTATAGGCAGTAAACTGCTGCAAATAGTGTTCTCTGTTTCACAAAATTGGATGTAGTCGCTTATTGAGAAGAGGACAATCATATGTTGATATTCAGATTTCAACCGTTTAAACTTTTGTTGCTGCCAACTTCCTCAAATTTATTTATTTTTTTATAAAAAACTAATAATCCAACTCTCAGTGACCTTATTTAATAAAGTTGTTTGTATGACTGCCACTTTTTTTTTAAAAAAAGGAAATGAATGTTTTTATAGTGTAATAAGAAAAGTAAGAAGGTGCTTGAATATTATACCAACTGAAACATTTAAAATGCTTAGTCCTCATTTTTACTGCACATTGTGAAAGAGAAGACAAGAGAGAAATGTGAATATGGTATAAAGTATGAAATATCTGTCTGAGGAAAAGATGGAGCCTCTCGTTTCGTTCTCTTACACACACACACACACACACACACACACTTACACACACGGTGTGATTGTTCCCCCAGACAGTCACTGTTGCAGAATGACTCTCTTTCCTTGAAATTGCCTTTTACTGCTGTGTCTTCTAGGACAACAAGTCTTCAGGCTGCACCGTTCATCATCAGAGCTTTTCTATAAGGATGCATAGAGGACAAAACTGTATGACATGTTTTCCTTGGATATTATCCTCCTCCTGCATAGATCATTGATTTGTCAGTGTCCTTTTTAAAGCAAATCTTCTTAATAAGACCCGGTTTCCTCCTGGACTTTATTATTATCTGTATCTGTGGACATTTATCTGTGATCTGATCTGAGTATGGAAATTGGATAGGTGGAGCTTTGAGACATGTCAACAAACACAGTGTGAAGTACAGTGAAGTACTTGTACAGTGGTGGAGATAATGCATGCTGTCACACGTTCTCACATCTGGCCAGACTTCAAATTACAGGATGACAGCAAATGCTAAAATTAGAGAAGCCTTATCCTGCTCTACCTCACTTTTGAACGTGAACGATCTTCCACAGCATTATTTCTCTCCTTCCTGTCTTTCTTCCATCAAACAGGGGCCTGATATCCTTGAATTCAAGTGACACCTTCTACCTGGAGCCAATCAGTGGTGTGGATCCTCTCCACCATTCGCTCCTGAGTGCAGATCAACTGCCAATTAAAGGTGGAAACTGCGGCCATGGCCATCACACCACACAGTCCGACCACATCTCCAACCTGCTCCGGACATTTCATTCAAGAGTGAGTCCCCCCACACACACCCACAATTTCATGATGTTAGTAACAGCATAACCTAAAGCCAGCTGAACAACTAAAAATTTTATATACGTTCAGAGCTGCCTTACCAACACGCACCACACACCAAGTAAAGCTGAAGCTGTAACCTCTGAGTTTATTGAACTGAACATGAATACAGTTTGTGGCCAGTTTATTAAATTGGTATTTGTATTTGTTTTTTCCTTTCTCCAAAAGTTACAGTCTTGCTTTAAACCAGATAAGACCACTGTCCAACTCTATTTGGGAAATTGAATTTCATTGCTCTTTCATACGAAACAACAACAAAGGTTAGAAACAAAAACTGAGTGAAGTCGATCAGCCGGGCAGCTCCAGTCAATGTGTAGACTGAACACAGTTACACGCCATCATCCATTTGAAAGACAAATCCAACACACTTTTTGCAACAAGGCCTCCACAATCCACTACCAATTTCCAGTGAAGTGAGGGTAAACATCCGTCATGGTTAGCTGAAAGGAGAACAATAACAGGGAACAATAAGTTGGGAGACTAGTTTAGATAGATAGATATTGACATGTCAGTGCCACTGTGCTCTTTGATTGGTTGACTGAAGTAGAAGCTATCAAGCTCAGTACCATGGTCACATACATGAATGAAATGTTCCTTCCTCTTCAGCTGTTCTGCAGCTGTGACAGAGCTCAGCGTGTCAGCCATCATCACGTCATCAGTCTCTCAATGCTTTGTGTTGTTGGGAGAGAAACTGAAAACTGGAAAAGATACAAAAGTAGTTGTGATTCATTTACCGCGTCTAATGTGAAGAACTGATTTAAAATTCATTTTTGATTTGGTTTATTACGCAGGTTAACGGAATCACCAACCGCATGGGAACATTTGGCTCTTTGTCATGGAAACACAATATCGAATCGTCTCTGTGCCATTTTAGGGCGCAAAATTACTCTTCCACCACCTGGAAATGGAGGGAATTATGTCTTTGACTCAGCTTTTCAGGGCTGTTAAGACCATAGCTATGAGTCAATTTCCTGTGCCTTTAAAGAGAAGAACTAAACACAAGTCTAATTTGCTCATCTGCAGTTATAAATGATAAAAAGGCTCCTTAGTGGGCAGTTCTGCCTTCTTCTGTCTCCTCTGCTGGGGCAAGCAGTCATTCTTTGGTTTTCCTCACATATTTCCGTCCATATTTATCATTCTCCCGTTTCTGTTCTCAATCACTTTAAACTGTTCTCGGCGTTCTCTCCTTCTCATATGCTAAAGCCCTCTTAGCTCCCCACTGGGGCATCATTCGTTTCCCCAATTTCTTTATCTTCCTGCCTCCTGTACCGTACCCCTTGGCTCTCCCGATTCCCTCCGCTGCCACCCATAAATCCTGGGCTGTTATGCAGAAATGTCAGCCACAGCAGACTCCAGTCTCAAGGCTTTGACACTATTTGCCTCTCAAATAAACAATGTGATATGATAATGTGTTAGTGTGAATATGTGTGTGTGTGTGTGTGTGCTGAGCTCCACGGGCTCCTCACAGATTCCCCGCCAATCCGCAATATTGGTGTTAAGTCCAGACCGAGTAGAGGCAGCAGTCTCCCTGCATGTTAATCAATGAGTTTTAATTACAGCAGAGCCTTTCCCTAATGGCTATAATCAAATATTAGGAGGGTGGAAACTAATGATGGAAGGATGGAAGGAGTCGTAATGGTTTGTAAACACAATGGCATGGATGGCTTGGAGGCTACTCACACACTTCAAGCTTTTCACCTCTTTTGTACCACTTTCAGAGTTTTAAAATTTTAACAGGTTTTATTAAGTCAGAATACCAGGTCTTATCTCTAATTTTGCTTCACAGTCCTATACTGACACCAGAACATACCTAATTGCCTCATTTTTTTTAAATCTACATTTTTATATTCAGCATTTCCCCCAGAATGCTGTTCTTGTTAGAGGGCAACAATCTCTGCAGTATCAAGCCTGTGGTGCACTGAGAACCTGGATGGTAATTGGGGTCTAAATGACAAGATCACCCCAGGAAAACTGTGGGTTACACATGTGTAGGTTTCTATATACACAACAGAAAACAAGTTGTCCTGAAAAACCATCCAAAAATAACAAACCTCACAGGAAGTTTCACAACAGGAAGATAACAGAGAATAGGAATTGGACATTTATATTCAGTCAAAGTTGATATGTCTCTTGTCCATATCATATAGTAGAAACAGTTTAATAAAGACAGGAAAACAAAGTGTAACAGAAACAAATTGTTCCGATAACATTTGCTTCTGCAGCAGCAGCAGCAACAGTATTTTCATTTAACCCTAAATGAAACATGCTGTTGTTTATCATGTGCGGTCAGGGGTAATCGATTACAACAGGAAAACATCTGCTTTTCTGTATGGGAGTAACATAAGCTGCTTTATCTCTATCTCTGAAAAATGACCTTGGTTTCCATCCAACTGCAGTTTTAATTAACTGATTAATTAAAATCAAAGTCAAATAGAAAAAAAAACGCCTTGATATCATTTGCACCTATGAAGTGCACTGCCCTCTCTCACCTGTGGTCCAACCCCTGGTAGAATAGTATAGTATAGTATAGTATATTATAGTATAGTATAGTATAGTATATTATAGTATAGTATAGTATAGTATAGTATAGTATAGTATAGTATAGTATAGTATAGTATAGTAATTGTCAGGAGCCTT
>JBAJHX010000042.1:16011631-16023261 GCA_037176925.1 Amniataba percoides | reverse complement strand
AATGCTAGTAAGTTTACTACGACATACACACAGTACGTCATGCTTCAAAACTCCCACTGCTCCTGCAGATGTAAATGTTGGAGATAATGGTGCGCATCTTTGCAACTGTAACTAGTCATGCTTCTTCATTAAGCTGAGGAGAAACAGAAAAGTGAAGAGATAGTAAAACATACACATACACACAAAAAGACATTATTTATGAAGGCATGACTGACATAATGTTTCAACCACAAATGGTCTTCCTCTGGTGAACATGGAAGTGAACATGTCTGTATTAAATAGATAACTCATGAAGAAATGTCTCATCGTTATCTCCTAATCAGCCCAGAGGAGTCATAGAGACATGTTAGACCTTTTCAGTGAGAGCTTAGAGAGCGAATTGACCACTTCTGTCATCTGATTGTCTTTATCAGGAGTTCATCTTTGTAGAGACTTGATCACCTGATCTGTGGGGGTCTGTGCTGGGAACTGGAATTTTCAAGTTTCCAAACACTGTAACATGTTGACACAGCTCTCATTTCTTGATACACATCGACGTTTCCACATCCTGACCACAAGCCAAGGATGGCATTTGCTTACTGATGTAGTTAGGTGTAATGATTTCTTGGTTTCACTCATAGTTTGCCCCTCCTCTCAAAGCACGTCCCTCTGATGGTCCAGTGTGCTCACAGCACCGCAGCTGAGCCCCACAATTTGATGGAGTCCCGCCCCCCTGACCTGTGCTCTGTTCTCGACTGGCAGCTACACACCACTGCCCACAGGTTGATGTCCTGAAATGTTCGGAGCACAGCAGAATAAAGAAAAAACAGGCAGAGAGCAGAGTCTCTGCAGACACACACACACACACCACACACTTCTGCTGGGTCATCAGTGATGAGTGAGAGAGATTTCTTTATCAATCTTTTCTTGTTATACCTTTAATAAAGTTGAATCATAATTTCATATTCACCTGTAAATTTTGTGAACACCCTTGAGATCTTTAGGCTGGCCCCGGTGTTCATGTAACAGGTGATCTAATGAGGAGATGACCCTACACACAGGTTCACACTCACTTCTTTACCTCCGCCTGAAGATGACCATCTGTGTAGTTACTTCAATGATTACTTTTTACTTCTTCTTAACTAATTGTTGTGATAAAGTAGTATTATTTTTGGATTACTCTACCCACCTTTGACTCTGACTGAGTATTGATCTGTCATTCCCCCCTGATGTTCAGCTCAGGTGGAACTAATCAGCAAGGTTAGCTGCTTTGGTTTGTGTTTGGAGTGGGAGTCTGCAGACTCTCTGCCCTCCAGACGCAGACACACAGGCTCGTAATCATCATCGTACCTCAGCTACTGAGAAAGCTGATTAACTTCACATCACCCGCACACACCTCCTGTTCCCTGACGAGCCCGCGTGTGGCTCTAATGACAGAACGCTCCCAGCTTTGGGTCAGATAATTTCATATTTCGTTAGTGTATAAATTGACAAATGATTAGTTAAACAGATATTACATTAAGCAAAAGATCTTGCTTCAGTCGGCTGTAATTGGGCTGAACAGCTCAGCATGCCGGCAGAAAGCAATCGGAGCTCGACTGCCGGCATACACACACACTCAGACACACACACACACACACACACACACACAGCATTCGTCCATAAGCAGTAAATTGTTGGCCCCTCTTGCTCCATAATTAGTTGTGTTGATACCAAAGGGCCTATTTTGTTTTGATTCATCAGACAGGCTTCATTTTGTTTTTGGATGCTAAGTGACAAATGGCAGGAGACCACATGGTGGATTGAGGTTCCTCACACACACACACACACCCCCACCCCACCATCTGACAGGCTTGTCATGTCTGCCACTGTGCCCTGCTGTTTCAACTGCAATCACTGTGCATCCAGTGTGGAGGAGAGGGGGAGATTAAGGTTAACTGATTTTTCCTTATTTGTGTGTGTGTGTGTGTGTGTGTGTGTGTGTGTGTGTGTGTGTGTGTGTGTGTGTGTGTGTGTTTGTGCTTTTGACAGCGGTGTGATTTTCAAGGGGACAACTATTGGGATGGCACCGCTGGAGGGGATGTGCAGCCTGGAAAACTCTGGAGGCATCAACGTGGTACGTAGGACTACATTTTTTCTCTTTTCCTCCACTCTATCATTTCCTCTGCCTCCTCTGTTTTCTTTTCCAATCATAAAACGCTGTCTGTTTTTTTCCCTCGCAATCTGTTCTCCCAGCTTCATTCATTCATTCATCTTCTGTTGATCATCTATGCTTCAGGTCATTGGAACGTCCTTCAAAATATAGACTTTGGTCGTCACCTCTACATTTTTAACGTTTTTTCCTTAAATTAGGATAGATGAGGAATTATTTTAGGGAAAAAGTTCCATTTCTGGTGAGAGTTTCACTAATCACTAGTTTCATAAAGGATCCTATGACGTGTAATGTGTACAGTGTTGAGATTTTCATTCGTTCCTCTCCACTGTAGCCGTGGTTTACAGGCAGCACTGTTATTTTCCTGCTTAAGTCTCGCTGCTCTCATCAGTCTGGTTTCCAGTGGCAGCAGGCAGCTGTTTTCAGTGAAACAGCTCTGGTGAAGCCTCTGTACACCACCTGCTCAGCCACAAACAGCAGACAGACACAGTTAGCCACCATTTGATGAAAATCCTGGAAGATTTAGCAGCTTGAAAGGGAGTTGGTAGAGACCAAATAAGAGATAATAAAGATAAATAAGATAAAAGGTGATAATAAATCAGATTTTGTGTTTACAGCTTTGCAGAATTTGAAGGAAGCAGCTTGCTTGATGTTCAGTTTAGTTAATTTAGTCACTCAGTTATTTAATGCTCACATTAAACGTTCATTCATTCAACTTATTTCTATGTATATGGTGTCCATCCATAGTTTTGGCTTTGTTTGTCCATGTTTGTCTCTGAGGTTTATGCCAGTGAATGAAATTTATTTGTGTGTTTATCACATGTCATCAGTTGTTAAGACTCTTGTGCTTCAACTAAAAGCCACCAGAGGAGAATATGCCCAAAACTAATCAGCTCAAAGGAGCAAACAAGACATAGAAATAGTGTCATGTGATTCATTCATTTTACATGACAAGCAGGTATCGTAAATTATGACACAGAGACTCAGCAGTATACAGCAGTACATCATCCCTGTAGGCGTACCAAATAGCCAACAACAGTGCAGCTATAGTGAGCTTCCTGGCGTAGGCGAGCAAACACAACCTGTGCTGAGCTGAAACACTCCTCGTTACCATCAGTGAATGACAGCGTAAGCAGCGCGGCAGCAGATGCTTAGCTCACATCCCGACATCATGGCGAGCTGAAATTCAGAGAAAAGTCTCCTGACGGTGTACGCAGGTGTTAAGTGAAGCTGTTACAGATGCATGAACGTGATTGGGCGATACAAGTCACACAGCTGAGGGTGAGCCAGGAACTGTAAAGCATGTTGCAAACAGCTAATGCCAATCAGCCAATACAAACACAACTTCAGGGCTCTCTTTGAGAGGCTGAAAGCAGAACATTTAGGCTTTTATTATTGTTTGTCAGTAAAGGTGCAGATTGATCGATTAATCAATTAATGTTTGCGCCTCCAAAATACCGTTGCATCATTTATGTAGGTTAAAGAATTTAACCCACATAAAGTGTCCATCTTTTCTCAGTCAGCTCAGATACACACATTATTCTGCTAAAGTCCAAACCACACCCACACAGTTTGAAGTTTTTGGACTCCTGAAATCTTAACAAATGATGCCTGGATAATTTCGGTCAGGTTTATCTTGCATGTTAGTGATGTATTCAATATTTAAGATCTTTAATGTCATATGCAACAGTTTAAATCTCATCCTCTCACCATCAGTGCTAAAAATATGAATAAATGAAATATCCTATGATGTAAGATATATACAATAGTGCAAAAGACCAAAATATAAGAATACAATAAAGCATAGACCAAGTAAAATACAAAATTGAATATGGATAGAGATATAATACTGTGGAGGAAGTGATTAAACTGAATAAAGTGTAATGTGAACAGTCACATATATACATCATGCTGTGACGCTGATGTGAATGTGAATGGTGGAAACAGTAGTTATATATAAATATATTCATTAATATTTACAGGTTTTCAGATGCTTTAAGAGACACACAGAATACTCTTGCTGATATTCAGTAAAGAAATTGAATTGGTCAGTGTTCACTGTGTAGACAAGCTTTGTGTCTCTCACTGTTCTCTCGCTACTGTTTAAAATACATGCAAACCTAATCTGTACTCTATGTTTGTGTGTAATACATTCACTAATATTGAGCGTAGATTTCAGTGTGTTATTCAGCCACACTGCACATGCCACAGTGAGTTAGGATCATTTTACTGAACGGTGTCTGATTTCAGTCAGTATAAAAAAAGGGTTTTCTCAAATACTGTGTTTCATGGTGTACCTGCTAACTTTTGTATTTTGGAGTGATGGCTGCTTTCTGCCACATCAGATAGTAAAGAGGCTGAAACAATTATACACATGAGTCAGTGGGACTCTATCTAACAATGGTCTGCACTCTGCTGATGAGAAATCTACTGCCAGTTTCTCTCTCTTCCTTTTGTGTTGTTGTTTTTCTTTGTCATTATTAGCGCTGCCAATCAATTAATACTTTTAATGAACTTAACTACATAATATGCTGATAATCACACACCATAAAGCATAGTTTGCTTGGAAAAGCCCCCAAATGTAGATATTTCAACTTCAGTCTAACAGAAGCCAATCACTATTGCCTGAAATGAGACGAGGACTTTTTTTTTTTTTACTATCACCATATCAGTATTTTTTTGTTTGTTTAACACATTATTTATATGTACAACCAACACACTAGTTCATATGAAGTGTGGTACACATGGTGTCAGAGGAGTGTGTTTGTAAAGTGACTCGGTGTCAGTGACCCTGTGAGTGCTCGTCTGTCATTTAGAAATGAAGAGTGCTGATCTCAGAGGCTCAGAGCCACAGGGACCACTCCGGCTGAAAGGGCCGGTCTGAGTGTCTGAACGCATGATGCCTGACAGTGTGATGGCTGACTTATCTGTAATATAAGTAAGCTAGTGTTATTCAATATGTTTTTTTTATGGTCTGTCTGAATCTTGAAATAACAAGATCAACTTTTAATGGGTGTTTGTGATAGGACTGAAACACACTTATTTCTTATCACGTCTTGTTGAAAAGTAGATTAAACAAGATCAATAGCAGTTATTGTCCCTACAAGTTATATGGGATCTATATTTGGTGCAATCTAATACAGGTGGTGCTTGACAAGAGCTTTAGTTGTAACGGGCTGTGAGCTCTCCCTCGTGCAGACCACAGAGCTCATCGCACTCCTCACACACGTTACCACCGCGGTTTGACTCTCAGACCGCTGAAAAACATGAGGAGGATTGCACTGCAGAACATCAGCATTTCCAGACACTTAACACATCCCTATTTTATACAGTATGCATAATTCAGAAGCCGAGCAAAGAGTGAATGACAGCTTTCAGTGGATCAAAGAGGAGCTAAATGCGTCTGAATACTGTCACTGATGTGTGCGTTTGTGCAGCTCGACTCTTGTAAGTTTGACTTTTTTACCTTTGGAAGTAGGATGTTGTAGCTGTTTCTTACTTCTCTAGTGGTCTTGCTTCAACATCAATCAGTGAGATACTTTAAACACATGTGCTTGTTATGTTCCTTACTTTGTTTGCCTCATTTTATTTTCCTAATGTCAATGAGCTATTTAACAAGTCAAGATAGACACTGAAAAAAATCTCCATCCTATCAATTCATTTCTGACAGTCAGTCCCGGGGCCATTCATGCTCACATTCACACACATGGGCAATTTAGAGTCTGCAGTCAACCTAACCTGCACGTCTGTGGGAGGAAGCCAGAGCACCTGGAAAATACCCAAACAGGCTCGGGGAGAACATGCAGACATTATACCCACTGAACATCAGCACATGAGAATTATCATCATCATTATTATACTATCTGTGAAAATGTCAGTGAGCTGATGTTAGATTGGGCCAAACCGAGAAGTGCATCCTCACAGTTACTGTGAACAGTTCAATTAAGCCTACACTTTGCCATCTCATTTTCAAAACCCTGATCCTGTGTGGAACTGATTTGTGTCCATGTACTTTTTAGAAATCATAAATGTTGTCTTCTTCACCATCATTTCAGTTGGCCAACAACAAAAGTACACCACAGCTCCTGGTGTGAAGCGGGACAGATAGTCCAGCTGATCACATCATCATTTGATAGTTAGGCTGTGGGCTGACAAAATCAACACAGATACAGGTTAATGACCACAGCTGTGCTGTATCATCAGCTGTGCCCACTTTTAAAATGAGCCATCACAGAGACTATTTGATGTGACAGTGAATTTGTCTTAACCTACACATGAGATGAAGTATGAGAGCCCCCCCAGCCTCCCTGGGCAGTTTACACCATCAATTTCTAATACTCCTTTTATCCCAAAAAACACTAAATACAGAGTGTTTGAAGATTCATGTTCTCTGGAGGCCATTTTGGAAAAGTTCTGTTTTGTGGGAGGAAAAAAAAAAAGTATTCCCATTGACCAAATTTAGCTTGTGTACTCGGTATGCTGATGAAGAGTGTGATATTTATAGGTGCTGCTTTTTAGTTATGTGCATATATTTTATAGGTCTGTCTATTCTGAGATGGCTGATACAGTCTGACTGAGAGTATCACTTCATAATGTTAGATAACTTTAGAACGAAGGGAGTCATCTGTCTCTTCCCACTATAAGTCACTTGTAAATCCCATCAGCACTCTGTTAGATCTGCTCTTCAGCTGCAGTCTAAATTGTGTAAATGTGGCAGAAAACATTATCAGCTTGTGTTTCCACGGCTAATTGTTTGTGAAATACACTTCTAGAGTCTCTCTCAGTGTTTGGATTTGACTTAATTATAAATGGGTATCAAGAACATTAAAAAGTATCACTCACACAAACACAAAGAAAACACTGTAATTTGATAATTGCTAATGTGTATTATGATACCGTATGTGCCATTGAAGGACAATATGAATATAATTAAGGTGATACCTCCATTATTACCTAATCTTGAGACCCATTATTTCACTTGATGTCGTGGTTACATTGTGCATTTTGCTAAATAAATGTATGCTCGCTAAAGGCAGCAGCTTGAATATGAGGACTAATGCACACAGAGTTCAGAGGAGGGTTGATGAGCAGAGAGCAGGTCGGCAGCTCAGACTCGGCCTGCAACACGTGACAGCAGGCTCTTGCATTAAGTAGAATCTGAGCTGAATGTTGGCACCGGTGCAGCAAACCTTCACCTGATGTTTGCAGTCTTTAAAAATGAGCTTCCTCTAATTGGCCCACAGGACCATTCGGAGCTGTCCATCGGCGCCGCGGCCACCATGGCGCACGAGATCGGACACAACTTCGGCATGAGCCACGACCACGACGGCTGCTGTGTGGAGGCCACGGCCGAACAGGGAGGCTGCGTGATGGCTGCTGCCACCGGGTGAGCCTCAGGCGCCGCGTCGGGCTTCAGCACAGACCTGCTCACGCTGAGCTGCTGTCGCTGACAGCCTGGCATATGAATGAACACTTTCATCAGCTGAAAGACAAAACTAATTACATATTAATGTGGCTGCCTGAAGAACTTGTGTGCCACTTGAGATTTTTGATTGTTGTCAGATGTTAAAACACAAACTTTTGTCCTACTTTATTATGATCATCATAAAAAATGAGAGAAAACAACACCTCAAAGCAGGAAATAGAAACACAAGGAAAGTACTGTTGTATCTCAGCAAAGCAGGCGCGGAACAGAAAAATCAATGTCATGTATTTGTTCAAATGTTTCCAGTCCAAGTGAAATGAAAATGTCCCTGTCCAGGCATCCATTCCCACGCGTCTTCAGCCGCTGCAGCAAACGTGACCTGGACAGCTACTTCCAGAAGGGAGGGGGCATGTGTCTCTACAACATGCCCAACATGAAGGACCTGGTGGGGGGAAAGAAGTGTGGTAACGGCTTCGTGGAGGACGGAGAAGAGTGTGATTGCGGAGAACCTGATGTGAGCACATTTATTGATTCATAGTTGTCTGAACCGCCCAACCCCACACAACTTTCACTCCAAATCAAATGGTTCAGGGAGGTTTTATTTATAAAGCATCATACTGGTGTTTTTTCATGTTTTTTCACCAAACTGTGGACTCTTAGAGTTTGTGTTTTTCCACACTTTCATGTTTGACTTCCATCCACTTTCATATGGTTTGATGGGATCCACTCACAGAGACTTGACATTTGTTGTGACTGCATTAACTTTGACAACCAATACTCACCTTGTATTCGCTGTGATGTTAATGCATTAAGTAAGTCTGAACCTTTTAAGCATTTTTCAACTAATTTTCATACCGTACAAAGATGAATAAAAAAAATACGGCTGCTTGACTAAATGCCCTCAGCGAGAGGTCCAGTAGCTGTTGTGGAGATTTTAATCGTACCACAGAGTCTTCCTCAGCAGGTGGAGCTGCCAAGTTATCAAGGAAATGTAGATTTATGTGATTTCTGTTTGTTTCTGTGTTGGCTTGAAGGTTGAGTTTGGAAGTTTAAAAATAAGATGGAAAAGTGTAAGTACTTTTACTTCACCTTTACAGTATCGGAAAACAGAGTAATATTGTACTTTGAATCACAAACTTCTTGTTACTGCATATTAAGATTTTATCTAGAGAACCTCAGATCACTTTATTATTATTGTTACAAAAATATTTCAGTGTAAAATGTAGTTTCTTCTGGTAATGTTACTGCAAGACTCCAGGACGCTGCACACTGTCACTACACCTGAAAATAGTTCCTGTGTGCGACTCTTTCTAAGAAGATAAACTGTCCACTCTATAACTCAAGGTGCAGCATATGACATATCCAACCATGACATAGAAGCCTCTAGGCTTTAAATTAATCTAGGTTACCACGTCCTGAGCCCAGCTCTGTACATAACACACACACGAGAGAAATCTCAGTCTATCATCTAACTTTCTGAAAGACTGAACTTTTCCTTTAATGTGCTGCCTGACTGACAGTGAGTTGTTACCATCCGCTGATCTACTGTTCAGCTCTAAACTGTAAATTAATAATAGACCCAGGAAATAGTAGTTTGACAACATAATCTCAAGCTCCAGTTAGCAGCTTTTTCCAAATGCTGATGAAGACTGTGATGCGTTGCTGAAAGCTGAGTGAAAGTTACTAAGTGGATATTGGCAAGTTTGACAAGTGCAGAAAAAAAAAAATAACGAGACCAGCGAGATTTTAAATCCTGTTTGTGTCACCCAAAGCATGATGGGAACTGAAGTGCCAGGATCCAGACCATGTTAATCCAAAATAGAAATGAGAAAAAGAAAAAGTTTTAAAATCCATGAAGTATCAGTTTTTTCATTTAATATAAAACAGATGAATTGTGAATAAAAAGTGATTCTTTTTATTCTAGTTGTTAATTTTAAAATTGTAAAATCACTGGAGGAGAAGCCTTGCCTCAGGTTTTACCTCGTGCTGTGCGGTGTCATTGCGGCCTCATCACGGATGCGCTCGGCGTTGCGCTCGTGCGACACAGCTGAGAGATTGCTGAAAGTTTCCGCGCATCGGAAAGTGTTCGCACTCAATAAACCCAAAGGTTAAGTAAACCGTCTTTGGCTCAAGCAGCAGAGCAAATTGAAAACAGAGGAAGCAAATTGTTAGCTGACAGCAGCGGCGGCGCTGACGGGGCTGTTTGTTATGACTCCCACTCAGAGCAGATCTGACAGTCGAGCTCAGGCTGCTGACAAGCCACCTGTTCTTAGCATTGCAAATGAGAAGAACTACAGAAAGCTTAATGGTTTCCCCCACCAGTCACAAATGTGACACACATGACACACATACGGCTGTGCACTTGCAGATTATAAGCTGAGTGCAATCCTCTTTTTCCTGTAATGGAAGAGAGAATCTTCCAGTGACCGATATTTTTCAGAAAGGCACATTTTTTTTATTTTGGAAATTCAGTAACACTGTTATAAAGTGAGTGGGTGTGTGGAAGTTCAGAGGAACATTTCAGGTTTAGTATTCAAACAACATTAACAGCATTAGTCTTGTTGTTCCACTGAAAATCACACTACAAACAAGTCTGTGCTTTTTGTTGACGCTGTTGTTGTGTTCACCCATAATCCCCTCTGCTTTCCGTCTTGTCGGTATAATTGGCTTTTTTTCTCACGCGCGCATGAGTCAACTCCCACATTTGTTTTGAGTGTAACCGTGGTTTGGCAGACGCCATGGCAACATGAGATGCTGTCTTTGTTTACGCTGTATGGCACAAGAGCAGCAGCGAAGTCACTTCTCTGGATTTTTTTTTTTCCTTCCTGATCTGTTGAAATTCTGATCTGTCAGTCACAGCTGTCAATCATCTGTCGCCTTGGAACTGCAACTCAGAAGTGTCTAATGAGTGTGTGTGTGTGTGTGTGTGTGTCTGTGTGTGTGTGTGTGTGCGTGTTGCCCTATGTCACCATCGTTATGACTCTTTTAAAGGACAGTTTGACCTCTGACCTTCTGAGTGGTGAATGTTGCAGAAGACATTAACAGCCTTAATTTATAGCTACAAACTGGGCAAATTGTAAGAATCCCTTTTTAAGGACTTTTTATCCTTTCTGACTCTTGAATTAATGTCTATGTATCTTTATTCCCAACATTCAGAGCTGCTGACCTGATTTTGAACCCTTCATTATTGATGTCTTACTCACCTTTTTAACTGTGTCTTTGTCTCTGTGACTTACTAACACTTGTGACTGCTGACCTGAAGTTCATTGCACTTAATTCACGTCTTATTAACATTCAGATCTTTTATTACATTTTTTCCACAACCCATCCATGCAAAGGGTTTATAGCTGACATATAAAGCATTATTGAATGTTAAATATATTAATCTTAATAAAACCATTTGAACTCTAAATAAAGAGAGTGGAGGAGGAGTTGAACTAAGAGTGACTCAGACTGGACGTTAGAGTGTGGTTCTCCAGCTGCTGTGATAACAAGCGTGTGTTTGCGTGGCCGTTTGCAGGAATGCACCAATGACTGCTGCAACGCCAATAACTGCACCTTGAAGGAGGAGGCTCAGTGTGCCCATGGAGTGTGCTGCGAAGGCTGCAGGGTAAGAGACGCTCTCACACACCTGCAGGGGGGGGAGTCTGCAGTAGCATCTCAGAATCATTAGCTGACTGTCAGTCTCCATGTCAGCGCGCTGACACACTGAACCCTTGTGTACCCCGTCACAACAGGGCCTGTCGTCTTCACATCACACCTCCACTTTTCATCTCTGCTCTCATCTCACCCTTCAAGTGCCCTGCCACTGTAATACCCACACCTGTGAGCTCTGCTGAGCTTTAACCTGGCAGGAGAAACAAAACACTGAAGAGTATTTATACCAAAGAGTACACCAAAGTTACTGCAGAGGAGGAGCCACTCATCCTCTCAACTGTTTGTGTTCTTCTGTCTCATTTTCTTTCTTTCCACAATCCTCTATATGTTCCAATCTGTACTGTGCGATATATTCATATATTCTTAGTCATTACACAGAGGTACACATTTCATACAGTGCAATTCTGAAATAGTGCC
>JBAJHX010000042.1:15996577-16006880 GCA_037176925.1 Amniataba percoides | reverse complement strand
CATTAACCCAGGGCTTCTGATTTGGGAATGTCCGCACAGTAATCCTCGGTACGACGTCATCGATGCATTTTCCGATGACAGTGACTCACATAGTGTTACATGACATAATCTGTTATTCTAAGTGAATGAGTGGGATTTTTCACACACCACAGCACGGAATGACCAGGGTTTACAGGGTTTACAGGGTTTTTTGATCAATACCAGCACTTCACTCGACAATTACTGTGCTGGCCGCCCGCCGAGAGCGTGAACACCTGCCTGGTGTTCTGAACTGGCCCACTATTGAACAGGGTGCAGGGAGAAGGCGCCTGGCAGCACAACACATCTCAGTCACAAAGGATTTAATGCTGTGTTCTCGAGCCAAGCAAACAAATACCAGAACAGTGTTTCTGCTCTGCGACCTGCGCCCCTTTGCGAGACATTTTCTATTATCTCCGCTCAAGTCTGTTGGTTTGCTCTGCTGTCTTCCTGCTTGAAGAGCTTACGGAGGTTCAGGACAATCAAACAAAAGTTCCTGCTGAAGTGCGATTACATGCGCCAGTATGTGTGAGGTTCTGATGTGTGTGGCTGCAGCCGGGACAGTTTCACGGTTACAAATCTGTGATCTATAACTTGAGTATTTTCTCTTTTCCCACCTGTTTATTAACAACACGCAAAGCCTTTGGGCTTCTCAGTTTTTGTCAAGGCTTACTGTACATATCAGATGCACTGTAAATAAATATTAATTCCATAGGTAACGTACCTGAACTAGCTGTTTTATTTATTTTTTCTTTTTATTATGATAGAGCCACATACTTAAAGTAGTACACATTTTCCCTCATTTTCTTCTTTTTTAGTAGTTTAAACCAAAACTATTTCCAAAAAGAAATGAGCTGTTTGGTTTTAGCAGTCAGGAAGCAGAACACAGTGAACAGAGTCAATCCAGCATGGGGATTCTGGCTTTTTACTAACAACAGACATTCATAAAACACACACAAACACACACACACACATCGATTGACAACAACAACTAACCCAGACTGCGGCAGATTTGGTCCCATAAATATAACTGTACTGTCGTAATGTTTGCTTCACCAAAATAAAACTTGGCTAATGTGTAGTAGAAAAGCAGCTGCCTGTACTGAATCAAATATGACTTGTTAAAGAAAAGAGCCACCACTCTACTGATCCAAACGTTCAACATCCCAATTCTTTCAGTTAAAACAGCTCTAATCGGTTTAGTTGTTACAACGGATAAGATGACAACATGTAAAATGACAGGAGACTTCATCATCATCAGCTCTACAGTGTTTTCTTTAGCCCTCTTTGTTAAAGTCTCTCACATCTGCGTCATTTCCAGCAGCATCAGGCAGCTGTTTCTCAGCAAACGCTCTCATTAACCTGCTGTACTCCACATGCCCTACTGTAGTAGAAATATTCCTTCTGTTATGAAGTTATATGGCATCTTCTTTTGACAGACTCCCACTTCTCACCTTATGTGAGGCTGAACCTGTGCAGAGAGAGCATCATTTATTCCAGAGTAAAGATAGCCAGTTGTCTGTGTTCCCATGGCTATTACTCACTAATACTCCCCTTCTGAATAGATTATCAGGGTTTTATATGGGCGCGCCTCGTATGAAACTAAATGTCACAGGCACCCAGGAGGTCTGTTGTGTGTCGGCTCCTGGTTCAAGGCCCTTTTTCTGATACTTATTTGGGTTTCAAGTCAGGTGCTAAACTGAATATAAATTTCCAAGTGAATACACCTACAGATACACTCATACAAATTAAGGGCTGAATTATGCATGTCATATAAATATACATATGAAAATGCACACACACACACACACACAGAGTACAGTAATGTATGCAGTCTCCTCCATCCCACCAGTAAATTCTATTTCTCTGCTGTCTATATTGCTTTCCCTCTGCAGCTCATTCCAGCCACTTGAGTTCCATTCCAGCTATTGTGCGGGTCGCGCTGAAAGGACTGAATAGCGCTGCATGAGTAATATATTATAAATAGGCAGCAGAGAATATTGTCTGCCATCCAGCATGATGAATTTTGAGTCATCATATTGAACGAGCCTTTTTTCAGCAGTAAATGCACACATAGCACAAAGCTGCTGCTTCTAATCACACAGTCACACATTCACCCACACCAAATTGATTCCCCTGCTAACAATAGTGAAGCAACAACAACGGGCAGAGCAGGAGATACAGTACTAATGCAGATATTAATGTTAATGTTAACACAGCTCCGTGATGGAGCGCAAAGGTGGAGTGCTACATAAAGAAATGTGATGAATTATGAGCTGTGGCATGCAAGACAGGCCTCCAACAAGACTTTTTTTTTAATGCTACTTTTTCTTTTACCCAAATATCACATTGCTTTTACTAAATCATGTTGTGTTCATCAGTTTCGGCATTCCCTCAGAAACTTCTGCTGTTATAATTCTGTTTTGTTCTTCACACGTGCACTTGTAGACTTGAATCATGTGACTTAAAGTCGAATCAGTCTGGTGTCATGACTCTATTAACTTCAGATTTGACGTTATAATGTTGACGATAATAATAATAATGAAAATAAGAAATATTATCTGTAGCGCACTAAATACACAGCAAGCAATAAAAACAAAGATACAGAAGTATAGAAATATATTATATGCATCACATTAAACTGAAGAAGGTGTCAGACATGAAAACTAGAACACCATTGACTTCACCTGGATTACAGACTTTTGTAGAATGATTTAATAGTTACCCCAGGATTTAAGAATGGCATTATTAAATATGTGTGAGGCCAACTTCATTTTTATGAAACTGACATGCTTGGAATCATTCCCTCTGCATGCTGTGTGTACCATCCATCCAACCATCCAGTGCCTCAGACCGTCACATTCAGACTTCTGCTTGTTTTTTATATTCGCTGCATAGGTGTTGTGTTTTTTATGCTACATATGCTTAGACAAATCTGTAAATGTGTTTCTTTGTCTGCTTCTTTTGTTTATTTGAATGTGTTTTCTGAAGTTTTTGGAGTTTTTGGCGTCTGTGTGACACACTCATCCATTCCTCCCGCCTCTCCACGCCCTTTATTGAAGTTTTATTATGGTGGCTTATTTATAATATTTCTGGCTATCGGGTGGAGTTAGAAGGCGTTTTTTAGACTTTTTTTTTTTTTTTTCAGGAGACTGTGTAATATGTGTTTTTAACTCCTCCATCCCACCTCCTCTTCAAATAGCTGATATGCAAAAACATACCTTATTAGAGTCTCTGGCCCGGTATCAGCATCACTGACTCATCCTGCACACCCCTGAGATCTGCCTCCATCTAATCCCTGTGTGTCAGTCCTAACATCTCTTCTGCCACATTTAAGATAGACATGAGTTACAAACTCCGTATAAAACAAGACAGTGCTCCCACATTCATGTAAATGGTGATTAAAAAGAGTATCAGAGCAGCAGTACAGACTAAATGTGTCTGGCGAAAGCAGCTCAATAAACATCATTACAAGATGTAAAAGTCTGTTACAGTAGAGATCCTGAAAGTGATTTAAAACAGGATACTGATGCTGCTTTCTGAATCTCCTCAGGCAGCCAGGTTGTTCCAAAGCCCAAGGGCACTGGCAGACGGCCGATCAAAGTCTGCATATGTGTGCAAGAGCATGTGTGTGTGTGTGTTTGTGTGCGTGCGTGCGTGCGTGTGTTTGTGTGTGTGTGCGTGCATGCACTGTAATCTTTAACACAGTATGTGATCTTTCTACTTGTGTTGCCACAGGTGTGCAGAGACCGCAGATGCCAAAATGCCTCTTTTACCGAGCTGGAGACTTGCATCGCACGCTGCCACGGCAACGGGGTAGGCACACACACACTCACACTCACACTCACGAGGATTCAGAGTCATGCAACAGACTCAACTCACTTACCTGCCGGGCTTGGCTCCCTAATCTTATTGTCACACTGTGTCCTTGGGCAAAGGTAACGCTTTGCAGCGCTGTCACCAAGTCTGCCGTAAAAGGCAGGAAAATAGATGGCTGGAATACAACAGCAAGTGAAGTGATGAACTATTTATTGGAGCAGTACAAGCAAGCCTGAGGCAGATAAGGAGGAATCATACATAGTTTATGAGTGAGTAACCAAGTTCTGAGGTGGAGCAGTTTGGCTTAAACACTTCACTTTAAGAGGAGATGGGGATGTAGATAGTTTTTATTTATTAGGGAACTCTGAATTTGACCTCTGAAATCATTGTTGACTGGTGGAGTATTGATCTGGTGTTGAATCTACGACCTTAAATGAACTATTCAGGGAGCCCATCAAACATAGCCTGAGTCCTGTGTGTAAAAAGAAGAGCTGCACATTATAGGCAGCTATAGCACATGGATGGATGAATGGAAAGATGGATAGATATAAGAATGAATACATAAAATATCAAGAAAGTGTGCAGCAGTATAGAGTATCCCATCCCTGCTAACAGACACTAAATAAAATTCAGCTGTCACTGGAAAATTTGGAAGTCATGCCTCCATGCTAGCTTCCTAATTGAACACTGCAGACTGGCCAAGTTTATGGCTACCAGTTGGAGTCACTTGTGCAGTGACAAGGAGATGATCCCCCCACTGACAACACAGATAACTGTGTATTCTGAAGCTCGTGACCAAACTAAGAGTGCCACTACAGGATACAGAGCCACGGGGCTCTGCTGTGGTGACAGTTAATTTACTCATGTGGCATCGCTTTCTGTGTAAGACTGTCATGTGATTTTGGCTAGTGCCTACATATTGGCCCAGCATCAGATATTCATTTTCTGCAGTGGATTCAAATAAACATCATCCATGTCAGTAAGTGTCCATCTAAATTATTGCATGCAGCAATGAGAAGTATTCTCCTGTGACGGTCATTTGTAAGAAACCTAAGAAACTTTCACTTGAATAGATACAACATTATCTGGAATGAATTTGATACTGTACATACACAGAAGTACGTATAAAGAAGTTTGGACACACACTGGACAATTAGCTCTGCAATTTTATGATAATTATCTGATTTTGATCCTAGAAACTTCAATGTAAAAGTAAGTCAGATTCAGATTCACAGTATTAATCTTTTTTTGTATGTAGTTCCACAGGATGCATTGAAGAACATATTGTAGCAACGTAATGCAATATAGTAGTTGCGTTAATGTTGCACCACTATAGCTTTTTGATAGCTGAGGGGTTTCAGACCGAAGCTGCTGACATGCTTTTGTCTGCAGTGTAACATTTGAACAAGAAAGCCACAGGGTTTTTCTTTTCATTTCAGTACTGAACAATTGACAGTTTTCCATTCATTCCCCTGTCTTTAAAACAGTTGGCTTTTCAGTTTCATGTTGTGTTACAGCTTTATTACAAAGTGCACACTTTGAGTTAATGATACATATATATGATGATATTCAACTGTGTACAAAACGTGTAAAATATTAGCCTATACTGTAGTTTTTAAAAAAAAAAAAAAAACAAAAAAACATCAAAATCATTAAGTTATTTAAAAAATGATGGTAACAATTTACAGCACTTCTGTCAAGCTTTGTTTTTCTTCACACTTTAAAAGTTGTTCACTGGGACTGTAGAAGAATGAAGCTTTGTTTCCACAGAGATTTGCAGGCTGGGTCTTTTATTATCGACTCTACTAAACACAAGGGAGAGAAAGAGTGAGTGGATTAAACACTGTTTGTCCATCTACCAACCTTAACTATGCTGGTTGTAATAGATCCTGCTGTTAAAAATGTAAACTTTGTGTGTGTCAGAAAGCTTGACAACACTAATTAAGGGGGCGGGGCTTAAAGAAGGTCTAATTCTGTATGAAACAAACACTGACAGAGGGGGATGTCATGAAATCAAAAGTGTGATTTTTTTACCCAATGTGTCATTGAGTGAAAATGTAATATTGATCACAACAATGTCTGATGGATTTATAATCTTCCATCCCGGTGCTTTTATTCTGAGATTTTAATAGCAAATCAAATCAGTTTGTTTGCTGCATCACACCATCCACTTTCATCTAACCCTGATGTACTGGAGGATAAACTGCTGTAAACGTGACAGGGACATGGTCTGCAGTGATGAGACAGGATCCGACAGCACAGACGCTCTATGTCTGATAAACTGTGTTAACCATTATTGTGTCACTAAGTTAACAATCGTACTGTTTAGATTATTAACTAAGAGTAAATGGTCTGGGAGAGCTATCTGCTCATGAGCACTAACAGCTGGTTACCTCACCAGCAGATCACTTCTCCACCAAGCTTCCAGCACCACGTTTAGTTACAACAGGCGGATAAAGGTTGCTGTCCTACTTTTTATTGTGACCAGGCCGTAAAACCAAGACATTTTCCCAAACTTTTTACTAAAGGCCAGTTTCATGCAGTGTAGCCGTCCAACCCTAGTTGGCATGGCCTAGTTTGTGTTTTGAAATGCTCGGCTGCTTGTTTTGACCCTGAGCGTTTGAAGCGAGCCCGGCCTGGACTGAAATTTCACACCTCCTCTCTTTAAAGACTCAAGTCTCTGTTTACCCCATCTACTGTATAAGGAATGGGCTCAGCACTCGCCGGGCATTGTTATTTGATTAGGATTTGAAATAATATGAAGCGAGAAGAAAAACAGCAGACACATCCTCTCTTCCTTTAATCCCCTTCTCTCCTCACTTTGTTGTTTTATGCTGTTTGTCTCTTTTTTTATTCTCTGCTCGCGGTGTAACAGTGGATGATAATGGACGTGGCTTTAAGTCAGGATTATTCTAAAGAGGGAGTTTTGCCTTTCTCACAGTGTTGGGTATCCCGTATTAAGGGTGCGTTTTTTAATTTAGCATTATCATTAGATTCATATTGATCCTCAGGCTTTTGTACGGATGTTCACACAAATAAACAGGAATAATGAGCAGCAGAAACCGACAAGGCAAGTCAAGTAGACTGTGTCTATGTAGCCCACTATCACAAAGGGTCTTTACAATCTGTACATCAGATGACATCCTCTATCCTTCAGATAAGACCCCCCCAAACACACAAAAATACCTTTCACAGGAAAAGATGGGAGAAACTGATTTGCATATTTTAAAAATCCTAAAAAGGAGATTTTCATTAAAGAAGCTTAAGACATATTAGAAGTCCTAGAGACTTAGAAGACTGGAGGATATGTAATATATCAATGATGGCGTGCTTAAATCCAGGTCATGGCATTTCATTTCCTCGAGCTTTCCCCATCTTATCTTTATATGATGCAGAAATACCTTTAGAAAGATGTTCTTCAAAAACAGCCGGTGAAATACTCACAAAGAAACCACAGCAGGCCTCCTGAAGTGGAAGCAAACGAGCGATAACAATCGGCAAACAACTGTGTGCCCTTCATGTCGACCGAGCGCTAATGGGGTAAATAGGCATGTTAATCACTGATAGGATAATTACATCTCAATGTAATTGGAGCATAGCAGTGTTTTCTCCTTCATTTAGGGGTGGTGAATTAGACAACATGTCTGCAGATATTAATCAAGTTGAAATGCTAATGTCTAGATTAAAGTTTCTTTTCACAAGTTGAAGACAACTTAATTAAAAACTCTTGGAGGTAATTTACTGCCAATGTATTGAAGTAAAGGCTGTTTTTTTTCCAGTTCAGATCACATTTTTAAGTCTTTAAGTCTCAAAGGTGGCAGATTACTGGTCATTATTCAAAGGTGGCCAGCAGTCATTTTATTCTCAGGGTCTGGAAAGTGGGTGGGTAGGGCCCTGAACCTTATGTTTCACTTTTACATTGAAACAAAGTCCTTACCAGTGTCTTTTTTCCCTCATTTTTCTTCTTGACTATACTGCACAAGGTCTAGCAGGCTCTGTCCACACTGCAGGAACAACGCTGCTCCTTCACCTCCACCTCTCTGGGGTTCAGCAGCTAGTGAAAAGTCTCATTTCTCGTCTGGGACATTTAGCCTCCGCCTCACTGTAGCACAGCCTAATGTAGTGCTACATCAAGTGTATATTTAAGACCAACTGAAAGTGCCCATTTTAAAAAGAATCAGTCGAAAGCAGTGTTATCAACCAACAGAGTTAAAGTTTATTAGCTTGGTAGAGCTGATCAAGTCTACCAGCCAGAGCTCCCCTTACAGCCAGAAATAAGACATTTAACATCCTTAGTTAAAATCATTGTTTCAAGCTCAGTCTAAGTCTAAAGACATGTCTTTGGTCACATGGTATTAGTGGAGGAAGTGGAGGTCTGAAACCAGTCAGATGATGTTAACTTGGTGCCAGCTGCTTTGCACCAATGACAATGTGCTTCACTGCTCATTTAAATTTGTCCTTTATTAAGTCCAGGGCCCAATTAAACCTCTTGGGGACCCTGGGGCAGAAATAATTGTTGGGTGTCCACTAAACCTCCTTTTACTCTTTGTACAATATGTGTGTTGCGTGTGTGTGCTACATTTAAGTAAGTGCATAATTGGGTGCAGTGCCATCAGACGACACATGGCAGCTTCATTATGTTTGACCTTGAACCGCTGAAACCAGTCCTTCAGTCCTTTGTTTTGCCCCAGGTTTGCCATGTACCACACACACGTAATGTTACCTGAAATAATGAAGGGATGAAAGTTGATTTATAGCTAAAGATACATTAACACCGTTATTTGAGTAAATTTGTGCCAGTTTATGTTGTACTTTGCACTAGTTGTACTAGTTGTGCACAATATAAACACATTTGTGATTTAGAAAATGACCAAGAACTACATGCCACATAATATTAAAGCTTATTATGTCAGTGGTTTGCAGTCTGCTCCATTTATAAGGTAAATATCTAAAGGTAGAGGAGAAAAATCCCTTGAAAATACACAAAACGCCAGTCTGTAGTAAACAAGAAATTAGTGCTTCTAATTTGGCTGGTACACCTCCAGACACGCATGAAAGATTATACTGAGACCAAGCAACAAATTGCATTAAAAAATGCCTGTGTGTGTGTCCATAGGTGTGTAACAGTAATGGGAACTGCCACTGTAATCGCGGCTGGGCACCACCCTTCTGCGAGAAGCTGGGACTCGGAGGCAGTGTGGACAGTGGACCTGTCCAGTATGACAGTGAGTTCACACACACACACACACACTCCTTCCTGTATAGTGCCAAACTATCCCTCCATCTGCACTGTAATGAGATAAATTATAAAATGGGTAAATGTGTGTCATATTGCAGGTTTTTTCCTCCACAGTACTGCTTTTGAATTATTTTTTAAAACATTGTTTCCGCACTTAAACACCAGAACGATGGCATCATATCAAGCCAGCAGCTTTTAGAAAGTGCAAGGATCTTTTGTCTGCTTTAGTCTGAGGTTTTCATGCACATCAGTACACAAAATAACATTTTCTTTCAACAATAATGTACGTCCTTAACGTTTGTCGATAAACCTCATTCACACCAAACACACCAACTGTATAAAGGTCAAACATACGACGTTTGTCCATCCAGCATATTTATTTTCATCAGTACTCTCATTCTGTTATGGATTTTCATTCCACATAAATGTAAAACGACAGAGATGTATTTTAGATTCCATCTTCATAGACATGTCTTCAACCCTCCCGGGCAGCAGTAATTCAATAATTAAGGAATTAATTAACACTCTCTGTAGTTCTGTAGTGATGGCCGTCAGCGGGATGCGGATGGGAAAAACTCAGAGTCTTTAGAGCCCAGACAACATGAAAACATGTAGAAATATGTGAAGAGGACGGTTCACGAGCAATGTAAACATCACATCCCACGTGTAATCAGAAACAGGATATGACTCATATCAGGGATACAAGTGTATATGTAAACACACTGTGTGTGTGTGTGCGTGTGTGTGTGTGTGTGTGTGTGTGTGTGCCTGCAGGTCAGGTGGGGCTGGTGGTGGGGCTGCTGTTTACTTTCCTGGTGATCCTGCCTGCAGCGCTGCTGCTCTTCTACTGCTACAGGATCAAGACTTCATATTACCACAAGTGGCTTTCCCAGAGAGAAAAGAACAAGAGCAACAAGTACTGTCTGTCTGTCTGTCTGTGTGTCTGTCTGTGTGTCTGTCTGTGTGTCTGTCTGTCTGTGTGTCTGTGTGTGTGTCTGTCTGTGTGTCTGTCTGTGTGTCTGTCTGTCTGTCTGTCTGTGTGTCTGTGTGTGTGTCTGTCTGTGTGTCTGTCTGTCTGTCTGTCTCTCTGTCTGTCTGTCTGTCTGTCTGTCTGTCTGTGTGTCTGTGTGTCTGTGTGTCTGTCTGTCTCTCTGTCTGTCTGTCTGTCTGTCTGTCTGTCTGTGTGTCTGTCTGTCTGTCTGTCTGTCTGTCTGTCTGTCTGTCTGT
>JBAJHX010000042.1:15981812-15993269 GCA_037176925.1 Amniataba percoides | reverse complement strand
ATTGTAAGCACAATGTCTTTGCTCATTTGGACCAGTAACTATGATCTTTGCTTCATCCAGATTCATTTAAAAGAAACTGTTACACATCAATAAAGTTATGTCAGATATTCAGTTTCAGAAGGAGTAAAGGGCACTGAGATAATCCGGATCAATAACTTTATAAAGTCGGGTGTCATCTGCATAGAAGTACAGATAAATGTTGCACTTATTGATGATCAGCCCTACTGGTAATATGTGAAGACAAGAAGAAGAAAAGTGGCAAATGAATTGCAGTTTGATGTTTTATGTTTATTTCCTTTGACATAAGTTGATGTTGTTTCTTTGTTCTCATCCCAGCTTCCTCACACCAGCAAAGAGGTTCTGCCTCTCAGACCAGGCCCTGCACCCAATGGTACCCAACCAGTCAACGTCGTACGACCCCTGAGACCTGCTCCGTCTCCTCATACCGGTACCCGGGACATCAAGGTGGTTCGCCCACCTCTGCCAGTCAGCAAGCCTCCAGCAGCTCCACCGAAGTCCCCCCCGACCCCACAGAGGCTGAGCCCACCCAAGAAACCTCTGCCCCTCAACCCCACACGATCTCCACTGGTGAGGCTTTTTTTTTTTTTTTAACTTTTCTGAACTAAAATTGAATATCACTGGATTCTAAAACTGTAACCTAAAAGCCATACCACATGATGAAAAGGCCAAGATGGACTTGAGGTGCAACATACAGGTAGGTAGTCACAAAGTATATGAGCTGTAGGAAAGCAATATCACGTTAAGCAATGGACAGCTGTCTTTTGACATTAAGTCAAGAATCCTGTTACTGTATGAGCATCTCTAATTTAAAATGTCATTTAGTAGTGTAACATGAAAAAACCAACCAGAAAAAAAGCCACATTCAAGTATATGTAAGTGGTGTAGTAATGCATTACCTTGGTAACTCTATATTTGATTCACTCAGGTCAGATTAATACAGGACAAATCATAGAATATTTGGAGGATAATGTGACATAAACCCCATGTAGACTGGATTAACTCACAGGAGTGAGTGGTGAATAAAAATCCTCACTGTGCTCCTCCATAATTTATCCCATTTTTAACCATCACAAGATATCAGGATGTGCTCTGTAACAGACATTCTGCAGGACGAGCCGGAAGAGATTTACCGCTTGCTACCTGTCCTCGACATGACAACAACCAATTAAATTAGCTTTTACAGGTGAGAAAAAAGTAGAAGGAAGAGCAGTTATTCCAGCAGAAAAACCAGGAGGAGGACCAGCAAGTTCACAGAAATAACAATAGCTAACAGCTGCAATTATAACTGGAAGGGAGGTGAAAAAAATAATTATTCCAGTCTAAATGGGGATTTAATGAGAATAATTTGAATGTGTAAATAGGACTCTCTGTGGCTTTTGTCTCACAGCAAATTTACTCCAGAACAGTTTTTCTTGGGGATAGGTCAGGGGAAATGTTGTGCTTCCAGAGCTGTCATGTTCTTCCTGTTAAAGAGCAATCCACACTAACACCTGCAGGTCCTGTGCTACAGTCATTCCTTGGTGAGGGTTGGGTGAAAACAAGCTTTTTTTTTTATTGTAGAGTGCAGTCCTAACATGGAGCCGATGTGTGTGAATCATCTTAAGAAGTTGTATTTGGTTTGGTCCTTCAACAAACTGTACATACTGTACGGTATAATGTATGTAACTGTATGTAACCCTAACCCTTTTTTAAAGGATTTAATGTGTGGTTCATCTTTCATCTAAATATTTCTACACATTAACTAAACCGTGCACAGATTATTTTTGTCATCTCACGCTAGGACATTGTTATTGTAGTTTGGCCTGCTGATTTGGCCCACTCACCAACACTGGCTGTCACATAAAGCTCATGGAGGTGATTGAAGTCCTTAAAAAACATTAGTACCCAACTGTTGCAGTTCACATGTGACACTGTGACACAACTCCAGAACTTGACTGAGATTTATCACATTTTTAAGTTTTCCTCAGTATCAGTGACATTTAGTGAAAGTTATCCATGAGTGCACCGCAAACAGGAGCTGCTAATAGATAATTCTGCAGACTTTTAATGGTGCCAGTTTAATGGTGCTAATGGTGCTGTGCTCTCAGAGAACTTCACATTGCTTGTGACTGCAGCTAACTGTGTAATTTGTAAATGTAATTCAGAGCTATTGCCAAATATACAGAGCTAATGAGAAAACTGCTGGACTCTGTGTGTCAGAGTACTTCTGAGATGAATTGCAGAGATTTCTTCTGAACCCTGAAGAAATAATGAATAAAACTGCAGTATGTTCTTATCTGATTGCTTTCTTATTGATCTATCCTCCAAAACTGCTCTCATCTGTACTTCTCTGTGAAGTGTAAAATGGCCTTAAATTAGATCAAGTTTTGAATGTCATATTGCTTTTTCTTGTTTGTGTCAAATATCCAATATTTCATGTGATCTGATCTCAGAGGTGCTGTCGTGGTCATTTTAATCAGCTACCTGTGTGAAGTGGAACAGGACTTCCTCTTATCAGCTAGCTGAACACATTCCAGAGACGGCCTGGATGCAATCCAGCACACAAACTGGAATTGAGTTCTCCTCCCTGCTGCGTCCATGTGCCAGGGATTTAGTTTTGTGTTCCATGTTGGCAGTGATCCCGTTTAGAAAGATGTTCCTTTTCTCCGTCTTTTTTTTTGCCCTTTTTGCTTTTTAAACTTTCTCTCCTCTCTCATTTTATCCTACAGCAGTTTGCTAAATAGTGTAAATGTATACCGTGTCTTGGTTACTAAAGTTGTTCTGACTTCTTCAGTTGCATCCAAATGTTGCATATTTGAAAATCAATGATCAGCATTTCTGTTTGGTCTCTTTCAGTTAGTGTCTGAGCTGCAGCCCAGACGCTCTCCCTTCCCTCCTCAAAGGCCTCTCCCCCTCAGCCCAGCCAGAGGAGCCTCCCCCACAGTGAGTCCAGCGAGGATTCCGGTCTCCAAACCCTCCCCGGGTCTGCTGGTCATGATGCCCCCGGCAGTGGGACCCAAACCTGTGGGCAAAGTCACAGCCATCCCCCCTCTCAGAGCTCTCAGGTGGTCAAACGCAACGCTGACACACACACACACACACACACACACACACAGACATACTGGATTCGGTGTATTCTCAGCTCTTCTCTTCTTCTCTTCTCTTCTCTTTTCATCCATGTAATAAAATGAGAGGCTTTTATTTCTTCTGTTTAGATGAAAAGTGCATGTGTGTGTTCCCAGTGAAAAGGTGAAGGACAGTCACATCGTCTCATTGGTACGTAACACAGCAATTATCATCAGCTTCACTGAAAAGCAGGAAGAGCGTCCCTGCCGCTGACAATGGTGGTGAATTAAGGTTTCAGCAGCAGAGTTTTAAGTTTTAAAATCCATCAGTCATGCAGCTTGTGAGACAACATGAAACAGAGTTCAGGAGACAGCTGGCTTTGGCTCTGATTTTCTTCAAGAAGCAGTGAATCTCAGCTGTCACCATGAGTCCAGTGTGTGGAGAGGATGTTTGGAACGAGGATGACACGCAGAATCCTGTTCAGGAGCTGCCTGGATTCAGCCTGTTCTGGAGGTCTTTTTCTTCTCTAATGTAACATGCAGACAGTGCTGAGAGGTATTTCACTTAACAGGATGTACGTTTGCACTCATTGGTTCAATAAACGTGTCAAAAATCCAAAAAGGCACACGCACATTGAAAGTGATGAAGTTGTAGTAACACCTCTGTCGAGCACTCGGTGCACAGTTATCAGGGTGCCACCTCAGTGACTGGGCTGCTTGACCTCCCCTAGATTAAAAACTTCACTTGATTAAAGGGATGTCCAGGATCGACTGAGAGCCTACAGGTGGACGAGGGGTTATGAAGTGTTACACGAACCGCCGCAGACCTGAGAGTTGACCTCGCCCATCACTGCAGCAGCACTGAAGATGTTTCTGTCCTTTGCCTACATTTTGTTCAGACTAAAGTTAAAACTGAGCAGTATTCTTACACCAGGAATCTGAATAATCTAAAGTAACTATTGTGATTTGAATGATTTTCTCTGTCGAAATAAGACAAAGACTTGTTGTGATACTGTACATGCACATTTTTTTATATATATATTGTGCTATTTTGCTATTTTCATTGTCGTATTTACTATTTCCATTTGACCAGCTAACCCAACTCTTCCTGATTTTCTCTGAGCATGTGGACTGAATGTCTCCATGTATAAGCATAAACCACCTCCTCCATCATCATCCATCATCTTCTCCACCCCAATCAAGTTATTCTACTGTAAATACTGTACTGACCAAATGTATTTTACAGCTCTGCATGCTGCATCTGACTTTAACTTGACCTCAGGAGGAATGTTCCTTTACGTGATACCATCTAAATCTATCTAATGACAAAAGTTTAGTCAATAGAGCAGCCATTGTCGGTAATGTGTTTCCATATCCAAGCCTCTTTGACCAGCCTTTTATGACCCAGCTATAAAAGTTGCAGGGAGGAGCTTTATTTGTGTCCCAATATTGCTCTCTGTTCATTTCGTGCTCTTTTCTGTTCAGGGTGGGTGTGGGCACGCAAACGCTCCGAGTTTACAAACCATGCAGTGCTTTGACTCAGTTCTTCATCGGCAATCAATTTTCATTTTTTATAAGTGACAGGCCCACAGTCTAAAGGCTTGTACTTACTTTCTTCAGATGCAGAGTCATGCTTTTTGTTCCACGCAGTTTATCTCTAAATGCAGTAAAAGTCAGGCGGGGAAAACCTCATGGTGATTGTTCCTCAGGTTTTATGGTTCCTCCGCTCCTGTAATCTAGCAGATGGATCAAAATGTCTCTACGTCTGGTTCTCTCTGGCAATATGAAGATCTGATCCCACATCAGATTTCAGACTTAACACCAGTCTCTGTTGTAACTGTGGAAGTTCGGGGACTGTGCTGTGAAAGACCTACGGCAGCTTCAGAATCGATAGCTCGGTTACTGATAGCTGATACCTGCTCTTATGATAATGGATAGTTTTACACCAAGAAATTCCTGCATGATTTTATTCTCATTAAATGGAAAAGTCTGTGAAAGAGCATCACACCACATTCTGTTCTCTGGGATAGAAACATTCATATGTGCTTGTATAGTTGTATGTAATCTCATCAATATGTTACATTATCTATCTGATTCTCATGCTTACATCACTTTATATCTCCTTAGACTTCATAAAAAGACCCAAACATACACACATACACATACACAGTACACACACACAGCACATAGGTTCCTGCTGAAGGTGTAAATCTTTACAGGTAGAAAGAAATATCACAATCAAAATAATCAAAAAGGGAAGCCTGATGAAACTACTCATGGTAAATCAAAATGATTAGATATTAAAATGAAGACCAAGGGGGGGTTCAGAGCCAGATGTCAGGAGTCCATCTGTGGGGAGCAGTTTTGATTGGTTCAGTGATCAGTAGACAGATGTGCTGGATATGATCAGGCCCTCACACTTTACTGTTATTTAGCTTTTTTTATTATTCTTTTAGGGAAACACAGTGATGGTGGGCTACATGAGTATATAAAGAACTAAGGTCACATCCAAGTAACTTACATTTCACCACATCTCAGACTGTTGAAATCAGTTTTATTCTTTGGTTCACTGTAAAAGAGAACCTCTTAAAACTATAAATACTGTTGAAAATATCAATAAATACAGTTGAACTCAAATAAGTTGAAATCAGATCTTTTTCACTTTCACTATCTTAATAAATGTAGCTGTACTACTAGATGTATTACTTAGATATACTTCCCTGTGTCTCTCTGTCCTCACCTGTATCCTGTCTGATGGAGGCGGAACATAGTTTTGTTGATTGCCTGACTTTTAATCGAGTACCATCATCAGGTTAAGGGATAGGTTTATATTTTAAAGTCCATCTTAAAGCTATTGGCACTGTGTGTTGATGGTAATAAAGGAACAGGTCACAGTGCAACAGTGTGGTTCATTGATGTGGTTTTAATAGTTCTGGACAACAAAGGAGATCTATGGCTCAGAGGAATCAGACCTATCAGGCTGACACACACACACACACACATACACACACGTTGACAGACACACACAGCTGGCTTTCTTCTAAAAAAAATTGAGAATATGTGCAGTCCTATTATATAAATATCAGCGAATCAATCAGTCCGCTGTATCAATTCAACCTTCTTTGTTGTTTCCTTTCTCCTTCCAGACCAGTCCCAGGTGCCAAACCAAACACAGCCTCGCCTCCGCCACGAAAATGACCTTCTCCTCCCCCTCCACCCTCCACCCAGCAGCTGACAGCCTATTTGCACTAAAGAGACTTTGGCTGGTAAACCACAGAGCTGTCGCACATACCACAGGAGGACGTACACAAAGTTAAAATCAGAGACACGAAAGAACAAACAGAACTTGTACCAGTGCAGACTTCAAAATCGAACCTCCTCCCTCTCAATTCTGACCCTCCCCCCTCCCAGCGCGCTAACATTAACCACAATGACGCGGTTTTGCACGGAGGCCTTGCAGACTGAGACAAGTGTTATCGCTGGGGGGCGGTCACATTTGCCAAATCATTTTTTTTAGAATTATTGTTTGGTTTTTTTAAAATCTGTTATAATGCTGTCTGTGTTTTAAAAAAAAAAGCATTTTGTAATGACTGTTGTTTTGTTTACAGTTTGTTTTATGTCGCGTTTTATGATTTGTGTTATGTGCCAAAGAGGTTTCTTCATACCTGCGGTGTGTCCCGGACGCTTGAAAATCTTCTTATGTCGCGTTAAGTTTACCACAAGTCAACTCCTCCATCGTTTTAGGTTTTATAATTTATTGTATTGTACGAGGAATGTCTAAGATACAAATCTGGAGATACAGAGGCCTATCAGGAGGAAGGAGAGCCAATCACACAGCAGCTTCTTTTCAACACTGTTTACATGGTGGAGGATTTGATGGATGCTTTGGGGCTTGCAGGACACACCCAGGTTGCTCATGTTGATTTGAATGTCTTTTGCTGTGCGTTACTTTTGAATTGTTACATAAAATATTTTTACAAAACTATCATCAAGTTTCTTTCATTGTCTTTCTTTACATTCCAACATGAGCAATATTTCATGGAAATTTAAATGCAACTAAATGATTATATTTCTTATATTTTTTTGTCTTTTTTTTTGTTTGTTTGTTTGTTTTTGTTTTGGTAAATGAATATAGGACAGAATAATAGGACCGGATACAGAAACTTCTCACTTATGAATTTAGTATAATTACGTGAAATAATTTAAGCTCAAATATAACTCAAATGTCAGAGTCACTTCACTTACTGTCATTGTGATGTCATCAAGTTCAGGTATTGAGGTTGGGCTTGAAAAATGGAAATTTATGACCAAAAGCTTAAATTCTAAATTTGATGTTTAGAAAGCAGGAATATTTTTTTTAATGCTATACATTTTTTCATGTGTCCTCCAACTTTCTAGACTTACAAAACTAAATAACATACAACAATTCTGTTTTGTGCATGCACGTTGACCAAAGCTCCCTGTTCTTAAAGACTAACAGGACTGACCTCTCGGGTGGAACGTCTGAAGCCTGTTTGACCTCTGACTGCAGCCTGTATCAGCGTCTGCTCTGAAACACTCTTCAAACAGAAACAAAAGAACAATTTAAAAACTTCTGCTGCAAGGTTTCTGGAGCCTTCCCATGTTATCATGACTCTAAAAGATTCCCTGTAGTTATCAGGTTTACTTACTGCCTCCTCTTTACAGACACTTTCTCTCATCTTTTTCCACTCTACTACCTCACAAGTTACGCAACAGTACAATGAAGCGTAAAATTTAAAGGCAGGATGTGTTTTTACTGATGGAAAGCTGAAACAAAAAGTTAGTCCTCCTTAATGTCTCGGAAGTATTCCTTTTGAAAACAAAGAATAAGCCTGTTTTGCCTCACAGTGGTGTCATGATGATCTTATAGTTCCTGGCTGATGAGCGAGTATGAAGGCTTTACATCACAGGTAGTCTCCGCTCTCACCTGCTCTTAATGGATTCCACTCTGTTGGAAATGAGATATCTGCGAGACGCAGCTCTCTTCTCCCTGGAGACTAATGCATTTGGAGAGTCCACGGTTCGAGTGGAACGCAATCGGACAGCGAGGAGGAATGGCCTCATGGGGAGATATATCGATGTAGACGTTTTCCCAGCCCATTACCGGGGCACCCGGCGCCCAAACAAACCTGTGGGGTGGACTCTGCGCCAGGCGGCAGACGTGATCTAAATAAAAAGAGCTGAGTTTTTCCAGGGCCTCTGTCTATAAATCAAGCTCCGTGCAGCCACGGGCCTGGGGGAGGTGAATAAATACGCTAATGTCTTTCCTCAGGCTAGCCTTCACTTGGAGAGACACCTCAATGGAGTGAAGGGGTTTATCAAAGCAGCCAACCAGGTTTTGTCCCGAGCTCCTGGAGTGCGTTCAGGTTAACAGCAACACAGGGTGAAAGTCCTGATGTGACATCCAACGTGCTGGATTCTTTTTTGAAATGTTTCCATGGTTTGCAATCTATATTCTAAAATGAATGAAGATCTACAGGACTTGCTCATGATACTGAAATCACATTAAACAACATTTAATTCCCTGATGTCAACATAAACATCAAGCCTCACGTTTCTCATTTCATTAAACAAAGTGACAGAACAGCATTTTTTTCTCTACACAGTACCTGACTGCAGATTAAATGTCAGACTCTGGGCCTGTGATTTCTCATGTGACCTTCCAAATCTCTTTTCATTTCACGATTGTCTCATCTGTCACTGCTGTGCTTCAGGTTTTGTTGGATGTGGGCAGGAAATCTTTTTAGGGTGGTAAAATGTTGGGTCGGGTCTCTCTACATTAAAGATATCATTTGAACAAAAAACTGATGGGATATGTTGTCCTATTCGTAATCTCCACCAACGCTCTCCTCTGACTTGGTGGCTATAATCACTCCCATCTTGAAACCATCTTCACCGTTTGGCCCTCCTGCAGCGTCCTTGTGTTTGTTAAAGCAGCAACGCCACAGTTTGTGAAATGAGCTTTTTCACTGTGTACGGAGAAAGTCGGCTGGAAAGATAGAGACCTCTGTCATATGTGTTTGCTAAGTAAAAATCTATAGCCTGCTGCTGGTTAGCTTAGCTTAGCACAAGTCAGTGTCAGTCACTATGAAAGAATTCAGTATCCTGTGTTGCTATGGTACCCTGAGGGTGGCCTGAGGGAGTGTAAAAGCAAAAAGTAGTACATGTTCTGTAAATGTCATCTACAGCTGTTCCATTTTCAGATTTATGGTGCAGGAATGGTACAAATGGCACAGTACTGGAGTCATGGTCATGGACAATTTTCATCATCTCCCGAGCATGAATATTGACAGCACATTTCAGGGCGGTCTGGCCTGTAAATGTCAAGAAGAAGCGGGGGGACCTCGTGTCACCCACAGACCAGCAGCCCGCTCTGCATCTTTGTTACTTGACACTAAGCTGAGAGCACATTATTCAGCCCATTGGTGCAAAAAATGTTGGTAATGTTTGACGACGCTGGGACAGCCGCGAGGAGATTCTGTGTGCTCCAGCCCAGTTTGGCTGTTTTTGGTAGTTATTGCTGTAATAGGCTTCCTGCTCTGCATCAGTGTGTGTGTGTGTGTGTCTGTAGAGGGGACCGCATCATTTTGTGAAGAATCTTTTTTTCTCTTTTACGATGAGATACAGCAACGTTAGCAGAGAATTACCAGCTTCACCTGTTTGCCCTCACATTGCGTGTGCAACAAAAGTGTATCTCACTCAATGCAACATATAAAAAATGTTTTTTAATAAAAATAAAGAAAAATATTCAAGACATCCTACTGTATATGAAAAGTGACATTAAACTCTGGAAGTCATGGCCATCACTTGCCAAGGAACAAAACACATTCTGTATCACCCTTCTGTCAATCAGTGCAGCGCGACATTTATTTTATGCCGCACTGTCCTCCATTATCCTGGATGACAAAAGCCGCGTTATCATGTGCTGATGCTGCATCAGAACTCAGACGAGGCCTGGCAGCAGTTCATTGCAGTGTACTGAAGCTGTACATGGTGAAGGGGCAGGGGACATGGGGGGGTCAGGAACCACGGTGGTGAATCGAAGAATCTGCTGATGAGATGATGAAGAACTGAGGAAGACATGCTGTTGAAAGGATGAGTAGGGCAGTCAGAGGGAACCAGGAGAGGGAGAGGAGTGCCACACACACACACACACACACACACACACACACACACCAGGCAGACAGACAGACAGAGGGGACAGACACAAGGAATTTGAAAATGAAATAAATATTCAGACAAATGAAACATTTTCCCTTTTGTAGCAAAGACCACACTCATTAATTCACTGGAGGTACATTTTATCATTTTGAAGCAGTGTTTTCTGAATGCCGCTGTCCAAATATTGTACTTCACTTTTTTAAAAAATGACACTTTCTGCAGTTTGTTTATAAAGCATCATTTACAAATGTGTCCACATCTTTAAACTGGTCACTTTAAAAATATGTTTCTCTCTTTAACAAACCATTAATGAGTGGTTATATTCAGACTGAGCTGCTGGATCATTTGTTGTAAGAAAAGCTTACAAAAAGTTTGATTTTCTTCTATTTATTCTGCACAAACAAATGCACAGTGAAAGTCATGTGCTTTAATGTGTGTCTCTCTCACCTCAGTGCCATGGTGAATGTGACGTTTGTCATTGAGAGGTCATCTACCTGATCAATGATACTGATACTCTAAGGCACATTATTTTATTGACACAGACATTTTAACCTTTTTCCTGTTAACAATCCTGATATATGAACACTGACAAATAATCAGGTAGTCATTAATTATTGTGTGTATTTCTGATTTGTGTATCTTTCCTGTTTTATTGATAGAAAAAAATTAATTAAATTCATTGTTTTACCAAATGACAGTGGGGTAAAAATGACATGAGCACATTATGTGCATTATTCTTGAAGACATTCTTGGAGCTTTTTTTTTTTTTTTTTTTACATTTGCAAAACCTTATCTGTTACGTCTGATTGAGCTGACTGACAGGTTTTATGTCTGCCTCAGAGGGGGCCGAGTTCACTTCACAAACTGTCGTGCTGGAGGCCTTGGAACAATGACAATATCCAGACAGAAAGTCCAACATTTTCTCTGATTGTGCTTCAGAGCCGCAGACCAAACTGGAGACTAAACTAACAGCATGGAGAGAGTTTATCCAGCCTACACTGTAAACGTTTGGTGGCTATATTATTGGGCAGTTCCAGTTCTGTTTTCAGTCTCAGTCCATTTGATTTCAGCTATTTTTAGGCCAACGGATAAAAAGTCATCACACTACACTACAGTTTTGCTCTTAGCAGTGCAGTTAAAGCTGTAAAACAAGTGAGAAATGAACACATTGAACACATAATGACTGGTAAGTGGCCTTGAACAGGCCTCT
>JBAJHX010000042.1:15938628-15951685 GCA_037176925.1 Amniataba percoides | reverse complement strand
CAGGGCCGCCACACAGCGCAGCACAGCGGGCAGCTTGCACAGAAGCACATCAGAGCTCGCACACATGTCCGTCTGGACGGGACGGACACACACACGCGCGCACGCACAGACACACACAGACACACACAGACACACACAGTGGAGGAAAATACAAGTAGTTATATTGTTAAAACAAGGAGACAAGAGAGAGACAAAACAGAAAGCAGAGTCAGGGTTGGACTGAGATGTGTGCAGCAGATTTCAAATGTGGTTGATTTCAGGACAAAAGTCCAACAACAGTTATCAGTGCAACCCTGACGGCAACACAACTGAGCTTAAAGCACAAGGAAAACTCCATTTAAACTAGCTGCTGTCTTCAAACATTGCATTTCTGGGTGCTTTCAAGAAAAAACACGGTTAAATTAAGATGTATCAAAGTACGTATAAAGTGCAGGAGTTGTAATAAAAGGACGGGAAAGTGAGAATCACAGAGAGACACGGTCTTTACCTCAGGGACTCCCAGCTTGCGACAAGCAGCAATGAAGTTCTCCACGTTGAGTCGACACTTTGCTGAGCTCAGTTTTGGCTGAAAATAATATCAGGAAACCACATTTTGGTAATGCAGTGTGAAATTCACATTTTTCTGCAGCCAGGCTAAGAGACAGCAAATAGAGACTTTGACCTCAAATTCAAACAAAAACATAATGGATAATGTTAGCAAAAAGTATCACTTTTAATTTGCATTAACTTCCATGTTGACTTGATAAATGGTAGTGTGTATTTCCACAGCACGAATCAATAATGCTTTTATTCAAGAAGCCATACACACAGAATTGCACATTTCTGAACACCATTCATTCATTTGTGCAGACAAATGATTTATTTTTCCATAATACCATTTAAGAACACTGACTTCATAAAAAAGTCTACTTCAGCTAAATAATGGCAACTACCCAAGATTCTCTTAAGTCGGTCAGCTGAAAGACACGAGAAAAAAAGAACCAATCACAGCAAGCTGACTCAGTAATGTCTGTCCATCTTAAGTTTGCAAACATTAGCCAGCATTAAGGCCAGTGAAACTGAACAAACAAGCCAGAGGTCAATCAGAGTTACTGTTAAGAGCAGAAGAGTGATCACCGACAGGCAGGAAGGTGTGTGTGTGTGTGTGTGTGTGTGTGTGTAGGTTATCAGGCTCACCACTGCTGGGGAGGGAATGTGGATGATTGACACGGAGCGTGGTCGGATCTGATTGACCAGCTGGCACAGGATGGTGCCGTTGGATAAGGCCTCGCCCAGATCCTCTGGCAGAGTGAGCTTCAGCCGGGACTCCAGAGTCTGAGCGGGGAGAGGGAGAGAGTTATGTCAGATCTTCATTCGACTCAGCATCAAAAAGCTTCTTACTCAGCATGGACACCAAAGGACAGACTGTTTAAAGCCAGCAACACCGTAATAAGGATGTTTACTCGTGTAGAAACATTATCCGACCTCTGACGGAGCTTTCATTTAATCCTCTATAACAGTGTGTGATTCATGCATTTTTGTGAAATCTTGTCATAATCTCTTGAGACTGAGGTCTTCGCTGAGATAACCAGTGTAAAAACTCACAGTAAATAAATGAAAACTACATCCCATCCAATGACTGAGCCAATTGATTTAATGATTTGGTGGTTTACCTTGCGTAGTTGTGTGATGTCCGGTCTCTCCTCTTTAGGAGAACGAAGCATGGTGCGAGACTCACTTCTGCCAGACTCACCAAGAGTGAAGACTGACTCGGACAAGAAGACACAGAACAGCGTTAGAACGTTTCTCAAACACCGAGTGAACGTGTGAAGTGTGTGTGTGTTGTGTTGCTCGTGTACCTGCGGGTTTGACGTTGCTGCGGGAGGAAGTGCGGAACAGGAAGCTGTTGGGTTTCTGGGCCTGGCCGGGCGGAGGGGATGTCTTCGGGGAGGACGGGACATCTGAGACAAACATTCAGGTCATTGTTACGGATCTGTTTTCTGCACAGCTGGATTGACAGGACACGACGAGACATTTGACGATATAATCTGAACTCTGCGTCCATTTTATGTCAGCTGTCCTGGAGTTTTCTCAGAGGGGTGAGGAGGTCAACAATGAGCTTTCACGCCCAAAAGAACACAGATAATAAAGTACTTCTTCTTCTTTTTTCATTCAACAAAAAAGCTCTAAAATGTATCAGCTATAGGACACTGAAATAAAATGAATCTAACAGCTTAAAGACTTGATGAGATCGTCATTATTAAACTAGTCTGATGACGTCATGTGAATCAGCAGTAATGTTGCTATGGTTACAGACTGTTTAATTAGCCATGAACCCTTTGAGAGTAGATAATTGGAACTGTAAGAGTAGAGTGACTCCACTGTATGCAGGTGGGCAAATATGTTTTAAAAACGGACAGTACCTGTTCTGCTGCTGGAGCGATGTAGGAATGTTGAAGGAGACACGATGCTCATCTGGTCAGCGCTCTGATGATACAATGAAAAGAAAATTCAGATATCTGTGCACCTCTCAGGTCTTATTCGCTGAAGGAGTAAGAGGCGCTACTCACTGCACACCGCTGCCGCAGGCCTGAGTCAGAGCCGCCGCTCTCTGGAGACGCACCACTAGAGGGAGACACACACCAAAGTTTGTTCAGAGTAAAAGAAACGCACACGCCCTCCACACCCTCAGACTTCCCTCCATTTGTAATTTAGCACAGACTGGGCCAACATTTTGACTGTCACTCAGAGTCATGTGTCTCTGCCGCTGCTCTACTGCGACTTTTATCTGTTCAACAGGCCGTACTCACGCTGAGCTGCTTCCTGTCAGTGGTGCAGTGGCCGCATGACTTCCTGTTTTGGTGGATGACTTCAGCAAACTGCAAAATTAGAGTTTTGACATGGAGAGCATATAATTAGATACGAGAGAGACAGAAGGGAGTTGCCACAGGAGGGCTGTTCCTGATTGTGCGAGCAGAATACAAACTGCTCCACGCATGACAGCACATATTCACACTGCGCTCCGCTGACAGACGAAATACAGAATCAAACTTAAGTTGTTAATGTCGTGTGAAGTCTGTGTCCACCCCATTCACATATTTCAGCTTCGTCTAACACGGCATCACGTGATTCTTCACTGTCAGCAGTGAACTGTGGGATACCAAGCTTTTAACACTTAGATTCTTTAAATAAATGAGCACAGCTGAACTCTCGCGTTGGGTTTAAGAGTGGAAATGAGTATTTACTTGGCCTTTTCTCTTTGCTGCTGCAGTCGCTCTCTCTCCTGCCAGATGAACAGGGTGCCTGGCCTCTTCCGCTCCTCCAGGTTGGGGCTGGAGGGGGACAGGGGGGAGGAGGAGGCCGACGATGGGGGGCCCACCTCCACGTGGAGGCTCGCCCTGGAAAAGGACAGAGAGTCAATGAGGCAAACCAGACAAGACTGAAACCTCTTACTGTGGAAAAAGACAGTTATTTGTTGAAACTGCACACACATTGTTTTTAACCATTTCCCCATTTTTTTCACAAGTACGAAACACCAGTTTTCAAGCACTGCTATTCTCATTACTGCCACACCGTTGGCCCCTGTGGGACTTAAGATATGAGATTTAACCTTTTTGACCCTTTCAGAAAGAAATTCTGCCAAATTTCTAGGTTCACTTAGAGTTACTGTTGTCTGATTTTACTGACAGCAAATGGACAGAGCCTCCAAAACTTCTTTAAGTTACTGGTCACAACAGCAGTGTCACTCATCTCAATCCTACAAACATATTAGAGGAGAAGAGGGGTCGACTCATTAGTCTGTGGCCTTCCCTTTTATTTAAGGAAACAAACCAAATGGTACAAAAATGAGCCCAAATCCTCACAGGCAACAGAAAAAGCTTTTGTGCATGTAAAAAGTAAACAGGTTGTATGGAAAAGTCACATTTGGTTAATCGCACAACCATTTGACTCTTTTCATGCAGGACAATCTAAACATACTATATGGATCAATGGGTGAAGATTTTACATGGATTCAGGTTGCTTAATTATCTAAATGAGAGCAGAGAAAAGCTTAAGAATAGTGAAAGTGTAAAGTCTTAAGCCTTTATTCTGAACACCGTCCTGCATAAAGTCATTTTTATCACTTAATTGTAAAAGCCCGTTTAGAAACTGTGTTGAGTTTCCATTTTAGGTCTCTCTTTTCTATTTTTAGAGGTCCCAAAGGAAACGTTGGATTTGGAACATCCGTTTGTTCAAGCTGCAACTTGACTGCGAGTGTTTGCAGAGGAGATACAGAAGAGTGTCACCAGCTAAGTTAAATGTCCCTCGGTCAGAAAGAACAGACTGGCAGTACAGTTATATTGGTGATTATAAGTACAGCATATAAGACTTAATGAGGACTTGAGCACAGAAGGAATGTTAGTAATTTGGCTGGAGTACAGTTAATAAAACTCAAAGATTTAGAACAATGGTCGCGCTGCCTGTTGCTCCAGACGCTGAGAACAATGGCCCTGCATCACATATTAATATGTAGCCAACGGGACTGCCAGGACACCAAATCTCAACAATGTAGTTATCTCAGTTATGGAACAACAGACCAGCATGATAAAAGCTGCCTGCTGGGCTTCAGCACAAACAGGAATGTAGCTGCTGCTGTAGACGGCACAGCAAGGAAAATGTATAAAGTTTAATATAGGAGCCTGTCCACAATGTGGCAGGGGTCTCCAGCTACAGGGGAGCTATGTGGCTGTGTGCTGCTGCACTTCTTACAGCGATTCAAAGTGATAATCACATCTTATTCCACTTCATTCTTTTAGACTGATTTCATGCTCACGTTTGCCAATTTCTGCTTGGGAGTGGGTTAGTGTTGTTATGTTTTGCCCTGACCAGTCAGCGGTGATGTAATTTTCATTCAGTTTGTCACGGGATATTTCTGTTAACTGACTTAGAGCAGCCAGTAAGACAGATCATCAAAAATACTGGCTAAACAGCTTCAGGACTGTGCAGCAATTTGTAATCAGTTTTCAACAGATCCCTCCTGTTATATCACAGTATAATAAATGGAAAGTCTGGGCAGGACAGTCAGCCAGTCAGGACAGTTAACAGTACCCAGAAGCACTCAGCAGGCAGAGTTTGAGGAACAGTGAGTAACTAACACTGTAAGTAATGGGAACTACAGTCTGTTGACTTTTCCCAGCTCTTCAAGTACCCTGTAAAGTGACCTTGTAAAACAAAGCAGGAAAAGAGAGAGAGAAACTGATAAAACGTCCCTCTTTGCCACTCCGAGTGACTTGAGCACACAGTTTCCCACCAGAGAAACCAACAGAGGCCTGAGTTTAGATGAAGGATGCTCACAGAAGCAGGCTGGGTAGAGTTAAAGGTGATATGTAAATGCTTTTCAAATATACTGGAACACATTGGCACAAGAGCTGTAAACAAATAAGATCTTGGAAGAGGTCATTCTTCATGTCAAGGCATGACCAAATGTTCTATTACAGAAAACTGTGACACTGTGCTTTGTCTTTCGTCCCCGAAATGAACTGTCAAACCAGCAGTGATGTTTTCTGATCATCTTCTACTCCTTCATCCATCTGCTGTCTTTACAAACTCTGATGTCTGTACCTATTTGCTCAAGTGCCCTCTTTGAGTTTTGTGCTGACACACAATATTACTATTTTACCATTCATATCATCAATATTTCAGTTCTGTGTAATAAATCAGTATTACTGTACTTTAAAGTGATGATCCCAGTTTCCACAGTTTATTGTGCTGGCAGTCAGCAGTGCCATGCAAAGAGTATTTCACAGTTTGTTTTACAGGACTTACCTGCATATTGTTGAGTCCTGGCTTTGAGATGACGAAGAGCTCTCCTTCTGCTCCTGGAAATCAATAACACAATCAATAATGTCTCTGTTCTAAAATAAAATACAAGGCAAGATGTTGAGCAACAAGAGAATGTGACACAGCTGCTGATCAGTCAGTCAGTAACTGTACCAGAGCAGGTGCTGTGACAGGAGGCGTGGATGAATCCGTCCTGCTCTCCTCCTCCTCCTCCTCCGTCACACTGCTGTCAATGAAGTCCACATGCTCAGCCACTCCATTCACTGCAATGAATGTGGAAAGATTTTCTCTAAATGCGCTGTTGCAGAAAATGTTACGGACGGAAAAACAGACAAAACACGACAAACACTGGCTTACTGTTTCCCTCCTCACCTTTGCTAGCTTCCAGAGGAGATCCATCCTCCTCTTCCTCCTCTTCCAGATTCCTCTGGTCTCTGCTGACCTCAGCCATTCGGAGGGAGCGCTCCGAGAAGTCATCTGCTGACTGGACACAGACAGAGAGTGACTCATTGATCGCTGTTCGACTGTCAAGACCGTAGATGAAAAGCCTGTCTTTGTATTTCTCACCCGCAATATATCAATATAGATTTTCTCAGGTTTATTGACATCAGTGTGTATAAGTTTAATAAGATTAACCTAGTTTAACATTATCCAGCTTTCTGATCACCTGTGCACACACATATCTGACACCTTGTGATACATGTCCAGTACATGAAGATAAAGAGGTATTTACACCTTCAACACACACTTCTTCTTATGTACTGTAAGTAAGTCATTACACATGTTGGGGCAGTGTATCAATGGCGCTGCGTGTGTGTTTGTGTGTGTGTGTACCTCATTCCCAGACCACCGTTTGCTGCCGCTGTCCACACTGTTGAAGCCAGAGTCCAGCCCTCCGAACTGACCTGTGAACAGCTCCTGGTCTGACAGACTGCGATGAAACATGAAGGGACATGCAGAGTACACATTAGGATAAGTTAAACACACACACACACAAGTAAATACACAGCAGTCTTGGTGGCAGACTCTTAGTGGTTCATTAGTCTAAAGGGCAGTTTTTTCTTGTCCAGATCAGACTCAGAGCTCTTCTGTCAAAAACTCTCTGTTCGTTCTTGTTCCTGTCTATGTCATGGAAATGGCTTACTCAGCTGCTATAAAGGATCCATTCAGGTTTATAAATATTTGATAAACCCTGCTTCCTCTTAGTTAACATACCCTACTACTGCCATCGTTTATCATCCATTTCCCTGTACTACATTTACTCTACCTCCAGTCTTTTATCCTCTCACCAGCTCTGACTTAAGAGTCCTCCAGTGCATATTATGGTGACATAAATATGTATTTCCATTACTCCATTATCCTATGATGACTAGCTGCACTAGCTGCCACTTTCAGTAAACAGTACTTATGTCTGTCACTTAAACATTACAGCACTGAAACAAGGTGCAGTCGCCACTCCATTTTGGATCACCTTAATGTGTGTAAGCCATCTCTGCAAAACACTTCTTCTTTTCCTGATATTGCAATATTTGTTACAACTGGCCGCTGAAGCCACCATCCCTTGTTGTAAATAACTAATTTAAACAAGCACAAGGACAGAAGCGTTGCCTCGTTTTTGGTTCAACCGTCTCTCCCACTGTGCACCTGATGTAATATTGATGACTGTACGAGTACGAGGAGTGCTTCCATGACACGCTCCTTCCTACTGGTTTGTTAAAGGAATAGTTCAACATTTTGGAAAACAAGCCTTATTCAGTCTATTTCCAGGAATTGGAAGAGGTGGGAATAAAAATCTACCTACTAATACCCCTAAAGCTCACTGACTGGCACACTGTATTCATCTGTATACAAACAGTTAATGAGGGAAAATGTTGCTTTTTCATCCTTCCTACTACTCCCTGACCCTCCGTAAAGTGCCGTTCCCCTCCCTGCAGTCTCTCTCACCAGCTGTTGAATCCAGTGGGCCTCAAGTGTCTCTCCAGCTCCTCTTGGCTCCTCTTGCAGGCCTCCATGTTGAGGTACTTGAAGATGTGGTATTTGCCCTTGGAGCAGATCTGAGCAGGTGGCATTTGCAGCGGGTTGTTGTCCAGCGCGATGCTCTGGAGATGCCGCAGGTGGCGGTAGCACAAGGGCACATGGGAAATGCGGTTGCAGGACACATCGAGCCGGACGAGGGGGAGCTCAGATATTTCTGGATGGTGAGAAAGAAGGCTATTTATTAGATACAGCGACATCTGTCAGCTGGATAGCGCTGAGTTTTAAGTACGGTAGCCTAAAAGTTTTTTAATTTACTTTAATGAACTTCTTATATTAATTTTTAGATCAGAAGTGTTGACCGTATTCCATAATATCTCTTATACTCTTCACTATAACCAATGGACAGATTAGCAAACTAGTGTTATGGTGGCTAAATCCCCCACTTAGTAAACATGTACATCATAACTTGGCCAAGTCTGTGTTTAGAAACAGCTGGTGCAACCAGCTGCTGCACACAAGCAAGCCTGTGTCTTTGTTGTGTGCATACAGTACACCAGTACTCTGATTACTCTTGTTCTTAAGAAGCATATTCATTTAGATTTCCTCCTAATGACTTAGAGAATGAGGCACTAATGGTGTAAAATCCATTAGGCATGCAGTCAGTCAGGAGCTGTTCAATACTTCTACATGTAAACAATCAATAGCTCACAATAATGATGCAATTACCATCTTAGAGTGTGCATTACAATCCATGGTACATAGGCTTTATTGTGATGTGGGTGTTACTTTGTAGGCTTAATGAAGCTTGGTATTAGTGAAGATACATTCATCATGTTCTAGTTACAGACACACTCTGTACCAATCAGTGAGAGCCGATACACCGCACAGAATCACCTCACATGCTGAGGCTGATGAGTTCATCAGAGAGCGCTGAGACATGCCGGATGGAAGCAGTAGGAGCTGAGGTGATCACATGAGGTTTATTTTGGAGGGATAACTAGTGGAGGTTTGAGGTCGGCGGATGCTCAAGTGTGTGAATACCTTCAGGCAAAGTGGTGAGTTGGTTCCTCCTCAGGTTTAAGTCCCTCAGACACTCGAGCTGGCCGAGCTCTGCTGGCAGACACTGCAGCTCGTTACAGCTTACATCCTGAGAGAGGAAGACACACGAAGAATACAGTGAACCAACACGAGAGATGGAAAAATGTTGAGCCCTTTGATTATTGTTAACAAGTCAATGGAGGCGGAGACCCTCTTGCTTTAAACTCGGACTATAAAACAGACACTGGACTTTTAACATGAGGTTAAATAGATAAATCTGGACTGAAAGAAGGACACTGGGGCAATTCAACTTTTTTTCTCTTGCTATCAGCACAGATATTGGCTGACTGTTAGGTCTCTGCTGTTGTTGAGAGAGAGAGTGTGTGTATCATACCAGCTGTCGGAGGTGTGTGAGGGAGTATATGGAGGCGGGCAGTGAACACAGCTTGTTGTTGCTGACAATGAGCACTCGCAGGAGGGGAAGCTGAAACACAGACGGGGGTAGACTGGACAGGAGATTACGACTGTGGAGACAAGCGCAGACACACACACACACACACAGTGATGTCATTCAAGAGGCATATCCATCTGGGCTTAATAATAAACCCTCACCATGAATAGTTTCGAACATTTAAAACACACAGTTTCATTTTGTGCTTACCTAGCTATCTGAAAAACAAATGTGCAGCTATGATGAGCCTATTTCATTCCGGATATTTGTTTTCAGTCTGCACTTTTGCTGCCTGTATTACCAACCACCTGGAGGGCTTTTTTGGTCTCCTAGCAACAGTAAAATTATAGCGTCGAGGAGAGAGGAGTGTCAGTGCGGTTCTGTTGTTGTAAGGAGGTTTGGACAGGATTTGGACAGCCTCTCTTCATCTCCAGCATAAACAAACAATGAAGTTCAAATGTACTTTTCAAACAACAGCTGGGCTTAAGAGGCGCTGCGCACCTGCACACTGCACCCTGGGAGAGGGACGCAAAGTGGCGGCTCCTGGCTTCACTGTGCGCAGTCCTGCTTTTAAAGGTTCATAACAACTTGGGATCTATTCTCTTTGATTTTCAAAGAACAATTTCCTGGTTCAACTCGCTGGCTTACCATACCAGCCACAGTTGTGCGCACATAGTTTTTCTGTGCAATGTCAGATTATTACAAACATTTGGAGCATTTTCATTTTAAGCTGTTACAAATAAAGTGGTCTCCATTAGTCGTTCCCACTCATCAGGCCAGCAGAGTAGTGCTGGCTACAAAACTGTGCTACAGGTCACAAATATGCTGAATAATATATTCCACTGTAAAGCAACTTTATAGGATCTTATTGGTTATTTTTCACATTTTCACACATTTATCACCCCATGTCCCACTCACCACAGAAACATGCTGACTCACATGGTGGTGTGTGCATGGTGTATTGTTACCTGAGGTTGAGGTAGGTGAGGGCCTGGAGGTTGCCCAGGCTGGAGGACAGTGAACGCATGCCATTGTGGTAAAGGCTCAGCGTCTCCAGAGAGATGAACTGACAGAGCTCCTCCGGCAGCTCACACAGACGGTTCTTAGACAGATCTGACAAAACACAGAGAGACCAAACATTAGACTGATCCATCATAGCTGCAAACACACATCAGGTATAGCAACTCCTCTTGAATAAATCTCTCTCTCCCCTCATGTTTCCTGTTCCTGTCAACTGTAAAATACTGGCATGATTCTATCAAAAATAATGACAAAGAAAGATAAACATATGCTGACGATGACAAAAAAATTACATTTTATTAAAAAACAAATGCTGCCAATACAAGAAAGAGAAAGACTTGCAGCTGTGGAGAAGAGTGAAGTTACAGAGGTACTTAAAAGGAGTATTGTGAGTCCATAAAGTCACAAGAGACAGATTTATTTTTTTGAATGGTCAAAATCAAAGCAGGAGAAGCCAAGATAAACTGACATTTAGTGCAAAGTATGGGCCAAGCTGAATTCCCATGATGCCACTTGACAGCATCTTTTTGTCCCATTCTCTTTTCTCTCCATTTGTTTGTAATGCAAACAGAGATCACAGCCTCAATGACATCCATCACATTCATACGTTTTATGTGTTCTGTACCTTTGGGCCATGTGATAATATCCACACCCGTTTCTAAAACCACCACCCTAAAACGAACAAACAGCTCCGAGCAGGGAACCCACATTGCTGTGAAAGAATCTTGGCATGGCCAGCTCTCGTCCACTTCTGACCAAACTGGGTGAGCATTTCCAAAAATAGCTGCTATTGGCCGCTTCCCGCTTTCTGTTTCCAGAGTTACTGTATGTAGGCCATTCTCTTCTGTCCTGTAGGATTCATGAATACCAGTCAATTCTATTTGAATCTCAATTCACAATTAAGATGAACCCTCTCAACCCAAGCCAGGCCCAGATGTTCACCTGAACTTACAGGAAAAATCCTTTCATTTTGCTCATTACTTTTTTTCTAGTCTGGTTTCTGCTGCAGTTATCTGATGAATGCATCAGAAAGGATTCTTCAAGTGGGGTAAAACTTTCTTTTTAACAAATGACATGTGTGAAACAGTTCAGCAAGCTCAGGAGCGCGATGTCAATGCAAGGCGCACTAATGAGAGCTGAGTGTAGACTGCTGATCCAGCAGTCTACAACACCATTCCTCTCTTTGGACCATGCTGTTTGTTACATGTCATTCACCTTGGAGTCATACCAGAATTAGATGGTAGAACTGTGAAGTCTTTTCCATCACTAATGATATGATAATATGAAATATGTCATCCTTCCAAGCACTGCCTCTTCTCCCCAGACCTCCACCTTTCCTAGTGTCTGTGTTACTGGGCATGCTCAGTATTGACCCTGTCAACACATCATCTTCTGTACAAAAAAAAATTGTATCACTTAAACTCATTCTGTGTGCGATAAAAGAAATATGTGTGCGCAGAAGACACGATAAAGCATCAATAGATTATCTATAGAGCTTCAGTGCTTCCAAAAAGCACCATTAGCACTGAGCTTTCACTGGCAGCAGGATGAGACAGACGTCTGTCAATGGCAGACAGCCCAATGGCTGTTTATTGATTGCTGTTAGAGGCAGCAGGGATGGAGGAGGAGGCAGGTCCTCTCTTTGTTAGGGCTTCTAGCATGCCTTTTATTTTGGATGATTTAGTGAACATTTCATAACCTGTGACTTGCTACTACACAGTCTCATGTGTTAGTGATGGTGGGACATGGAGCAGTGTGCAGCCTCACTGTTTAGATATTCATTGTACAAGTCACTGAGCATTGATGGTTAGGATAGCATTTTTACTATCTTGATCCTAAGTCGTAGCTTCTCATTAAATGCGTAAGTGTTCTCTCTGTTCTTTATCTCTGTTTCCTTTTAATGAAGATTTACACAGACTTTAGAAAGCTTCATTTAAGCCTTTGTTTGAAGGCTGTTAAGTTTTTCTACACTAACCTTAAAATTGGAATTACTGATCAAATAATCCATTACTAGAATATTAATCCATTAACAGAATATTAATTCATTAACAGAATATTAATTAACTGCTGTTAGGATAATCATATTAGCAAACAAAAATGGAAGTTATTTATAAGTTCCAGCATCTCATTTGTGGGCTCTTTCTCCTTTTCTCTGTCATATCTGAAAGCAAATTAGAATTTTTAGACTGTTAGATAGAGAAACAATCTTAAGATGTTTTAAGAGATTGAAATATACATTTGTATTATTTTGAAACTTAAATATCAAGGGATGAATAGAACAAGTGTGCAGCGTATGGCATGATATTGGAAATAACTGCTTGTCACAGCTTTGAGCAGGAAACAAAAACACGACTGACCAACTGAACAAACAAAAAAAGAATATGGCAAATGGCTAATAACATCTATTAACTATAAATGTATAGAGTGAGAAATGAGGTCTGTAGCTGTGTGTGTAATACAGCAGAAAGGATCCATCCCTCAATATCTCAATAAACACAGCCACATGGCTCAGTGTGTTTTGAGAAGGGCAAGGAGACAGAGAGAGAAAGAAAGAGACAGAGATAGAGAGAGAGAGTGTGTGTGTGAGTTTTCTGTATACAGTAGATCATGAACAGTAGCTCTAAAGCCTGATCTCTCTCCTCCTTTACTGTCCCATAGCTGGAGGGGGGCTGTCTGAACAATAGGTGGGGGTGGAAATAGTAGTGTGTGTGTGTGTGTGTGTGTGTGTGTGTGTGTGTGTGTGTGTGTGTGTGTGTGTGTGTGTGTGTGTGT
>JBAJHX010000042.1:15910096-15924721 GCA_037176925.1 Amniataba percoides | reverse complement strand
TGTGTGTGTGTGTGTGTGTGTGTGTGTGTGTGTGTGTGTGTGTGTGTGTGTGTGTGTGTGTGTGTGTGTGTGAACCTTTGACCTTCCTGAGGGAAGCTTCTCCAGTGGGGAAGAAAGGGGGCTGATGTTATCATAAACAGCGCTGGGCCTCCTCAGGCCAGCGTTCAGCCACAGCTTCACTAATATCCTGCTCACTGCAGCCCCGCCTGGAGAAGATGAGCCGCGTCTTTGTGCGAGTGCACGGTTTAAACTATGAAAACAATATAGATAGGATACTCAACAATGTTACGGACTTTAAGTCTTAGGGTTCAGGGTTAGGTTAGTCTCACGGCTGCGTGCTGCTGTCCCTCAGCAAATTCGTCAAATAATCTGAGACAATTTTGACAATCTATTCATCTGCTTTGGGGGGTTTTCCAAACAGAAAACAATGATCATTTCTTTGTTACGACTTCTCAAACATGATGAATTCCTGGGGTTTTTTTTTTTCTGTCTTGCTGTCTAAACTGAATATCTTTGTTGGACAACACATTTCACAAGGATGTCACTATGGGCTTTAGGGAAAGGATTTATTAATTAATCAGACGATTCATTAATAATTCAAATATTCATGAGCTTTACACTCACAGGGTATATTATCACATATGGTCTGGTCAGAGGCATGCATGCCCTTTCAACTCTACATTTGGACACCTTACATAGTGAGATATTTAACCATTATCTTTTATGGAAAGTCTCTGTACATCTAAGGATCTTAGACTGTGCTGTAATGCATCAGGGCCCACTCAGTATCTTTCCTCCCTCACACACCATGAGGATTACTTCAGATGTACAGCAAGACCATACCTGACAACCATCATGACGGTTTGGTGAATCAACGAGGGCCGTCACCACCCCCACAGACACGTACACACAGAAACAGGAGGTGCAGGACTCGGCCAGGCTTCCCAAAGAAGATATAGCATCTGTCTGAGCAGTGTGACTGCCTGGTATCACAGTGAAACACAGCGAGGGCACTCATTCAAATATGAGACATAACCAAGGAGATAGCCTGGGCATTTGCAAAAACATGTATTGTAGATTACTCCAGGCCTATCAAAGAGAATGAGAGCTGAATGAATAACAAGTGAGTCACTGTGAGCCACTGAGAACAACAGTGATGTCAGCAGCTGTCCTGTTTAAAGTGGAGGTGAAGCCAAGACCGATTCAAATGAGGACCAAGTCACCTTTTTAAGTTTTTGGATGAGATTTCCTGATATTCTTCCTCCTTTCTGGCCTTTATTAAACATATCACAGCCCAAGTTTCTTTCAGAATAAGTCTGTCCCAGCAGTCTGATGCTTGTTGTGCTTATCTTCTCTTATGGCACAGACTGAATGACAGGAAAATCTAGTCCTGGGTATTGTTTGAGATGTTCTTACTTAGTGCCAATGCAGAGTTTCAGTATCAATGCCAAAGCACTTTAAGAAACACAGTGTGATTTTATTCCACTAAGCAAAATACTGAAAAAATGTGTTGATACTGATCCTGAAGCTCTTGCATTGGGCATGAGTATTGAACCATTTCAAACAATGACCAAGAACTAGATTTTCCTGTCATGACAACCACGAGGAACAGATTTTCTACTCAGCCCTGGGAACAATGACAGGTGAGACTAATAACTTCAGAGATTACTCTGTTTCATTTAAGTAGAACAGCAAGTGAACCAGTGAGCTAACATAACAAGAATAAGAGGAAACTTGAGGTCTTTTACAGCTTAACAATGCAGGGTTCCTACTGAGTTCAGACACATGTAGACGTTAATTCTTCCACAGTGTTCATGAGAAAAAAAATGCCATTGATTCATCAGTACATCACCCATGAACGCACAAATTATAGAGAAACTGAAACTATAGACTGGAGAAACTGTTTTCTGGGACAGCTTCAACAAGCTGTGGATAATCTGCGGACTCCTCCAGGAGTAACAAACACAGATCGAAGCCTCCCTGAGAGACTTCCTGAAGGATTCCTGGAACCCTCTCATACACCCAGGAAACCGATCAGAGCCTCCTTCCTGGTTTCTGCTCTCAGCAGAGGCCCGAGCTGATCTGACTTTTAGTCTCTAGCGTGGTTCGGGCTGTAACAAAACACTGCATCCTACGTTTCCTACAATGCAAGTGGAAAGCATCGCTCACTGCACGCCCCCTTGACTGGTCAACACTCAAATCTGCAACCTCCACGCCACCACTTTCAGCATTTCACACCTTAAGCTCAGGAAACCACATGATATCACTATGACATCACTGGGGTTGTCTTTTCACACTCGACACAGCTCCTCCAGATCCTCATCGCCCTCATACAGAGAACCACAGCTGTATCTTTCACTGTCTCGCTGAGCCTTTATCCAAGAACCTGCATTTGGACAAACTCATCCCAATCAGGTGGCGTTAGCAGAGGTGTGGGGTATCTTCATCACTGAGGTGATGAAGGGAGGGGCTGCTCCAGTGGCAGGTGTCTGTGTGTGTGTTCAGTGGGTGTGTTTAAGGCCTCCTCATCCCACAGGGCCGAGACCTGGGTTGTTATGAGCAGATGGTCATAATTACCAAAGCACAGAGAGCAGCAGCAGCAGAGGAGGAGGAGGAGAGGAGGGGGTGTCACTTTAAGTCGCCACACAGCCCGATTGATTTCAGCAACCTGGATGGAGGTAATCCTCTTTCCCGCAAGGCCAGGCCACTTTAATCCGACAGTGTCACCCACACCTCAGCTCACTGTTCAGTTTTACTCTCTGTTGTCACCCATGAGGTGACACACTGAGAGAAAGTAAAGGGCAGTTGCACTGTGGGCTCAAAATCAGAAAAGTACTGAGAGGAGTGTGAGAGGAGAGCAGCTGTGGAGCAACCTGCAGGGAGTGAAGCTGCACAGGAAGGACAGGCCGTGAAGGAGAGGACATGTTGAGGAAGAGGAACTAGCATGAATGACGGGTTTCTCTGTTAAAGTTCACTTCAAGAAAACAACAAGGCGAGCTTCTTCTAAAAAGGCCAAAGCTTTCTATCTTTTATGTAAATACACCACAACACCAGCTCAACTTGAAGACAGTCCACCAAGCAGGGACTTTGATTGAAAAAGACACTAAACATCAACACTGAGCCAGCATGCAGTTTGGTGGAAGGAGACCAGCCTTTAAAGGTCAGATTAAACTATTCTTTAAGACTAAACAGCACCTCAGCGGGTAAAACATGAGCCGAAGTGAGGGACGGACACTTATGATGGAAAAGAAGCACGAATTCATCATTTTCAAAGTGCACAGAAGTGACAGCCCCGGGAGAGAGGAGTGTTGAGCTTTTTTCAGACGGACCCTCGCGCAGCGCGTCTGGGCTGAGGAGAGGACTCGCCCTCCCCGTTAGAAAGAAGCAGGTGGCGGTAAAACAAAAGGCGGTTGTCATGATAACAGCTAGCTCTGCTCTGAGTGCGGGACACCGACCTGCGTGCGTGATGTCGGACAGGTCGTAGTTCTTGGCGCTCCGAGGGAACTCCTTGAGTTTGCGGTTGGACAGGTTGAGAGCCCCGCTCGCAGCAGCCTCCTCCAGCGCCTTCTCCACGCTGCGGCTGGCCGCTACGGTGGCCGGCAGCTGGGCTCCATCCCCAGCAGCCATCAAGCGGACCGGTCTGCCTCTCTCTTACTTTGTCTGAGGCGGCCGCTCCACTCTCATGCCCCCGCGGACTCTCTCATAAACTCCACAAAGTCGGAAAAAAAATATTTAAAAATTGAAAAAATTCGTTAACTTCTTCCAAAAGTGCAAGCGAGTTAAGTCCGAGGAGAGTCCGGCGGCGAGTTTGTGACTGAGCCTCTCACACAACGGGAGCGAGCGTCTCCAGCTCAAAGCCGAGAGCGGCACAAGCTGTCAATCTTTCAGGAAGTTGCGTCAAGCTGGCCAATGTCGCAACGGTGCTGCGGGAAGACAGCGTCTGCCCTTCAAAATAAAAGCGCCTATTCGAAAAACAATACCATCTTCTCTCTTTTGTTCACTGTGCTGCAGCTCTCTGTCCGTTCACAGGCAGAGCAGATGGAAAAATGATTATTATCACTTTAAATAAGCATAAACAACTGCCGAGATTGTGTATCTGATTCCAATATCTAAAAGTCACTTTGGCATTACTGTGGACACGCATCTTCACGATGAGTTGATGTTTCATGGCCGAGCTGATCAGAGGATTGTTAAGGTGAAGTGATTCAGTGTGCATTCAACAAGAGGAGCTGTTGTGTTTATTTGTTTATTTCTTAATGATTTTGCATTATTGTTGGGTTAGTGTTTGTCTTCTCATTTCACAGCAACGCACAGAACCTTTGGTTTGGCAAATCCCACATATCAGATCTTTAAATAACCTGAGTATCTTGTTTATATTCTACATTCTCAAAGCTACACATTTTTCTGGTTGATTTTAGATTAAGAATTTCCCCACCAGGATTCATTATTTCATCACCAGATTGTTATTCTTCCCTGCATGGGCACGTCCATAATTTATGAATTATTCATTTGGAAGTAAAGAACTATCAGGTACTAATTATAGTGACAAAGTTGTGTGACAGTGTTTTAGTTTGTCTTATGTGCTCAGTATTCATAAGGACATCTGAAAAGAACTCCTCAGTTCAAAAGATGAAAATGTAGTTCAATAACTAACTCAATAAATGAAATATGAAATCCAAAATAACTGGTGGCTTTTAACTCAGATGCATCAGTAGTTCTGAATCAGAATTATACGTCTTTGTAGTATAGTCGTAGTAGCAGTTTTCACAGACAGTGAAGCCTTGTTCAATTGTAAAACAATGGATAGGGTGCAAACAGGGAGAACTCACTTCATTTGTCCAACTCATCCTGCTGTAGCCTCTTATTCATTTCCAATGAACTGCAGGAGGTATTTTCACTCAAAGTAAGGTATGTGCCCACTGTGCTTTAAAATGGAATATCATCAGGAGGGGATCTCTTCACAGGAATAATATGTTAATATGGCATTGTGGGTATTGTTTATAGCAGCAGCGACAGGTGATGAAAATGAAGACAAAAAGCTATAAAACCAAAGTATGTATGGGGGGTCATCGTCTTATTGTCATCGTCTCATGATAGTTTGAAATTTTAGACATGAAGCTCTGACATGTTTGCTGGAAGCAGCTGCAACCTGTTGTGGAAAAAAAAATCAAGCATGAATTGTATTTTCAATAAATAGAAAAGCCATCCAGATGCATTCCCTTGCTTTCTGATCAGACCATTGTGTCGGATTCCCATCTAGTTTTATTTTGACAGTTTCTACCGGATGTGGAGGCGAACAGTTTCTCTTTTCTGGGCTCTCGCGGGGCGGTTTCGGAAGGGTGCAGCCAGCGCGAGGGAGCGAGGGAGGGGTGGGCGTGGCCACGGCGTGAGTATTTTTGAGTGACACCCGTGGGGGCGGGGTTTGTGCTCACATCAAATTCCTTGAATTTAGGGAGAAACAGTGTTATATTGATGTTAAAGTGCACCAATAAGAAACATAGTATGGACGCTCTTAGTGACATAATTAAAACATTAACCAATCACAGCTGTGTCCATAATGAGGTGGCAGTCAGGTGATCCAATTAAAGTCCAATTTATCATGAATGAGCTCTCATGCCATGTTAATTGAATTCTGTCCAATTGTTGGGGCTCTTTATTCTTCTATTATTTAATTATAGTATTAAAACTATGCAATGAAGACTACTGTATGTGCAGTGTGTCCCTGTGTGTTTGTGTTTCTTTGTGTGTCTGGATACACACACGTGTCTGAACATCCATATAAGTGGAAATGCAGCGTCAGCAGGGCTGCATGGTCGCCTCTCGCCTCCCATGAGGTTTATAACCCTTTTTTTTTCTTATTCTTCCATTCTTTCAGGAACAGATGACTCCTCTCCTACACACACACACACACACACACACACACACACGCACTCAAACAAACACATGCACACACTTCTGCACCCATTAGCATTGTCCCCTCCTCTCCATCCTCCATCCATCCTTTCCTTTAGCTCTTGTTTCCTCCCTCCCTCTCCAGCGTCTCATTGGGCCATCTGTCAAAGTCCTGTCAGACGAGTCGCCCAGCTGCGACCAGGGCTAGTGTGTGTGTGTGTGTGTGTGTGTGTGTGTGAGTGTGTGGAGGATAACTTTCACTACATGCACTTGTAAAATCCATTAACAGTCCCTAGTTAACTCATTCTGCTGGTGTATTTCTATGAGATTATAATGAAAGCATAATACCTCCCCCACCCTTCGGGCTGATTTGCTTGGTCTGCTGTTTCCAGTTTTCCTCTGGGCTACTAAATGAGATGCTGTTTGTTTAGAGGGGGAGCATAATGGTCCGGCTGCAGTGTGGGGTCTGACCATGGCCTGGGCTGCAGGAGCAGGCTGCTGCAGTCGTGTCTGCTGAGGTTCATCATCAGGTTCACACCCGCACTGTCATGGCTGGCACCCCCACCGTACTGCCAGTGTTAAAGGACAAGTCTCTGCACAGGCATCCTGTCCACTGGAGACTTTGGACACTGTCACTGTGGCTGAGACTATTTTTTTATTGAAAGATAGTTTGCAGTTTTGATTATTTGTTTCAGTTTCTTGGTTGAAACAACTGCTTGTGAGTGTCAATGCTACAAAAAAGTGATTTAATGGACCTTTTGTAGAATTTCTATAATATGGTAGTGCCTCTTTAATGATTCTGATAGCATAGGTTTTGTAGAAAAATGAGACCGTTGCGGTCTATGCTGCTTTCAGCCCACATGCCACTGCTTATTCTGATGTGCCCGTGTTTTGTGTGGCTTATACATGGCATATTTTAAGTGACAGGTAGAGGTACTGAAATGAGAAAACGATATATCTCTTCTTCTACTACCATACACAACTCACACGCAGCTTTACTGCTATGTTGTTGCTGTGCATCACACGAAAATGACACATCCACCGGCAGGTATCAGGTAAAACCTGAAGCTAAACCTTTAACATTACACATAAGCAGTGATAGTGATGTTGTGAGTAATAATGGTGAGCATGACCATTCACATATCTGCTGGTGGAACAACACTGACATACTGTTTTCCTTTATGGATCCAACATGGTGGATCTGATCTGAAACAGATCGGCCCTGAGGATAAATAAGATAAGATGTTCTATAAAAGGAAGCAATACATATTTCTCTGCACATTTCCACTCAAGACCCACATCAGGACCCTACTTCACATGATTAGATATAATTTCATTAGGTTATTAGGAACTGAGTGGACTCATGATGACCTCCAGTGCTATTTTAGCTGTTTTTTATACTGCCCTCATAAGTAACTTAAGTCTGAAAGAAAATTCCTCACATATGAGGCTTTACACGAGCATCTGGCCCTGCAAATAACTCAAACACAAACAATTTCATATCATGGGTAAGGGACGTGTATTAGATAAAGGTAACAGCACCGACATTATCCTGGTTTATCGTCAAGTATGTGTTAGGTGGAGATTAGTTTTCTTCAGTGTCATAGTTCTACATTGCAGGTACGTGTTTTAGCTTATTTCCCAAGAGTGAGAGGAGAAGATTGATATCAGTCTCATGTGCTTTAAGTACAGATAAAATTAGCCTAGCTTAGCATTAAGACAGGAAACAGGGGAATAGCTACCTTATCTACCAAAACCTCTGAACCTGTACAAAGAAAGGTTTGTATTTTAGGAGACGCACGGTGCAACTATTTCATGAAACAAGATATTAATAATTGTGTGACCTTTGACCTGCTTCTGGTAAGGTTTTAATAGCGGCAAAAGCTTTATAAAGCACATCACTCCATATGACACTTTTATATTTTTGGTTTTAATGAACACAACAGTTTCTAGAAGCCCCCTGTGTGCAGCTTTCCTCCATGATTAATTGTGTTTCATTTCCGGCTTCAGTACGCTAACGTCCCCATGTGGGCCATCTCACTTTAATATAAACACACAAGCAGACGAGGGGTCAGGAGATGAGCTAAAGCACACACTCTCTGAGAGCAACACAACATGAGCTCACAACAAAAGGCACAGTGACAGAAACAGAGGCCTCCTGCTAATGAGTGTGAATATTCATGCTCGTCACTGACCTACATGCCTCTGGAATGGTGTCATCAGCGTAAACTATGACCCATCAGTAGAGCTGACTGTCCTATCTGGGCCGGTTTTCATATTTACTTGGATAAATTGGTGATCTTGTCTAATTGAAAATGGCATCCTACGTCAGATCATTCCAATTTAAATGATGACATCATGCATTTATTAAAGATCCAAAACACCTCCTTGTTGTTGAGCTGGTCACAGACCACTGACCCAGTAATCTGGTCTCCAGTTGAACAACTCTAAAGTCTTTTCCCACCAAACTTTTTTTTTTTTTTGCTGTTTTCTTTTTTCTTGACTTGAGTCCCAGCAGGCGGAGTGACATCACAGTTTCTCATGCTCTTTGTCCATCTCCTCTTCCTCCGAGCTCTCCCTCTCTTCCTCCCCCGTCCTCCTCCTTTCCCCCTCATGGTTTGCAGAGATGTTGCTGACTTCCTGTTGCTTCTGTGTCAGGTGCAGACACACTTGCATTCGCTCAGCCTCTCTCGGCTTAGCAACAACTGCATCGTGTGTTGTCATGATTCAGTTCTTAAACCAACGTCTCAAACCCAAGCTGCTTCCTGAGTGCAGCAGGGAGATGCAAAGTGGTTAGTGTAGACTGATGCAGGAGGGCAAAGGTCAGCAGAGGTCAAGCCGTGAAATCTGATTGGCCACGCTGACATTTGGAGACATTGTTGTCACAGAATCACAGCTTTGAGCGCAAAGCTGTGTTCATACAACCATGCTCAGCAAAAAGAAGAGCACTGAGGAAACTTCTGAGGTTGTGTGGTTCAGACAGAGCAGGTTCTCTATTGATCACAGGTTCGACCCTCCTGTCCACATGTGTCCTCAAGTGAGACATTTCATTGTTCCTGAAGATCAGTGCCTTGGCTGGTAAGGTGGTAAGGTGGAGGTGAAGATTCCTCCAACAGGAGTTTCTGACCTCACACCTGGTTTGGAGTCAATCAGGGTCCAATATGTAAGTGAAGCCTCCAGTGCACACAGTGTGAATGGAAAGTGAAACGACACCTACAGTATACAGCCATGCTGCTAACAGTGTTAACATGGTAATATTTGTCAGATATAATGTTTGCCACATTCACCATCTTAGTAAAGAGTGCATACTGTTAATGGATAATGAGCTTTAAACTCAAAATGCACCTACCACCTCCTCTACAGCTGACTTGCTAAGCATGGTTTATCTTGTTTCCTTAATCACTGTCCAAACAATATATTTTTTTTCAATAAGTGTGTTTTTAGAGAGAGCTATGTTTTGGAAGAATTTCTTGTTTGAACACTGGGTGACTGTGTGCAGCTTCCTGAAGTCACACTGAGGTTGTTTGGGTACCATTGTGTAGTGCAGAGATCAGAATCGGCACACACTGGCCTTATCTGGCAACCCGCATTTCAGTGGTATACTCGACTTAACGGGTTTTTATATTTGAGTTGAGGTTTTAATTAACAGAGAGGTTAAGATGAGTACTAATATTTGTGGAGTACCGAAAGCAGTTACTTCAGCTTTGTCCCTGTTAAACTGGAAGACACTATAGTACGTCCAATTTGATGTAAAGTTGATTAAAGTTGAGCATCACCCACATAATTAAAACAGGATATATTTCGCCGCTCTGAGATGAGAAATATGCAGCATCTCCTGTGCACTCTTGTATCTTCACTTGTTACTTTAGACACTTTATATTTGTATTTTCTTATGTTTACTTTTTAGATTATTTTTATTATTATTTATTATTACTATTACTGTACTTCAGGATTAATAAAGTTGTTTGTATCGTATCATATTTCAACACATGCCCATGAGGTGAGAAACAATGAGGAGCTCTATTTCCACTGAAATTCAGTTTCAAAAATACCAGTAAGTGTTTCATTTCTGTGGTGGGTGTGTCACTTTTGCTTCCTGGTTTACTGACACTGGCTGTTTTTTTCCCTCACAGTGAAACTTTCAACCAATGGCCAACATCCTGTGCGAAGTCGTCAGTCATCTCTGACCTCGCAGGCGACTGATGGAGGACACGGGGAGAAAGAGACCGTTAAAGTGTGAGTGACAAAGGCAGCAGAGACTGGGAGGTGAGTGACAGTGGCTGAGGAAGAGGGAGGGAGAGAATGAGCGAGCGAGCTGGGGAGGTCAGAGGAGAGAGTGAGTGAAGGACTGCTGAAAGGAGAGTATGCCTGGGAATGAATGGTATGAGATTTAGACATGACCAGCCCACCACCAGCTGTGCATGTTGCCTCAGACACGCACACACACTCATACGGATTGTCTTATCAAGTCCTGACACCCCCCACCCGACTGGAGCCTGTTACTCATTAACACTGCAGTAAAACGGGATGAAAAGGAGACTGAAAGCTCTCTGGTTTCAGGACGCTTTGACAGCCTCTGCTCCTCCAACTGCTGATACTCACGTGGACTAGAATCAATAACACACACACACACACACATGCCTCACCTACTGAAAACTGTGTAAAAGTAAATGTTTTACACTTTTTAATTTTGAATAAGTTTCTACATATATTTCATCTTTTTGTGAGTGATATAAAGTTCTGCTGATCTCAGCTGACAGTGGCTGAGGAGCAGGATGCACCCTGTGCAAGTGGAATATGAAATTAACATACAATACTAGTATGAAACATTTGTTATATTTTTGCCTGTATTTTTTATAACTCTTCATCTCTTATTGTTTCAGAACTTGCAGCAGTTCAGCATAGTTGAAACTGCTATATTTGCATGGTTCTTGCAGTTTCTGGTTTGTATCCATAAACTTAAATACAATTGTTGTAAGTCACTTTGGATAAAAGCTCCAGCTAAACAAATGGAACAGAAAATGTAATAAACATAATTGTCTCCGTTTTCATGGAAGAACATGGCACCTGTCATCCATCATTTGTCTCCATAAAATCCAGACAAAGATTAAAAAATGAAGGATGTTAAACTGTATGAACCCAAGTGGAGCACAAAAGGTGTCTGTATGAGCCCTGTGAACGGCATCATCTCACTACTCAACTGTTGTTTTACAGATATCAACAGATAAAAGCTGATCTTAACTCTTTGAGGTTAATAACATCTGCTTGGTGCTTCATAGAAAGACTGAAAGTTGTGTTTTTCCTTATAGATTATCAGGAAGCTGACTGATAAAAAGATATTTAAATTCCAAGAAAAGGAGTAAAATTAGATGTGGTATGAGGTATTTGAATGTGTGTGTGTGCTTGTTCTAGTGGACTGCAAAAACACCAAAAAACACTTTAATGAATTAAATCCAAATTTGTGTAGCAACAATTCAATTTTTTGTCTCAAACATGTGACATGCTATTTATCTGTCTAACTTGTGGTTATAGTATGTTGAATTAGAACTAATGGCTTTTCTGAGCAAAGAGCGTGTGTAGACTTATGGGCATTCACTGCCCCCACATGGCCACAGTGAGACACTACAATACAACAATGACCTGAGACAACAACAGAAACAACAGCATTAATATCAATAAAAATGTAGTCACAAACACTCATCCTGCTGTAGAAATCTTCTTTCAAAATAAGGTTATAATGCTTATATTCTAGATGTGAAAATAGATGTTAAACATAAGGAAATTACATGAAAAAGAAAAAGCAGCAACTCCATAGAATCAACAGCAACATATGTTATGTTATGTGCAAATATATTGGACGTTATATGTGCAAGAAAGAAAGTTGTTTGTATCATAAAAATAATTTTGCGTGTAAGTTGTTTCTGATTTTGATGACTTGCTGCTTTAACCTTTTATAGTTTAAAGTCAGCATGTTACCTTGGCCTGTAGTGCAACAATATAAGATACTATGAGTTATCTTTCATTGATGAATCAAATACATGTATAATTACACGTGAAAGAAAATTGTGTTCAAAATTAACACTAACTTGTTCTCTTATCTTGGAAAGACAATGAGAATCAGCTGACTAGATACCCGAACTACATTACCCATCATCACTCCTAAAGGAGACGAACCACTTTTCCCGCAAAGAGGGGTCTTTTCTCGTTCATTGGCTTAACACCAAGGCAGGAAAGAGTTGACGGATTCTGATTGGCCGGTGTGCCACCCGCAGTTACCCGGATAAAGATCGTCTATATGTCCTGAACGTTCGAAGGCGGTAGTTGTAGTTCAAACCAATAGTCGGTGCCCGGCGATAAGAAAGTAGATTTAGTCCTGCAGCGTCAGAAGTTTTTTTGTGGATATTAAATATGGTACGTTTTTTATGTCGTCTTACCGACCTCTCAGCATGGTTTACTATGCGTGACAGTGAATAGGCAACAGTACATGTTAAATATACGCCGTGCGTTTCAGTGAGTGGCTAACAGTTGGCCGCTAGCTGCTGTAGTAGTTTAGCATGCGAGCTAACTTATCGGTATTGGCTACAGTGAGCAAACAGACTGCTGAAAGGGGCGGTAAACCATTAACGCAAGCTAACGTTGTTTCATGGTTTGATGGCTGTAAACTTAATAACAGTATTGGTGTTTTTCCAGGCTGGTGGTAAAGCAGGTAAAGACTCCGGGAAGACCAAGACGAAAGCTATTTCGCGCTCTCAGAGAGCAGGACTGCAGGTTCGTCTTTTGCTCTTCATTCATTTCCTCGGCTGTGCTAACACAAGCTAACGCGAGTCTGCCGGTGACCGTCTCTCACAGACAGGCCACTCGACCCCCCTTTGTTTCTCTGCATTAATGCCCACTCTTATCGCCGCAGTTCCCGGTAGGTCGTATCCACAGACACCTCAAGTCCAGGACCACCAGCCACGGCAGAGTGGGTGCCACCGCAGCCGTGTACAGCGCCGCCATCCTGGAGTACCTGACCGCCGAGGTGACGCTGCTCAGTCAGCCGCTGCTGTTTCCTGCATGATAACGGAGAGCTGCTTCTTTCTGGCCCTGCTCATATCTTAAAAAAGGCTTGTTTTTTTTCTCAGGTTCTGGAGCTGGCAGGAAATGCGTCAAAGGATCTCAAAGTGAAGCGTATCACCCCGCGCCACTTGCAGCTGGCCATCAGAGGAGACGAAGAGCTGGATTCACTCATCAAGGCCACTATTGCTGGTGGAGGTAAGGAGACGGTTTAAAAAAGAGGAAATAACCACTAAAAAAACACCCCAACAGAAAATGTGCATTTTGCTTACTAAATCACGTTTAGTTAAAACTGCTTCCTCAGTTTTCTGTGGCTCAGATTATCATCCAATGGAAATGGCAAGTCTTTTTCGTTATTTCAATGCAACAGCTCATCCATTGTCCTTTTTGTTTTTCAGGTGTGATTCCTCACATTCACAAGTCTCTGATTGGAAAGAAGGGCCAGCAGAAGACCGTATAACCTGAAGTGCTTTGGAAGTCTGCATCAAGTGTTTAAGTGTCTTTAGATCACAACACCCGTGGGAATTATTTGTATGGTTGAGCTTTCATTTACTCACCTGGGGTATTTTTTTAAAAGTGGCTTCAGAGAAGCTCATTTTCGTGTTCTTTTTTTTTTTTTGTTCATTTTTTTTTCTGGCGCTGCAGTTTTTGTTGAAACTTGCTTTTGTGGCGTTCCCATGTTTAAAGTGATGTTTTAATAAAGCTCTAAATTGGGCATTTGCAGTTTGTTCTTTCAGTTCTTGCATTTTCATGAGCTTGTTTCGGTTCTCATTTGTCTGCTGTAAGTACTGAGTTGACTACTCCAGTGTGGATGGTGTTCATGTGTTTGGCTTTAGTACTCTTAAATCATCAGTTTAAAGAATCCAAAGGCTCACCACCGCTTGCACATGGAAAAAAGTCTTGGCATGCTTAGAAGCAGCTTAAGCATGTAAACCACCACTGTTTCAGCTTCATGTAGTTGCATGACTTACAAAGCATGTTTAGCACCGGTTTACCCTGGACTCGTGAAGTGGGAAATGCTGTAGTCAATTTTTGGTTCCTGAATAAAGGCTGGACTGGCACAGTCGAACATTTTGCATATTGTGTGTGTGTGTGGATGGCTCATTGCATGACTGCAGTCTGACTGCATTCCTGGTTTCAAAGTGAGCTGGTTTGATAAGGAGTAAAGAGAACTTGCCTTACAGCTTTTGATGATGTGATAGAAATTAATGTAGAAACTGAGTGTAGTGGATGTTTAAATGCAACCATCATTAAATTTTTGAGAGGCACAAAAATGGTTTAGTGAAAGATATTAATATATACTTCACTTTCTTCATTTTCAGGGATGACAGAGTCAGAGTTTGTTAAAATATTGCATATTATATTGCAGGTGAGTGAGTTTTGAGGAAAATTAATTCATTCTGAGTATTTTGTTAACATGTTTCTAAGCAAGGTCATGTTGATCACCCCTTGGAAAACACTAATCGATTTAACGATGAAACCCCCACTAGATGGCTCTGTGACACCACGACAGGCCTCCTCCTGCTGTCTGAGGCGCCAACCATGGCACAGTGACTGATGGATGGAGCTCATCCAGATGTCAGCCTGCAAAACTAACTTGTTAGAAGCTTCTCCTGTGAGAACATAGGGCATCGGTAATGATGCTGTAAAAGCAATTATGATTTGGACGCAACAAAC
>JBAJHX010000042.1:15892928-15905702 GCA_037176925.1 Amniataba percoides | reverse complement strand
ATGCATCAGTATAAGTGTATTTTAAAAGGCGCTCTGTGATTTCCTGCAGCCTCTCCCTGCTTTGGTTTTGGCCTCGGGCACAAAAAAGTTCCCAGCGAGAAAAGTTGTGTGTGGAGCGACAGTTTAAAGCTCCGCCCGCACTACAAAGCGGATATAATACTGCGTTTGCTAACACAGTTAGAGAGAAAATGAGGCGGCTGCAGGGAGCGCTGGGAATTGAAGTGTTTTTTTTTTTCCTCCTCTTCCTTGTTCGAGTTCACACTCGGGTCCATCTGGTGGCAGGTGGTTCAGAGCAGCTGAATAGGCAGCGGCCCAGACTCTCCTCCTCAGCCATCACACATGGCTAACTTATCAGAACAGACGTAATGAAAGCAGCCACGACACTCACCGCGCCTGTAATCTCCGTCAGGGATGAGACTTTGATTCACAACTTTCAGAACATTTGTGGACTTTTTTCTTTTTTTTCCACTCCGTTTTTTTTTCTCCTCCTTTCCTGTTCTGTGGGGGCTTGGCATTGTCTGTTTGTGTGTGTGTGTGTGAGCTCACACAGACGGGGTGGGCTGGCAGGGGTCACGGTTCGCCGGCCCGCCTAGATCCATCAAGAGGAACAAAGCAGGGGGAGAAGGAGCAGTGCCAAGCCCCCTGAAATCAAAGACCAGGTTTGGGATTGGGATTCGCTCCAAAAGGCTGGACCCGTTTTGGTGGTGCAGGGGGTCTCAGGGAGCCGGGGGGAGGAAGAGGAGGAGGAGAGGGGTTAAAAACAATAATCAAATCCACCACAGTGTCTGAGGACTGGGCCTGTTGAGAGAGCCGGCTGAAGCCTCTGCGTGCAGCATCCCTCCTCGTCCCAACCTTTGAAGTCTGCTTGCTTTTGTTCTTTACATAACTTGATCTGATATTTGAAAGGCTAATTTGTATGCATTCTGTGAGCCGGGGGGGGCGGAGAACCGCCCGCCACCCAGAATTCCACGGGGGAGCCGACAGGAAGGTCAACATGATTGGCCACAGGGGAAACGGGGGGACACAGGCGAGCCAAGCGCACGATAAGTGTCTTTGAATCATTGCAGCTCTGTGCAAATTTGACGACAATGGCGGAGTGGTCAGGGGGCTGAAATCCCTTTGCAAACAGGGGCCAGCATGCTTTGGTGGTCTTCATTTTGCTGTCAGCTTCCCCGCCGGACGAGACGGCGACAGGCGAAGGCAAATATGAACACACACTTCAAAGGAGCTCTGAAGCGGCTGATTTACAGGAGCTGGACCCTCCAAGTGATTTTCCTTCATACTTTATTTGTAGGTAATGATTCAGTGTGTTATTCAGATCCACACAAGAAACACACTCAGAGTGAATTAAAATGAGTTATAGCCACATAAAGTGGATGAACCAAGCAGACACAAAGTTTATGATGAAGAGGGCTGAATAGAAAATGAAGCAGATCTTCATCATGTAAAGGGATGATTATTCCCAAAGTGTTTTTCTTCACAGAGTACTGTAGTAACACAATGAAACCTGCCTGTCAGTCACTTTGGTCCATCGATGATTAACTATTCCACTATGGAAGTGTAATCGGTGGTTATCACGATCCATCCAGCAGTTAGTGAGACATTTAGCTTACATCCACAAATGTGAACGAGGATCATCAAAGTCATGAGGATTCATCCTCTGGGCTCCACAGATACCTCAACCGAAGTTTGCTCCTCATCATAGGAAACACCCACATCATCTCTTCTATACGTCCATTTTACACTTTGAATCCACTGAATGTTACGGCTCGATCAGCTGGATTTCTGTCCTACAGACAGTGCTGCTTCATGTGGGTGGGATTCTTAGACAGCATAAGAACAAACTCAAGTATCACAACAACAGCACTAACTAATGTTACATCTTTTTGTTGGTTTATTACTCATCAGGGCTGGTTAAAGCAGTCATCAGTAACATGTTGATTCACAGTTTAACACTGTCTGACCCGTGACCAATGAGTCTGCCATGTTGAAACATTACTTTTTAGGATCAATTCAGCTCCCTTGAAACTGTGATGCCACAAAAGTACCTGGTACTTTCTATAATGGAAAATCAAAAAAGAGTGAAAAAGAAGGAAAAAGAGTGAAAAAGAAGGAAAAAGGGTGAAAAAAGAAGGAAAAAGAAGGCTTCTAAATGAGCTGAGCTGAGCTGGTCTGTGTAGTGAAACTCAGTGGACTCCCTGCTGGCTGTGAACATCACATGGCAGCAGAGTAACTCAGGTGTTCCTTATCAGAAAGTGTGTATGCGAGCATGTACACGCCTGCCTGTATGTGTATGTATATGCATGAGAGCACGCATGTATGTGCAAGTGAGGTATTCAGTTTTGGTCGAGGTGACTTCACGTGCTAGAAGTGTATTTTTCAGCCGGCACTATTTTCCACCTGGTGTTCTGTGTGGAGCTAGAAGACTGTATTAATTTAGCTGCAAAAGATTTCTTTAAACTTGAGATTGAAAACTTTATTTTAGGTGGATTTTGAGTTCTTGAATTTAGAGGAAAAACTTCCCAGACGAGTTAGAGCTTTTTTTTCACACTATAGTTTCTAAAGATGTCTCCGTTATGTGGCCTGAAGCTCCACCTGCTTCTGTGCAAAAAAACCCCCCAGAAATGTAGTCAGCGTTCTTCTTGGAGCAGCATGCCTTCAGACAGCTCAGCGAGGTGAGATGAAGGAGGAAGGAGAGACTTTTCATCAACCTTGAGCTTTAATGACTTCCTCGAGGTGCTTTTTGACTGCCGTCCAGAGTCTCTGCGGGGGGGTGAGGGGGGGCCTTCCTCCTCAGTCTTGGCCTCGTGCCAGGGTGACAATCAATGTCTCTGTGTCTCTTCGGTGGGAGATTATTTCGAAGGTCTCCCCCTTTTTATTGGAGGAAATGGTATTTGGAAGCTCAAACAGGATGTCCTGCTGACTGGCCCGGACTCTGAACCGTTCCCCCACCACCCCCCCCCCGGGCTCCATTCTTCCTCTATACGCCCCCTCCCCTCCCTCAGCTCCATTCTCTCCGAGGAAAACAGCTTAAATTAATCCAGCAGTCTTGGCAGCCACTTTCTCTTTTTCTTGTCTCCATTCGGAAAGGCAATGAAATCATTCGCAAACGAAAATTAGCGGAGCCTTTGGTGGGTCTGCTGGAGAAGATGCCAGTTAAGGAACAAATTCATACAGCGTGTCTCCAGACAGGGTTTTACTTTTCCACTCCACGAAATGACAACAATCGCTTCAACTGAACATTTCCAGATGCATGTGAGAGCTCTGGAAGAAGCTTGGAAGTAGACCTGGCGTCAGCGTGCAAAAAGCAAAACGGCCATCACAGAAAAGGGTGAAGGTGACAGTACTGGATGTTACCATGGTGACCAGTAGTATACCTGACCACATCTACATTCAGCTCCTCTCCTTACCAGGTGGTGGTGACAATGCACCACCGGTTTGCCACCAACTGCCTGAATGACGTTGATCCATTTCCGACTGTTGTGCTGTTCTAGAAGGTTTAGACAATGTAGACATGATGTAAGATGCTTCTTCATGGCTTTACCTTCTGACCCGCACCTGAGTTGGCTGTTTTTCCAACCAGATGATTTGCAACTGCAAGTGAAACTGCAAACTAAAAAAAAACAAAAAAACATAAATGTCAATTACAGATAAATGCTAAAGCACAAATGGTGACGAGTGTTAAAGTCGGCAATGTAACTCGATAATGTCGGTGGTAATATCCATCTGAGTTAGCTCACATTAGCTAAGGTGCCTTTTAAGTCATTTAACTTTAAATATGTTAGAAGAAGATTGTTATTCTGTTTTCAGTATTTCTTTGTCTCACTTTAAAGTTGTTAATAATGAATCAAACTGGTAAAATGAAATGTGTCATAGATTGTAGTTTTAAACTCACAGACAGTTATCACTAACCCAGTTTTTAAGCCTCTTTTAGTTGTTTTTGTGGTTTTCTGGCTCACAAACTCTGTTTTCACAAAGACAAACGTTTTCTAATGAGTTTTCCTTAAAGCAGCTCGATGGAATTTTTCATTTCATGTTGAGTTTGGGGGCCCCTGTGGTCAGAGGCGGTAGTGTTACACCTAACGTAAAGTTTCATGTTCCCTCAGCAAAACCCCAAAACTCTCTTGGTGGCTGCTGGGTGCAGCTTCCTGGAGTTCTGCTGTCACAGCGAGGTTGCCAGGTTCAGACCGACAGTAAAGGAACAATGGGTGAAGCTTTAATCCAAATCCAGCCTAATAATCATCTGTCCCATGTGGATGAACTCTGAAATGTCGCAGAAAATAAGTTCTAACTCCGACAAATGTCAAAAACATAACGATGTAAAAACTTTTCTCTGGAGCCTCTGGACAACAGAACTCACTCTGACCGGTGATCCAGCACACGTCGACATCATCTCTGAGACTAATCAGCTGTTCATGTGTGGAGTTCAGACTTGGCCTGGCTATTAGCACTGACTGTGCGACCTCTGCAGCAGCAGCTTGGGCTCAGAAAAAACTGAGAGTAGTGGGGAAGAAAAAACAATCAGAAGAGTCTGATGCTGTTCACATTTTGGAGAGTCATGAAGAGGTGTGTGACAGGGGGGTGGAAGCACGATACGATGAACAAAGATCCCTCCGATGGAAGGTCAGCTTTAATGCCTCGCGTTGTGTGCGACTGTCTTTCATTAGCGGCTGCAATTTCAGATTGTCCCTGCCGGTGATTTCCAGCTCTGATATGGAGGTTCCTCCCTGGCACAAACATGAAATACAACCCCGAGGTTCAAATCTGCAGCTATGTCAACAGAGGCTACACAGGCCACATGCACAGCTTCATGCACTGTCAGATTAATGCAGACCGGAGGTCCACACTTCTAAAGGAAGGAGTAATGTTGTCCATGTTGTTTCGGCATTTCCTCTTTTCTGATTAATTCTAGTTTGATTTTACAGAGGAAGGTTTATTTTCAACCTACTTTTTACTTTTATAGGTACATTTTTACTTTACTTTTATTTGAGTAAAATGAATTAACATAGTACATTTGGTGTTATGAACATCAACACACTCACATGTTTTAATCAACTGAACATACTGTGGACAATCATCAGTTTAGACCTTGAAAGCACTGAGAACTCTGCAGAGGGTACAAAGACAGAAAGGTTCCCAAAATGCTCGGAGCCCAGCTGCACTGCTGTGGTTCAGTAATGATCGAAGGTCAGCGACGCTTTCCTGGAGCCAAACACATTCAAAAGCTTTATTATTATTTTGGGGAAAACTGATCAGCAGTATTCTCAACATGCAGCACTGTGTGCCAAAACTATTTCACATGCAAACAGAACAGTGTTTGCAGAAAGTCTGAATTATTCTGTTTTTATCTGTTAAATATTGAGGGAAAGAACTAAAAAAGCTTTGCAACAGGCGATATTTATCTTAAATACGAACATGAAACTACAAGTGTAGTTTCTTCTTTTTAATAGTAACCTCTTGTTTTGGCGCTGCTGCTTATGAGTCTCACTCTCAGAGGAGTTGAAGAGTGTGAAGACTTTGTGCTGGAACTCTTTGGTGCTCGTGGAGGCAGAGTGCGACCATCTGAATCAGGTGCTCACCTTCAGACGAGGTCGGACAAGTCCACACACGATGGGGTGAAACATGCTGAGGCCTTTGCAGAGCTCGGCTAAAAATGTTACGGAAAAGGGCCGCGCTGTCAAAAGCAACACGAAGAAATCTCACTTTTGATGTCTGAAATGTTTCGCCTGTGAAAGGCCGCAGACTGTGGGCCAAAAACAGGACATGTGCGTTAAAACCACAGGATGAAAGAAGGACTGGAGCGGCACAGATTCACACCACGACTAAATATAAAACACACCTACCAACTCCTCCACACAGACATTTTTAACAGTCGTCCTGCAGCCGGCAGGAACAGGTTGTTCCAGCGCAGGCCTGGTGAGATGTACGACGTGGAGACCGATGAAAGCATGTGGATCCTTCCTCGCCCACAATAAATGGGGAAACTGGATGACTTCCAACTTTTCTTCTATCAGACCACCCACTTAGACTGACATAAAAAGAACATACACGGCGCACCATTTGACATCCACTAGAGGAAGGAGATCAGCATTTTAATCCCAGAAAGCAACAGTTCAGAGTGTTTCTGCATTTTAACCCCTTTATGCTTTGCATTCGGGATGTTTAATTTACCTCAAGGACAGATCCTTTTTTTTCTTTGCATCTCGGGGTTTGAAGTAACAACATGCAACATTCATCTAAAAAAGAGAGAGGACCCTAAACTTACAGCGGCGTTTTAATGAGGCTCTCATCAGCACCCTGCAATCACTGAGGCTTCAACACTGCACACACGAGTCACTCTGAGCTCTCCGAGCCGCCATCGTGATAAATGAGTCAGTGCGGGCGTTATTTTAAAGTCTGGATGTGTTTCACAGACAGAGCTGGGACTGAAGTGGGCTGCAGAAGAAAGAAAAGGGAGGACGGGGTTGGAGCGTTTTTGTGTCGGCGACAATAAAAAGCAACAATGTGACACGATGGACTGATTCCCTCAACTTGAACGATTTGTTTCGAGCTTCTCTGATCGTTGTTATCGTGTAAACTTTACCGTGTTTAATAACTGGGAAACTAAACTGGACTATAGACACGAGTTAGCGTCTCCCGTCTTCACATAATATGCTAAATAAGAATTTCAATGTGTTGGAGAATTTCAGTTTATTTCGGTTTATTTCAGCTTGTGTTGTATTTTTAAAGTCGTCCTGAGCAGGCTCTCTGCTGTGTTGAGGCCTCCTTACCCCGACATGAGACAGAATAAAAAGAATTTATTTCTTTGAGTTGAACTTTTGATATACTAAGCCTGAAGTCAAATTAAAAACCTGATTTTTTAAAAATGTACAATGTGTGTTTGCAGCCTGGTAAATATGTCATGTTTCAGGCTGCGGACAAACAGCAGAGTTTTTGTTTGGCAGCCATTATTTCCACCCTGCCCTAGAAATCAGTACGAGTTTTTTGACATGTTTACCAATGATAACCATGTGAATGCAGACACCTGGCAAATGACCACAGTTGATTTTCCAACATTAGCAGGGCCAGCTGAATGCACCGTAACAAAGACGCAGAGTGTGGAAGACAGCGTTACACTGCGAAGGACTCACTGCTGGAGTCTTTATATTCAAACACAACTAAGCTGTTGCATTTTGGAGGCTTTTAGAAGGGAACTTTGGTGTTGAAATGCAGTAATTACCACCACATAAATCATTATTTACAGCACAGGTGACTGTACCACCTGCAGAAAACACTTTTAAAAACTGATTTTAAAACTACACTATATTGTGATTTGGCCACGAGTCACAAGTCACAAGTGAGACAACAACCAGTCCTCCCTAACAGAGACATTATCAGTTAAGGCACAGGTAACACTGGGTAATCCTCTGAGGCTGCGTCCTGGGAATTCATGGACACTAAAGCTTCCAGTGGCACCAGCTGAGTGACACATGCTGAGTGATATCAGAGGAAAAATGTGGGTCCAACCTAAACCTTGGCAGTTTCCTGCAGCATTGCCTCATAGGAGATCTGTGGTGGGTTTGGGCCTCTTCAATCCACAGCTCACTCTGACTACATCGACAATCGTCCCATCACAGCAGCTGTCTTCTTCTTCTTTCACTGAAAAGCTCACAGTGCTTAAGAGCTCTACATGTTTGGCTTCAGACTGGTGTCTGTGCTAAAACAAACAAACAAACAAACAAACAAACTGTTTTACTATTTTCTGTGAAATCGACACAAAGGTGAGTGAGCATATGGCCCATTGAAGGCAGCTTGTAAAAACCACAAGCGGCTCACATTTAGTCTCTTAACAGGGCTTTAAATGCAACACGCTCACCTGTGTGTGTGTGTGTGTGTGTGTGTGAAGCAGCGAGCCACTTCTCCCCGTCTCTGCTCGCACTGAGTAAATGTTACTTTGGCCGAACAAACAGAGAAAAGGTCGATGCCCACAGACGGTGAAACTGAAACTGGAGCGAGACCGAAAAACACACCTGGAATTACCAATTCTAACCACGCCAGCAGCGAGAGACGGTGAACTGAAAATCTCTGAGAACCCAATTTTGTATGCATTTCTAGCATCTCATGTAATCTGAATAATTTCCTGTTGTTAGAAAAATGAAAAATCCGGGAGAAAATTGCTGTGGCCTCTGAAACGGTTCAGCCCCTTCAAATCCACATCTAACTCAGAGTGTGATCTTTCAGTCATTTAAATTGTTGAGCCACAAATGACTTGGTCAGAAGGATAACGTATATAAAATATTAAGAAAAAGAAGAGCCAGATGAACTGAGCCGTGCTGAGGAAAAGCTCATCCACAAGGTACTTAATAACTCATCTGTACATGATACAGAATATTTATTGTATGTCCTCAAAATACACAAGAAACCATAAGACAGAACACAGGGTACGAAAAACCCTTTAAGGTCATTTGGAAAGGACCACCACTGGCAAAAGTATCCTCTGTTACAAACCAAACAAAGGCATTCTCCTCCAAAATTAATGCTGAGCTTTGATTTAACAACTCAAACTCCCACAAAATAAATAAAAAGATTGTTTTTTTTTTCTTACACCCGTAACAGTACCGGTCAGCCAAAATTCCCATTGGCTTTTTTTTTTTTTTTTTTTCTCGTGTTAAACTTAACCAAAACATTTCACACATTTCAGAAACAGAACACAGGAGCCGTCTTCTTATCGCGTTTCTGACATCGTGAGGGGAGTTTGTTCTCCCTTTCCTCTGTTGGGCCAGGCCACGGTTCTACAAATCCATTTCCTCTCGATGGTAAAGAGATAATGACTTCCTTTAAATCATATTCTGCAGACAAACATTAGTATGCTAAAACCGACTGAATCTATCATCTATGCTTTTGGCGTGTTCCGCCGGCCCCGTGGCAGAGAACGAGCCGACACAACAGCTTTGTTTAAGTCGCAGCCAGCGAGCAGGTTGGCGGGCCTGCTGCAGCACACTATTCCTGGATTTGGTAAAAAGGTATTTTTGATTGTATCGTGAGAACTTTCAGCTCAGTTATTTGTGCTCAGCTCACTCCAGCAGCCTCTCATGTCTTACTTTATACAGTGTCAAAATATGGGAAGAAAAAACTGCAGGATGAAGTTGCAAATGAAATGAGGCGGCGTGCTCCAGTCTCTCTTTGTGTGCGATGATAAAAGGACTTTTCTGTGTGGAAACAGATATAGATGAGAGCCTCAGGAGTTTACTAGTCAGGGTGAAAATCTTTTTTTTTTAACAGAAGCTTTCCTCATGTGAAGTGTGTGTAGAACAGCAGAGGTAACCCAACAGACAGCCTTCTTCTTCTTGTGTTGTTTTTCAGTGAATGAAAATGTGTTTGCAACTGAGTGGACAAGAGTTCGACCAATCAGAACCCAAAGCACAATTTTCATTTTCAAAATATGAGCTAAAACTGGATCAGGCTATAACCTGGGTCGCACACGTAATGAGTTTTTACGGACTGGAGCAGAAATGTATACGTGTCAGCTTCACACCTGTTGAGGCAGTTTTTTGTTCCCATTGAACTTTTTCAGTATAACATTCAATTTCAGTTCAAGTCAGTGACGAGTGTGGTATAATGCTTCACCTGCACACAGTCAGAGATATGCCTGCTGCCAAGTGCTTCAACAAAGTCTCATTCTGCTGGGTTTTTTTTCGTTTTTTTTTTGCCATTTCAAATACACACACACACACCTGCAAATTAAATTCAATAAATAAGACTTACAATGTTGTAAGGCAATGTTGACCATGCATTTGTCACAATGAACAATAAATCAAGAAACATACATGGTAACAATATGCACATTCAGTAAGAGCAACAAGGTCACCGCTCCCCGCTTTTTTTTTCTCTCTCCATAAATCAAGTGACGTTTTCAAGGCTTTCTGGGTGATCTCCTGATCGACAGGGCTCATCCCCACCACACCTGGCTCTGGTTTCTGTAGCGGGATGACCTCTTGATTCAGAGAGCCCAGTCCAACCAGCAGGCCGGACACACGGCGACTGGACCCGGCTGCAGTGGGGCTTTTGCATTGCATCCAAAGTTGGAGTTTATTCAAGAAAAATCAAAGGTCTACGTGGAGACAGATCCAGCAGCCAGCTGCTCAGAGCCTCAGGACAGTCCAGAGGTTTCCAGGTAACTCTGAAGTTTTCTAACCGTACTTCTGTCCAAGGAGCAAAGATCAAAGTCAAAAGTAGTGTTTGTGATGTGGAAGTGTCCAGTCTCCTCAATGAGGTTCACAATCTGGAAAGCAAAAGGCACAAAGAGTATTTCTGTTAGCATCCATGAACATGAAGACATTAAACTACTCAGATTATCACTGGACACAGTTCATGATCATTGCACAGGTCAGCCTCTTCCATTCATTCAACTACATCCACCACATCTTTTCTCTGTCCTGTACTGAATTTTACATCAGATACGGGGACACATTATTCCTCTAGTATCACTGTCGGAAACAAGCTCCTTTTAGTTTGCAAAGCTGACCTCAAAATATACAGGCACATTCAAATTCTGATTTTTTTTTTTTTAAACAAGTCTGCAGTCAAACAGAGTCACAGCTCAGCCCAGTTCATGCTGCTGCAGTAAGCAATGGGTTAATTTAATGTTTTCATTAACACAACACTGAACTGTGTTAGCACTGTTCGCTTACACAAACAAAAATCTGGTCAAATGTACCATGAAGCATTTTGAATGGGCAAAGCTTGTAATGTACCCATCCTGTACAATAAAGGTTTAGTCATTGTGCCCTGTTGTGAAAATGAAGCTTAGGATTTAGAGTCCTGGGGATTCCAAGGAACATCATCCCATCTCCTCCTCATCATCATCATCATCATCATCATCATCATCATCATCATCATCATCATCATCATCATCATCAAATATCAACCCATGATATTTAGCCTGTTTGCTCATTTTCATTGCCATCTTACCAAACCCTACTGTCTGATTTGCACTACAGTGCTCTGTGATACAGTATGTGGTCCCCACCAGTGTGCAGCAGAGGCTGGGAGTTAATCATTTCCATCTCTTGTAACAGGAAGTGGAGCCAGTTGGTGAACTCAGCTAGATTAGCTTGATTACTGTGCGAGTTAAAGCTCTGCACAGGACATGCTGTTTTGGATGGGATTTCGTCTTTCCTCAGAGCCAGAAATCTTGTTAGGAGAGCGAGGCAGAACTTGGCAGCTGCTGCTGGGAAGATCCATTAATACCGTCATATGATAGGCCTCGAGAATATAAGCAAGAAACATGCAATCTCTTAGGTGGAGAGAGGTTAACCAAATAATTCATTGCTTCCAGATGAAGCAGCAGATTACAGAGGATCTGTAACAGATCTCTGCTGCTCTTCTAATCCAACCCAACAATATAGCTGACCAATAGCACTGGCATGCAGTGATATTACGCTGAGATCAGTGAAAACAGTGGGAAGCCAGCCAATACAGTTCTTCTTTTCTGGAGAGTCAAAGAAGTTAATACTGCAGGCATGTGAGTGAAGATATCAGAGTCCAAACCTCAGCTGCATTAAATGTTTTATAGTAGGCACTGGTACCTCTAAAGATTGAGACTGCACATCTAACAGTCTTCAACCAGCCTAGGTTCTCCCACACCACACTGCTCCTCTGCTCCCTGCACTGACTACTGAACCTGGTTCAGTCTGCTGTGCTGACTGGCTCAGGCCCATTCTACATTCTGGACATGGTCAAACCTTAGACCCCAGCCGTCCACTACGCTCTGCTGCTCAGCAAAATCACAACAGTCTGCTATCTCGCCTCCACAATGGTGTTGTCATCTGACACACACCCTCGAGTTTTCCAGAATAAAAGAAGTGGGGAGTGCAGCTTCAACCCTCAGTGACTTCAGCTGGTGGCTACAGTGCAGCTACAGGATGGACTGAATCTACAGAACATGCCAGTATTCACTAATCACCTGGCAGTCTACTAGTTTTTAAATACCCATAAGCCCAACTCCATCAGAGGAGTGTGCCTGAGTTTATCTAACATGTGAAATGCTTTGTGGAAGTTTCTGGAGATTGGTGGCTGAATTAGAGGAGGCAGTCTGAGTGAGAAAGGCCCATCAGAGAGGAGAGGGTGCTGCATATTTATGGTACTTTACAGTAACTGTACCTGTTGAAGTATATGACCTTCTCGTAGTGTCATCAGTCTTTTGTGCAGTTCCACCAGCTCGTCAAGGTAAGCCTGTGAAACACACAGTGCCATGGTGTTAGCTTGGCAACTTTCATGTGACAATTTAACACAGAGACCTGGTCTGAGGTTCAAGATAAAGAAAAACAAGCTCAACCCATACTGACCCATTCATACCAGACTTGTTCCACACCCATAGCTCCTGTCTAACACACACACACACACAGCTGGGTATGGGTGGAATTCTTCAAAATTCAAAACAGAGATAAAAAAAAAAACCCCACTTGAACACAAAATGAGTTTGTTGAGATGTTGAGGCCATTATATAGTTAAAATAATACTATAATAACTATAGTTTCCTATCAAGTATGGCAGGGCCATGTTATATTCTGGTCAGGAGTTGGATGACACATGTTAACTCATTCAAACCAGTAGTAAACTCAGATCAGCTTGGCGTCACTCTGTCTCAATAGAGTAACATGCTGAGACCAGACTCTGCTGGATTCCAGTGCTGAGCATGTACAGTTCAGCATGTGTGTTCCTGGCAATACTGTTGCTTTCTGCACGCCGACTGGCCACTTCATTAAGTACACCTGTACAATCGAATGTGAACCA
>JBAJHX010000042.1:15880371-15892828 GCA_037176925.1 Amniataba percoides | reverse complement strand
TTCCTGGCAATACTGTTGCTTTCTGCACGCCGACTGGCCACTTCATTAAGTACACCTGTACAATCGAATGTGAACCATATTTTTAATATTTTGCTCCTCCTTAAATGACATAAAAAAAATAAATATATGTCGAGTCAAATTCATGACAGAGCTGTTGTACTGGATCACAATAGACTTCACAGATGTACTCAATGAAGTAGCCGGTTGGTGTACATAACAAAACAAGAAAGCCTTGTGTACCTTGTCACAATCTACGTTTTTGTTCTTGTCCTGCTTGCTCTGCTTGGTGGGACTCTTTACTTCCAGTATCTGTCAGAAGACAGAGCAGACACATCAAGGCAAAATCATTCACATAACCTTGTGGAACTAAATAAACAACAAACCTGATGCATAGTGTAGCGTAACTGTACCTGGTTATTAGTAGTCTTTAATAAGGGTGGAGCTTCAATGCGGGATGGGGGAGAGGGCGAGGAGCTGTCACTCTCACTGCCATCACTCAAACTGACTCTGGGTAGAGGAGAAAAGAACAAATGCTTCAGTCAGTCAGAATTATTATTATACTGATTATACTTAATTTTACTTCCTGTGTGAGGAAAAAAGAACTTAAATGCACATGAGAGAAAAAGGAGCCAGTGTAACTTCTTAGCACAAAAGTTTGTATCAGCAGCCTGTTAAAATTCCTCCAGCTCTCTGCATTCTTTGGACTAGGTGAAGTGAACGCTGACTAATATAAGCATAAAGTGCATTACATTAGAAGTACGAGAGGCAGGCAAACAGATAATCAGCACTGATGGAGTTACTTGATCGGAAAGGGATATGAGTGTGTCATCTGCGTAACAGTGGTGGAGACTGATTTGGCTGAGAGCAAGCATATACAGTGTAATGACAACAACAATGAGCCAAAAATGGAAGAAACCAGCAGGGAAGAAATAGTCATTTGTTGTAACAACAGAGTTCTATTAGAGCGATACATTTTGAAATTGGACTATGATTGAGAAATGGTGGATCCAGAAATGGTTGAATATGATCCATCTTTGAAAAAGAAAGAAAAAAAAAAAGGTAAATTGCAAAATGTAAAAAAAAAAAAAAAAAAAAAAAAAAAAAAAGCTAACAATCATTAAAATAAAAAGACCAGCATTGTCTTTTGTCTAAAACAAAGGTACATGCTTGAGAAATAAATTTTCTAACTTGGTGAGTTAACCATTGTTGATTATACCATCATGTCAGTCTGTAGACTGTCAGCTGATTAATGTGTTGGGTCTATTTAGCGAGGGTGGCATATTCAACTGGAAAGCATATTTACTGACATGAGTGGGTACAGTGAGGGTACAGTGATAATGCATAAATTCAAAAGTTCTGCTACCCTAACTACTGCAATGGTCCAGTTAAAACTCCTGTTCCCATTACTATTTGAATTTAGTACTACTACTACTTTGAATACAGAGGGATTATTTACTAACCTGCGTTGGTGGTGTGTGAGATGTGCGTGTGCGGGTCGCTCCATGTCAGAGTCCATGTCATTGTCATCATCATCCTCTGAATCTTCATCATTGTCATCTGAGTGCAGATCCTGCATGACTGACTGCAACGGGCCCAGCACTGTGTGAGAGTGACAGAGACACAAAAGGGAAGTGAAAAGGTTTTTTTTTTCCCTCAGAATTTCAAATTAAGATCTCGTAAAACACATGTATGAGGCAGCGGATCATGCTTTAAGGTGGACGGATGGTGGGATGATCCAGTGAAGCTTGTGGCTCAACAATTGCTACTGGTTTGATCCCAGTATGGCTGGGCAGACATCTAAATTCATTAACGGTAAAGCTATTGTTCTTCTATATTTTTTTTCATTGTCAAGAATCTCACATAAAATAAAACCAACAATACGTTAGACACTGCGGTGTTTAGCAAATGTAACTCAAATATGAATAAATACTGTGTTTGTGGAGACTGTTTTCTGCAGCAGACTGATCCACATCTGGGGGTCTAGTGAGTGTTTGGGGCAGCATGATGATGTCTATTTGACTGAGTAATAAAATAAAATAAAATACAGCGTATGTGTTCTTAATAATGAAGGGGCATGTCATCCAATGCCACAGAGTGGCTCAGTGATGTGGTTTTAATTGTTTTGGATAACAATGGAGGTAATCAGACATGTGTTACCAAACATGGATATTGAAGGGTGACAGAGGATGTATGTCCACTTGTTGCTGGGTCAGCAGTGATGGGTGCTCTGGAGGGTCTCATATCCATGATATAATGCCAAACCCAACTAATATGACTGCACAGAGATGCATGACTTTTCATGCATACAGACGAGTAGGGAAAATATTCTCCATGCAGATGTGAAAAAGGTGGGGAGGCAGGGGGGGCACACAGGTCTCAGAGGAACTGTTACCTGTGTGGGTGGTGGCAGGAATAGCCACCCTTTTCCTGATGATGAAGTCGACCACTGCATCCAGAGAAAATTACAGACACACAAGCAGAGGTCACCCCAAGACAAGAAGTTCCAAGAAAATTACATTTTAGACTCACCTGCCCCCCGTAGACTATATCCAGTCCTAAAGGACTTACACAGCATTTAAAACTATTTTTCTTTCTTTGTTTTAATAGCTTGAGGGTTTTTTTTATAGTTTTGACAAAATTCGGTTCTGGGGATTGCAACAGCTCTTTGTCTAGTAAAATCATTGCTTTATTACATAATATTAAGTTTTTTGTTGAAATGACAACTTCATTTTTTAAACAGTAACATTCTCCCATTCTGTCTCGGACAAAAGTGGAGCTTCTTCATTTGAAAAAAAAAGAAAAAAAAAAGTGGACTAAAGGTTACACTGAAACCACAGATCATTTCTGAGTGAAAAACCCGAATATGAGGTCAGCTGTAAATGATGAATTGTGCAGTTAATTACCTTGTCGTTTGTGGTGAGTGGGAGCAAAGCCTGAACTGGAGCTGGAACTGGCGGGACTGGGCTGTTCAGACTGGGAGGAAGAAGAGAAAACAGACTGCAATGAAGCAAAATATACATGAAACAAACCTAAGTTCACTATCTTCTGACCACATATGTTGTCAGTTGACCATTTTCATGCTATAATATGTTGAGTATTTCCTCTTGTAGTTTTTTCTAGCCCCCACCAGCTAAAATACATATACAAATCAAATGCATTACAAACTGTTCCAGGTTCCGTCCTCAGGGTTGATTATTTAGTGTGTGATTGAATAATATAAAACGTACTGTAAAAACTTGCACAATGTACTCTGGACATGGAACCAGGCAGGGAGAATCTGACAGAGAGATATTATCTAATTGCATTATGGGAACTGTAGCCATTGGTGCCAGTACCTTTGGAGCATGAGTCAGTTTCTCACACATTCCCCAATTTTAAACTGGACTTATTATTAAAATATATTCCAAGCACATTTCTAAACTAGGATATACATGAGCCTAATTTGACTTTTTTTTCCCCCAGATATGTACAAATGATCAATTATAAAAAATGAATTGTTACAAAATTCACATAACTTTTCACCCCACTATTTGGAACAGCTTTAAACACTTCTGCCTTCTGATGTGGTCAAACTAGTTGTAGTTTAAGTATCAGGTACTTGCAGTGCATGGCTGTTATTTTTGGATTACACAAAATGCAAAATGATCACAGCCTTGGAAGTAACACACAGCTTTTTTTAGTCCACATAGAGCACAAAATAATGACATAACATGAATATGAATTTTACAGGAAGGAAAAGAGAGTTTTTCATCTTCGGCCTCGTTGCCCAGCCTTAGTCGACCCTGTTTGATCAGACTGAAAATTGTGTAGAAATGGTTGTCAGTTTGTTTTCTGTGATGCTCTTTCAAGTACAAAATAAAGTCGACTGCAGCCAGCCATGCTGCTTTTAACAGGTCGTGAGGTAGCGCACAGTCTGTCACTGTCAACGCTCATTCTTTGAAGTCATCATGATGAGTTTGGGTCCTAAGCCAACCTTCACCCAACAAATGAAGACAGAGCTACTCTGCTCATGGCTTCCTTTGAAAAGAGTCGAGTTTACTGCTTGATGAATCATGGAGTCTCATGAGCTGCCATGCACGTGCAGCAAGCACACACCCAGCAAGGGGTCGGGATAGTCAATCACCTCATGACTCCATTATGATTCAGAAGGTCACAATGAAACAATTCTTGTTGCATCCCAGTGAATCTCAAGGTTAGGATTTCTATACAGGGTTTAGTTTCCCCGTTAGAATAAAGACATGTATCCAAACATCTGTTATGAAAAAAAAACATGAAACATGAAACTGACCACAACATTTAGAATCACACGCATGATGAACAAGCTCAGCATAGTGCATGTCACTGCACTCAAACATTCATCATGTCCTTTTCTTTCACTGCCACAGACAACGCCACTGAAACCTTACATGAGAGAATCGGGGTTCGATTGTGGCCATCTCTGGACGCTACAAATTATTCTCTTCATATTCCTGACATTTGTACACTGTGTGCATTCAGACACCCAAACTGCTGGCTGTGATGGGACTGTGCACTTTTAGTGAGGAACAGGAGAATGTAACCAAGGCTGTCTGAACAACAGCCTAGAAAATATTTGAGACAGGATGTTAGTCATAATGAATACAAATAAAACCAACTCCTGACAAAGCCTGACTCCCAGAGGTGTTTAGTCGGGCTCAGAGCAGCGATATTTCTAAGACCAGTGAGAAATGTTTTTTAACTCAAGAGGCCGACACCCTTGACACAGATTCACACTACTGGAATGTAAATAAACAGTTAACAGTTAAATCTGGTTAAATGTAGGGTTTATCAAATAAGAATAAAGAGAAAATAAAAGAATGTGATTGTAAGTTAAAAAAATAATTAATTCATTAATAAAGTCACTAACTTTTTCAGATATTGACACTTGGCCCTTATATGCTGGAGTAGCAGCAGTGCCAGTGTTTGATACAGGTCTGCTGGTGCTGACTCAAACCCTACAAAAAACAATTAAACAGCCTCCTGCAGCACAATCCACTGCTGCACTGGTTTCAGATGGGCAGCCTGCTGTCAGCTACAAAAAAAAAAAAACGTTCTAACTAATCTTCTTGTCTACAGCAGCTAAGAAAAATACTCAAAGTTGGAAATAAAATTTAAACTGTGGTAAATTATTTGGAATTTCCCAAAACCTACAGAGACACAGGCATTTGCAGGCATGTATACTCACTCCTGATCAGATACAGACTGAATCTTTAAAGTCCTTTTCTTTCATCTTTTAATCTCACAAAGATATAGTGCCACACATGAAATTACCATGCATGTTCCAACAAAAGGAAAATATACTTTGCATGTAACAATGTAGGATCTGGTGCATTAAGAGGGAAAGCAGTGAAAAATAATTCTATTCACATCATATTTTTTGGTATGTAAAATATTCTTGTATAATTTGTAATGTAGGGGAAAAGGTGCAGATGTAATGATTCAGAAGAGCTCAGGGAAGAAGATGTATGATAATAATGGGAGTCTCCCATTCTTTTCACAAATGTGGACATGTAGGACAAAAGGCAAAGTACTATTCTGTATAATATTTGGACTTTCATGGTCATCACAGAAACATTTCTCTCTGATATTTTATCCTTACACAGTCTGTCAGTGTTCTCCAGAAAATGTACTCACAATATTACATGCCCATATTGAAAACTGAAATTACATATGGAATAGTAGGAACAGTAAACTCATATTTGTTATAAGACAGGGGTATTACTTTGGCCCTTATTAAGGCAGGCAGAACCCCTACACACGTCTATTCAGCATTTAAGAGTTGTATCATAAATGACCTCAGGAGTCAGTATTAGCTTTAAAGTGAGCTGCTGTGTAGGGTTAGTGTGTGGACAGTAACATATGATTCTGTATCAAACTGGACTTTTCATGTGCGGACAGCTCACACAGCTGTCACAGGGAGGCAGTGTCAGTCCTCAGGGGAAGAAAGAGCTCAGACACATGATGAGGACAAATCCATATCGCCATATTTGATTTGCTGACAACAGTGAACGCAAACCCCCAGTTTCAAGCATTGTTAGCAGGCATACAGGGTGCACTCCTTTTCCTGCAGCTAATGCAAATCATATGACATTGTCATGTTATGAATGTTCAAAAATATTAATGTTAACAGTATTAGTCCAATACTCCTCAGACTTTCCCAAAATACAACATGATGCTAAATTACTTTCCACTATTGCATTGGATTTTATGATGCTGAACAGTTATCTGTATGTTGTAACCAAAATCATGAACAGCAGTTTGTTGTTTTTAAAGCTCAAGACTGTCAACTGGAAATGAGTTTCAGTGCAGCTTCAGTTAGTCTCTCTTTGATTCTCTGCACCCATCCATGTTTTCAGTACTCTCCTTATTTAGATTGGCTGTTAAAATGAAAGAACTGAACACACCTGCACAGTTGATTCACTTCATTTACACTTAGACCTTCATATAATGTGAATTTTAGTGGGGGTGCTTTTTGTTTCTTTCACAGTTTATGATCCAATCTGGCAGTCAGTGAGACTTTCTGGAGTGAAAGAACTTTGCCGTACGTGTTGCCTGCTGGGTGTTAATAGTTAAAGGGAACATTATAAGAACATTATAATGTAACAGCAATGGACCATGGTGCAGTTACGTTGGGCATTAACACCACCCGCCTCTCTGCACACCAGCTCCAAATGACTTCTAACAAATTTCATGGACAAAGCTGAGGCTAACCTGAGAAGAAGAAGCAGGGAGTTTCCTGTTGTGTCAGTTAAAATGCAGAGTTGTCAGAGCTAGACACACAAGCGGCCTGGTTTTCTGATCCTGGTGCCGCTGCTCTGCTTCTATTTGACAGGCAAAAAGAAACTCCCGTCTGGCAAATGAAAATAAAAGTTCTGATGAAGGCAGTGCTGTGTCGCGTTCACGGTGCCATATGAAAACAGTGATACTCGCATTAAAAGAAATTTGTTGGCAGTATTGTTAACATCATAATGTTTCATCACATTATACTGCATAGTAAAACAGCATACTAGCTCACCTCTAATAGTTAGTTAGGATTTTTTTTTAAATTGTGTGTTTTTACAAATTAGCAATAGTTCACAAGCTCCTAAAGGCCCAAGATTACCAGCTCTTATGTTGTTAAATGGATAGAGATTAATAGCTCTACCAAAAACTCAGAAAACTGGTATTTTTTCCATAGTACATATATCTAATTATATATTTTTATTTTTGAGTAGATTTCCTTTAGACAAGTTTGTTAGTTTTAACTACTGACTATGACGATTGACTACCTACAATAAAGGGTGTTCTTCTTCTTCTGGACTACTTCCAGAGAAATTCTAACCACATTTGGAGGGAGGCTTGTGAAGCCAGGCTGGATGACGTGTTGAGCCACCAGATCAGCTGAAGATGTGGGTTTGAAATGTCACTGTGACTGTTTAAAGGGAGTTTAAAATGCACTTGGATGTTCGTATGCAACCAAAATTGATAAAAAAAAAAAAAAGAGAATACTACTGCAAAGCAGAGCTGACCAAAGAAAGAAAGTGCCAAGAAGCGACGTCAAGAAGAAACATGAGAAAAAGAGAAGTGAGGACAAAAGGCAGAGCGACTTCAATGGTTGTCACCTCCTGCCAACAAACAACACACAGCTGGTCTGTTGGTTTATGGGACAGCTTCTTCAGAGTGCCATAAATCTTACCATCACTCCTTTTTAGGGCTTTTGTCCTGCTTTTCTCAAAGCCACCAAAGCTGCCCTCTTCAAAGACAATAAATGGTCTTTAGTTGGAGTTGCTGGCATCAGTGTGGCTTCTTCTCTTAACTCTTGGCACAGTTAGGACGGCCAAAAAGAAATGCCAGCAAACAAGACCAAACTGACCACGACTATTTGGTTTGCTTGTTCAATTCAGCAGGGGCTATCCAAACAAAACCATTTTAATGTGAGTTAAGGAGCCTTTCAGTTTGACACTGTAGATTAATTCAAACAAAGCCAACTCATCTATACTCAAAAGCATTTATATAAATTCTGCATCAATAGCACACTTCAAATATCAGCAAATATAAAACAAAGTTGACCTGTCAGAGGTCTGTCAGCTGTTTGGTAGTAATATGTATCTGGAATATTTATTGTTCTGTCTTCAACCAAAGCACAACCAGAACAAAACCCACACACAGGGGTTTTCTGAGAGAGGCAGAACTCAGAGTTAGATTTACTTGTGAATGAGAATTTGTGAATTATAATTGTTTTGTAGAAAAAAGAATGGAAAGAAACCTCAATTAGATGAGAACATTAAGGGTTAAGTTAATAAACTTTCTTGAAATCATCTTCTTGTTTTGGTATGAATTTGACAATACTCATCAATCATCCCTGTAATTTCACATAACATGACATTATTTAACAGAGAGCCGTCTACAACGCCTCCCTGCGATGATGTGAATTGTAATATATAAGGGCTGAGGTTTACACAAACGTGTGCAGGTGACAAATCACTCAGCCTCTGCCCACATCCAGTGTGCTAAAAAACAAGACTCTCACGCTGACACGCCAGCCTGCTTTCCCTTCATGTCATCGCCTGCTCCACATTTCCTCCTCTGTGCTGTTTCTGGCTCAGTGGAAAACACTGAGATCAAACAAGTGGTCACATGAGAAATCAGAGTGGTGCACTGTGTCGGCCCTGCCCTCGGCCACCGGGGTTGCTAGCCTGGGGAGAATCAAACACCTGGCATTTGTCACCCCACATCCCCTTTACAACCAACCCACCCCCCGGTCCCTGTATGGGAAAACTTAAAAGGCATTTACATACAGCGCAGACAAAAACACAGGCTCTGGTAGTGCCAAGTAATAACTCCCCCAGCTAAACAAGCTGCCCCTACAGAGACAGCTACATAAAGACCCACACTTTATACAAGCATTTCAGAATAGAAATGAAACAACATCACATAAAAGAAAGCTGCTCAAAGCACGGGGATTTAGACCTTTCTTCTTCAAATGCTCACCCTTTTTCTTCTTTCAAAAGCTAAAAGGATTAAAGAGGAACTCTACGCTATTCACTGCCACATCTCCCCTTTCTCCTCAGGTGTTGTAAAACCATAAATCTTTCTTGTCTACTATTTGGCTTTAAAACAGCCCTTCTTTATGGGGAGGTTCTCTACCAAATGTGCATAGACCAGGCAACCCAGTCAAATGTCAGCCTTTTCATGAAAGGAGCCACTGTAGACATTAAGTTTTTCTAATCCCGCTCTTGACATGGCAGCACAGAGGAAGACTTATAGTTTGTAAGTGAACACATGCTACATCCTATTTATTTATTTACAATACAAACATATTTTAAGTGTCGAAAATCAGTTTTTTTGTCAATCAGGCAACAAAACCGAATCTTGTAACCACTTGACTCAAGTTTTGTTCACTTCCTGTTTGGCCACCCAGACGAATGCAGTTGAACCCCCACTAGGTTTATTGGTGCTCACCCCTTCTTCCAGTTCCCCTGCCCAGCCTCCTGGAACCCACCAGACCACCATTAAAAAAGATTCGCTCCCTGTTGGTTGTTTGATTTTACAGGCTTTCCATGCCAAGAAAAGAGTGACCACCAACAATTCCTCCCCCTTAAAGCCTTACAAGAACTGGACCCTTTTCCACACCCCCTCTCTTCACCACTTCTTCCATTAAAGTGGCCTAAAAGCGTCTATCAGTGAGTGTGGTGGATTCATACAGGGGCATGACAGCTGCTGCTTAAACCTCCATGATGATAAAAATCATCATGGAGGTTTAAGTGTGTATATATCAATTTAATCAGCTGCTTTCCTCTTAAGAAGGACAAAGGACCAACATTCAGAAGTTAAAAAGATTCCAAAATGTTCTACTTACATCTGATTTGGTTGACTGGTCCTCCATATCAGAGTCATTTGGGTCCACCAGTTTCTGAAACGGCGGAAGAGCCGACACCTTTCTGCGCTCTGCTTCGTCACCCTCCGGTCGCAATTTAGTTGTTCGCATCTGTGATCTCTCCTTCAAGAGTTTCTTATCCGAAAACTGAGCATCTGAACCCGATGTCTGCTTCCCTAACGAATCCACAAATCCCTTTTTACGTTTTTTGGTCATGGGATCGTCACCATCGGGGGTAGACAGACGCTTGTTTAGCCCTGACCCGTGGGTCATCCCCTCAGTCCGATGCTCCTTGGACAGAGACTTGGGTTCCTTGAAGCCCATTTTAGGATTGATATCTCTAAGTGGCTGGTTCTCTTTGGGTTTCCTGGAAGGTTCTTTGGGAGCTTTGCTGGATTCCCAGCTGGAGTCTCTGAAGGCACTTTTGGGCTCTTTCAAGTCTTTTGGAGGCTTGTCTTTGTGGTCCTTGGAGGGTTTATGAAGTTTGGAGAAGCTGCTGCTGTTGGTGCTGGTGGTTGTGGCGGTGGTGAGAAGGGTAGTACTACTTCCTTTAGAGCCATCCTGTAGACAGACAGACAAATTAGAAAGCTCCAACATTGTCTGAACACATACAGAACAAAAGCAACAGCAACATATTAGTTATTGGCAGTCTAAATCTATGAAGCATGAACTGCACGATGCCAAGACAAGAAGTCATGTACAAAAAACAAACAAACAAACAAACAAAAAACACCAAGACATTCTTGTCAGAGCTCCAACGTGCAGGCTATGGTTGAGTAGAATAAAGCAAAATCAGCAACAAAAGAAAAAAAACCTGAGCTCAAGGGATTATGACCCAGGATAGAAGGAAATCCCACTTCAGGTCAGTGGGCAAACATAATAGGTCAAGGGCACAAATAGCTACTCAGAAATATTGCTGACTCAACATGGAATGGACTCTTATAGCTGAGATAACTGAAGTAAGTACAACTGAAAATAACTCATTAACTCAAAATCAGAAAAACAGGGGCCCTATTTTTAGTTGAATTCCCATCTTTTCCAAGCAGTGTTCCAACCCTACTTTGCAGCATGAAACCATGTCTCCTGTGGATAGGATGCCTCTTGCTGTTTGTGTTATGTAGACTTTGAATTGCTTTTTAGATTATGTGTACAACTTACAATAAAATACATAGTACTAAACCACAAAATGAGCAAAAAAAAAAAACCAGGCAGCTAGGTCAAATGAAGATTAATCCTCTGCCTTTTACACAAGAGAAAACATGCATGCCACCCTGCAGTTTGGCATTACCATCTGTGAAAAGAGGTCTATTCTTAAAAGAAAATCAAAAAGGTCTTCTTAGTCCACATCTATGGGCTTAAAGAGCAAACTCAGGATTTCTTTTGAACAGTGCTGTTCAGTGGGGTGAAGGGGCCTTTTCAACAGTCTCACATGCGCAACCTTAAAAGTGGAGCGAGAGGCAATGTGGGGAAAAGAGGAAATGCATTCCTTCTAACGACGGGGGCCATTTGTCCCTGGGTCTCACCTCCAGCCCCCTTGTCAATATTTCATCAATGCAGTAAACCCATTAAAGCAGTCTAGACGACGGGGTGTGTTACAACTCTGCCCAACCACCTCTAAAACCTTTCATTATGTCTATCTGCTGGTGACCCTGGGACCTCAGGATGTAAAGCTGCCTGCTCATTCTAAACTCCAGCATGCTTCCCCACACAGTGAACCCATTTCCCTCCCTGGGCAGCCCAACATAAAAACTGGTGCAGTGCAGCGTACTGCCATCAACATAGAAGAGATCACTAAAGTGGCACTTTTTAACAAACCTTTCAGCACCGTGACATTGGCAGGTTAGCAGGTGACCCGAGTTCAAATAAATCACTGAAGGGCCAATGATAATAATACTGTCAGAGAAGAACTGAGACTCATAACTACAAACAGATACAGAAGACATTTTACTCACTAGAAATAGACATAGAATATGTAGAAATAAAAAAATGCACTGTTTTTACGAAGAGAACTGGACGATATCATTTACCATTTATAAAATATTAAATACGATTTTGGAATATCAGTTGTAACAATTAATACTTTATATTGCATTATGTTTATCTTTTATATACCACACAGTATTCTTTTCTATATATAGAGTTTATCATTTCAGTTTGGAATTGTACAGTACTGCTACCTTTAATAGCACCTGTTTCTGACAGTAAGGCCAGGTATTATTAAATTGACACTTTCTCATTATGAGTTAATTAGCGTCTCAGCTACTGTGGTTAGTAGTAGTGACAGTGCTGCAGGTCACTGACTCAAACTTCACTGCCACTATAATCCTACTTTTAGTTCATAGGTGTGTAAAGTCTCCTGACTCCCTGCAGTCACATACAGCAATATTCTATAACATTAATGTGACAGGAAATGTTACATATTAGAGATGTATATGAATAAAATTGTCTCCAGTCATTTCAGGTAATGTAATTTCACCAGTAAGTCTCATCTTACCTTTATCTAGATTTCAGAGAGAGAGAGAGAGAGAGAGAGAGAGAGAGAGAGAGAGAGAGAGAGAGAGAGAGAGAGAGAGAGAGAGAGAG
>JBAJHX010000042.1:15866191-15880274 GCA_037176925.1 Amniataba percoides | reverse complement strand
GAGAGAGAGAGAGAGAGAGAGAGAGAGAGAGAGAGAGAGAGAGAGAGAGAGAGAGAGAGAGAGAGAGAGAGAGGGGGGGTGACCTCCTGCTCCACAAGTAATTCATCACACACACTGTGTTTAGACTGGAAACTGTTTCCATGTGAAATGGGCCTCTCCTAACCTGGCTCTTAAATGACACGATTTAAAAGGGACTAAAAATAACACATAATGGAAACAACATGCCAGCTTATTGACATAACTAATTTAGTACCACACAAGATAATGTCTCAAATCTCAAATGTTCCTGGTTCATCATTTAATACCCATCTCACTGTTAAATTCTGGGTACTAATTTTCTACATTTTCTAAAACTTCTTTACATAAAATATCTTAAAAGGACATAATATGGTCATTTTAAAGCCAACTAAACTCACAGCAAGCCAGTAGAGTAAGTGCTTATGGCTGAGCGGCAGCCAAGATATAGTTTGCTTAAGCCAAAGTTGGATGTCTTTGCAATCCCTGAGTTTAAATATATTGGATGTCTTTGAACCTGCCAAATATGTGGGGGATTAAGGCCTAGAGACTTTGAAGAGGTAAAAAGTTCCAGGGCTGGGTGGAGCGGCAAGAGGAGGCAAAGGAGAAGGTTGTTTTGCTCCAGGCTGTACTTGGAAACAATACTGACCTTTGACCCATGGAAGCTTTTGCTCTTCTTTGGGTCAGAAAAGGTGGATGTCAGTGAGCTGTTGGGAAGTGTAGGCAGCTTCAGGTGCTGGCCAAACAGGGAGGTGGAGCCCTCCTGCATTACCATCACCTGCCAAAGGAACAAACCGTATTAGTCAGAGGCTTTTTTTATTTTGAAGGAGCTTTGTTTGGTTTAAAATTATGATGTTGGGCGGGGAATCGAACTGAACTCCTTTTGGGTTCCAAAACAAATAATTAAAAGCTGGCATTGAATGTTTGAAGACTTTGATGAATTTAAATGATATTATTTCTGGAAAAATATCAGTCCCAACACATCTGACACAACTGAAACACTACATACCATCTGGATATATGGTGTGTATTTGTTACAGGTTTAACTGCTACTCATTTATTGATCATTGGTACTAAAGACAGCAGTACAAACAGTAAAGTGAATGGGCTTTCCTGTCTATTTGCCTCACATTGTAAGGAAGTGGTTAGAGCAGTGTTGTAATTACTTTTTTCTAATGGATTCCAATAACGGCTTTATCATATTCATAACTTCTGAATGCTTGTTTTATGATATCAAAAAATCTAATCTTGAGGGAATCATCCAATTTTTGGGTAATATGTCTCTTTGAAAAAGTTCATTTCAAACTCATCTCTCTGTGTTAAGCATAGAGCTGGAGTTAAAATGTGGCTGCTCTAGCTTCGTAGAAGAAGAGAGATAGCAGGGAGGAAACTGCTGGTGTAGCTCAGCTTCAAATAAAAAAAAAAAAAACAGCTGAACAACACAACACCTCTTCAGCTCTGCAATTATTACACATCTTTGTTGTTTACTCCACCTATCAACAGAAATATATAATGCTTTGCCTGGCTGTTCACTCAGAAACAGTTGGAGCATGTCCCTCTATGACCGTCCCCCTTTATACTTCTGTTTTTGTATGATTGAACAAAATACAACATATCTGTGAACTTTACAGGAGATGGCATGTATTGTTTTTTAATTTGAACAAAAATATGCTTCCAGTTTTCTCCTAGTCCTCCAGTCTTGATGCCTCGGTGAGCCAACCAGAGCCTAACTCTGTACTTTGTACTTAACACACAGACATGAGACTAATAAGATAATAGAAATCTTCTCATTTCACTCTTTTTTTTAAACAAATTGCAAATGCAACAGCATTGTCACAAATTACAAACAACACAATCAATCTAAAACTAATAAAAAATATATATAGTAACTCCTGGTTGCTACAAGTGACCTAGTATGAACTAAGAAAAAGGCTTTCATTCAACTCAAGGAAGACCTAAGAATAATGAATTAGTGAACTGCAGTCTTCCATACCAAGAACAACAACTGTCTACACAGCACACACTCAAACATCTACAGCTGCCTGTTTTTGCGGGAATATCTTGCAGTCATTAAAGGGCTGGAACGACAGCCAGAATCTGCAAGTATGGAAAACACAGCTGCTTCAGTGTGTCTATATTGGGGTGCTGAGGCACACTGATGGTCAATCTCCCTGCCAGAATAAATGTACTAGTATCATTACATGAGTAGGGATTTGAAGCCACTTTATACAACTTGTCTGAATCTTTGGTGATATTTTAGACAAGTCTGCATCATCCATGACCCCCTAAAGCATTTTGGAAATCTTACTTTTGAGTCCTCTGAACTTCGTTTGTGAGGATCCCGCTGCTGTTAAAGAGAGGGACAACAAAAGAGATGATTAATATCAGCTACAGCTTGAGAAAATCCAACACAAAGAATTCTAGCAAAAACAGTTTGTCAATTTCCAAATCTGTGAAAAGGTGTGGTAAGGTGACAAAATTGAATAAAATTGTACAGAGTCATTTAGTAAGACCTTTCAGAAGTGGAAAGCTCCTGACAATAGAGAATCTGAGTTTCGACATGGTCAGTGTCAGCACATGAGCTTTTTTGAGGCTAAGAAGGGGTGCAGGGCAAAATAAATAGAGAGCACTTAGCTCTGGTCATAAAACCTCCAAACTACAGAAGCCTACTGGCTGGGGGCCAATAGAATGACTACACCCAACACGGAGGAAGCAGCTAGGGATGTCCTGAGCTGATCCAAAGTATCTGGGCTGATCTTGGAGTATTCAAATTGATCTGTTTCAGCTTATCATCAGTTGACAGTCTCCACTTTTACTTTTACCATGTCACTTATTTTAAAAGTAAGATGGGCCGAACATGTTATGGAGATATATTACTCATGTTTTATCTGTCATGGTTCAAAGTAAAATTGGGCATACTGGTCATAAAATGTACTACACTACAAAACACCTATGATCAACTGGGCAGCAGGCAAAGGTGAGGACATAGGCGTCTCTATCCCCACCATTACAGACTGGTTATAGGGACGTGGAACGTTCCCCTCTGGTGAGAAACCAGAGCTAGCTTGGGATGTGGAGCAGTACCAGGTGTGGGATATTCACAAGCACCTGAGTGCCTGAGGTAGGTGGACAGCAGGTTCTCCAGGAACGCCAAACTGTTAGAGGATGTTGATTCATAAAGTTCAAAGCCTGCTATGCTGTTGCTCCTGCTTGAGCTCTGACACAGGATCTACTGACGAGCTCAATCATTGTCTTTTCGGGGGAGGACCTACATTGGTGGTTCAAGCTTTTTCATGGGACATGTTGACGATAAGAAATGTTATCACTCTTATTCTTCAATGACATGCATTTTTACTCATACTTGGTGCAGGAAATGTTGGCTTGTTTCAAACATGTTTCTTAGCAAGGCACTCGGTGACCATCGGTTTAAGACAGTACAAGCCAACTCCCTGAAGAAATGCAGCCCGACTGTAGTATATTTATATTGTACACTGTATATGCTTAAGAGAGTGTCTTTGGAAAAACAGCACTGAGCTCCAGCGACTTTCCCTGAAAAAGTAAGTCAAAGATTCAAGTTTTTTCTGGTAGGCAGCTGCTATATAAGTTGCTGTATTGCACTAACAAATGTGACTCAAGCCCCAGTCTCTCCCTCATACTCCTACCCCTCCAGCTTTCAGTAGCTTCCTACGAAACTCCTCTGTTGGGTTGTTGAAGGTGAGCTTCTCACAGCGGAGATGATTGACAGGCGGGTGGCCCTCCAGGTGGAGGAACAGGTCGTAATCAAAGCGAACTTTCTTCGGTTCTTCCTGAGGGAAAGTAAAAGATCCATCCAAAGAGGACAGAAAAGAACAGTCATGATTGGTCTAACAGGACTTAACCAACATTTTGTTTAGTTTAGTGCTGAAATGTACCTTGTTTTTGAAGTAGACTTCAATAGGCAAGATGAAGCCTGCGTATCCAGACTCTTCCACTTTGTATGGCGGATCCTTGCACACTGAAAAGAAAGAAAATGTACCTGTTAAACAAGTTCAATCAACCTTCAATACAAGGTGACAAAAAAAAAACAGAGAGACTGCTTTAAATTCTTTTAGTTTCATAAAATGCAAAGCAGCCACCCTCATTCAGCCACTGTGCACAGCAGCAGTCTGTGTATGTGTTGGTGGTTGCTGGGGGACGGGTGCTCTGGGGAACACTAACAGTCCAAGCCATTGTTACATCTATCACATTCTCTCACCATTCTGGGGATACAAAATCGGGTGAAGAAGTATATGAAAATATAAGTATAAATATTTGACTGTTGCGACCTTTGGTCCTGAAAATCCTCAGTGCATCACTGAATTTACTGAGCCACTGATCTAGAGCTCTGTTCTCATGAGATCTCATTAACTCACATTTCCATTGCCTACGCTGCTATCAATACAAAAAACTATGGCTTAAATTTGAACAAAGGGCTGTAAAGCTGGTGACAAAGTGAAGACTTTCCCCTTCACCCCATGGGCGTTTAAAGACAAACAAACTCTACTAGAGCTCAGGTGTTCTTCCCCGGAGGTGTGTGTGTTTGTCAGCCTCTCTCCCTAAGGACTCTGCAGAAAAAGTACCAATTAAGTCCATGTATGTGGAGACCTGAGTGTGTTTACTGGAGGAACGGACAAAAGCAGGTCTTAGCTTTTAGTCACTTTGCTGTAAAGCATGGATGCATTATAATGAAGATGTCAAACGTCTGTAGTAGTAACTCAAATAAATTGTAAATATTATGTGGGCTGAACTCACAAGTTCCTTCCAACATAACCGAATAAAATAAAATAACATTCATAACAGAATAAAAGTGATAAATGTATTATCCAAAACCAGGACATTTCTGATCATGATATAAAGTAACCAAGAATCTGACCACACATTTGGTGCCAAGCTGCAGTTCTTGACAGCTCCCATACCCTTTCCAAAAGCGAAGAGAGTAGACTGCTGCAATATAAGGAAAATCTCAAAGGAAAATGTTATGAGCTTCTAAGCATACAACTGACAACTTGGCTTTCATTAATGCAGGAGACCTTGGAAATACCTTGAGTCATCCTTAGTACAGTAATCATCACTGTGCTCTCTCTTTCATTTTGGAGCCCAGCCACTTCAGGGAGCGACAGTGATTGATTGCTCCGCTGACGCCGAGGTCGACCTCACCACTGGGGCCAAACCATCCAAAACCCAATACCTCTAAGCAAATATTATGGGTTAGAGTTAATTGTGCAAGTGGGTCAGGTTCAATTACAGCCAGCTAAAGAAGCCCATTCACCACCGTACCTTTATATAAACTGAGGTGGAGAAGCAGATGAGCAGAACCGCCCCTATATGGAAAGAAAAATTCACACTCAAGCACATAAACTCTGTACATAGGGTAGTATATTTTTCTTATTTGCATGGATAACTGGGTAGACATGATGTCATGCTGGGATATTTTCAGAGCAGCTACAGTTCACTTATAGACCTCAAATTACAGACAGACCAATCCAGGATTACTTTGGGATGCTCCTTTAAAAACAAAAAGAAAAGAAAAATGCACACCATAACAAATATACTTGATAAGAATTCTAATCAAACAGAATAGAATATAGAACAAAATTAGAATATAATAGGATCAAAGAATTATTACCAAGATCAGTACTGACATTGAGACTTAAAAGTTATAAAAGCACGAACTCTAAAAATCCTGTTACTTATAGGCCAATGTATGTACTATAAATATCATCAATCTATTTTCTATATTCCCCATTGTATTTTTAATGTTTAATTATTTGCTTTTGTGCCATTTTTAATATCCAGGAACTATGAAATAAGCACATCACATCTTCACAGGGAGAATGTACAACAGAGCTGTCAGAACAAAATGATCTGTTATAATCAATTAAAATGTGTTTCAAGCAAAAATGACAAACACTCATTTGGGTTGAGCCTCAAAATGTAAGAAGCTTTTCTTTATCATATCCAGTAGGACAGTAAACAGAATATCCTCTGATTTTAGCTGGCGGTTAAATAACTCCAATAATAATGGATTGATGGGCTCTGTGAAATTATGATGGGCCTTTTATTGAAAAAAGACAAACTTAAAAAAGAAAATGACTGTTTATTGCTTAACCATGAAATGAAACTAAAATGATGAGACTGCTGCTTGACAACTTCAGAAAGCAATTTCCAGGGAAAACCTTGCCCCCCCGACCCTCCTTTTATTGGTAGGTTAAAAACTCAATAGAGTTGAGCAGTAATAACACAGTCTGAATACTGTTCAAACCCAGTGTCAAGAAACGACAAAGGTTAACCCACTAATGTGAAGGAGAAGTCAGTGCAACATCTTGGCTGGGGTTCAGTGGTTCACGTTGAAAAGGTTAATATTATCTGAAGGAGAGCCTGAGAGGCAGGGATGCACAATGCAGCCACTGACCTGTAACAGAAAACATGCCAGTGGTCGCAGAAGCTTTCAAAGAGGGACAGGGCCGTGTCGTTTATTAACATGGCCTGGGTTTAAACCCAGATGCCAATCACAGAACAATGCCAGTCACTCTGTATTTGCCCTTTCTACACAGACTGGTTTGTAATGAGGCCCCGCTAGACTATAGCCCTGAACGTAAAACAAAAGACAAGACTGGAAATCAGAAATTCTTCAGTGAAGCTTGTGGCTCATATGTGAACTCCTTCCGCTTGCTGATTTACTGTTAATTCCTCTTCTTCCTAACAGATCTATTCATCTTACAATCAGTTGTCCAATCAATGTCAGGCATTTGGGCGGGAGGTGTCCACATACGCAGCTCATTGTTATTTCTAATCAATCCCCAAACACTGACAGGTTCATGTTCCAACTGTGAAATTTCTTGTTCTTCTTGGCGGCAATTTTTAAAAATCAACTGCTTTTTTCCATTTCCAACATAAAGCCCTCATTAATATATAAATGTTAACAATTGATGAAATAAGGATGTGAAAACAGTCTCTTCTGATGACAAACCCATAGAGAATTATCACCAACACTGCAGCCCCCACAGTATTTTCTATCCTTTTTTAGCTCACTGTTCTGATGTTGGAGCCAAACCTTTATTGTTTTAGTTCACTGTTACTGCTCTCATCAACTTTGTTTCCTGAAGCAATAGCGAGTTGCTTTCAGTTAAACAAGGCTAGGTGAAATGAAATAACTTAATCACTCCTGTTTGTGTGCACACTATCTAGTTGTCCATCTGTCAGTGTTTTTTTTTTTTACACAGACTGTGAGATGATTGTCTGCTCTGAGTTCAAGTTATGCACACTAAGGTGAGATAGAGGAGGGATCCATGCAGTAAGCAGGTGTAAACTAGAATCCTTTAGTGCTGCGCGAGCATGGGATAAACCCACTAGTGGTAGTTATAGAGAGTTGTACAGTATTACAGTACATATATTCATCAGAAAGGAGCAATTGCCAATGGGGAAACACCAACTGACTGGTAAACATAATGGAGCATTTGAGAGCTAAGGAGACAGATGTTTCTTAGGAGTTGATGGAGATCAAACCTGAGCTAAAGGCGTTCATTTTGGATTACAGTGTTTCCCATATTTTGACATTTGTGGCTCCTCGACACAACATCAACACTGACTGGCCCATACAGACACAAATAGCTGATGAAGGAAGCAGCTCTGCTCGGCATGCACAAACATGTCCCTCTAAGCACCCTGCTACGTGCTATCAAGTTGACTTGAGACTCTGGAGGCAGGGATGGAATAGACTGTGGCTAATGTTTCCTCTCTCTTGGCGTTTACTTTCAACACCCACAGGTTCAGAATGACATGAATCTTTTCAAATTGTTCATGCAAATGAATTGTGGCTGTACAATTTTGATCCGTCACTCATTTGGAGTCCAATAAAAGGATGGGCAATAAAAGATGTGCATTTTTCACTATTTAAAATTTTATAAGCAAACAAAAATAAACTGATAGAGAAAATAATGAGCAGATTAATTAATAAACTTGACTCACTATTAAACTTACTTTAAATCTCAGTTTAACACCACCTTACTTTGTCAAGCAGTTAAACTTTGGGGTAAAAAAAAAAGATTTTCACTGAGAGACAGTAGATGTAGTTCTACAAACTTTGAACAAGCTTAGCGCAAAACCATGAAACATAATTATTGAAAACAGCAGTTTTGAACATTTATGAAAAATATAAATTATTTAGATGGTTTCCTTAAGGTCTAGGGCCAAGCAACCATAGCGCACACACTAAACAACTGTTTAGAGCTTTTGAAATGTAATGTTTTAGTGTGAATCTTTGAGATGTTCTGGCATGTGATGAATGGAACAGCCAACAAAAGGACAAAGACAAATTTCACTTAAGACTTAAATGGGATAAAAACCAGCTAGCCCCGGAAAACCAACCCAACTTCAAAGAAAAAGCAAAATGACAAAGACAAAGTGATGTGTTTGCTCATAAAGACTGCATACAGCCAAGGGCCAGCAGATCACTAGTATCCACATACACTCTGCGCCTGTGTGAGAGGAAATATCTAGTCATCCAAGTAGTTTATGCTATACTCTAAAGGACATTACAAAGACACGAGTAAAAAGTAGTGACCAGTCGTTTTCACTTCAACAGTGAATAGGATGAATCACTCTTCAATACAAATGAACGCAGAGTACTGTACATCTAGTGGAGTACAGTCCTGCAGGAACTGACCCAAATGACCTCACACTAATCAGCTAACATTAAGACCCTCGAACAAAACAAGGTTAAGATTAGTCCAGTACAAAGATTAAAGATCAGAACGCATGAAACATCTACGCCTGCGCTGTAAGTCAACTCACCGGACTAAAGGTTTAACAGGTGGCAGATCTGAGGCAGTTAAAAGCTACACGCCTCCTGAATTTTGAGTGTTTAAACGAGAGATATGCGAGAAAATATTAATGCCTGTCTGAGAAAAGTGTATAAAGTGTGTGGTGAGGGTTTTTACAGCCTTAAAACATATAATAATTGTAAAAAAAAAATTCCTACTTTGTGTATTTTGCCTATTGTGGGCTATTTTTGGAACGTAACCCCCATGATAAACAAGGGAAAACTGTACCTTAAACTGAAGTTGACTTAAAATAACAAACCAGGAGCACCAGCAGCAAGTTAACATAGAAAACATGGAAAAACAAACCAATGCATGTTTGTCAAAACAGAAACAGGTTGGATGGCAAAAAATTCTACATGAACAACACCATATGCACATCCTAGACTAAAACCACACAAGTGTGAAGCCACACCCACCTCGAGGGACCAAACACAGATGGAAAGGACAATTGGGGGGTTGAAATGAGGGGTGGGGGTGGAAGTCAAAATCATGGGGATGCTCCTGACAGCAGATCGCAGACAAGCGACACACAAAGTGGCACAAGGTGCTGCCAACACACTCCCATACCTCTCACCCTCCCATGAGAACAATTATCTGCATATGATCTGACATTTGACACCACATGTTCTCAAAGGGTCTTTCAGAAAGTCACCATGCTCACAAGATGGAGATGTAGGTATTGCTATTGCTCACTAAAGAAACTGCACATTTCATATCTCCTCCAGCAGTGGTGGCCATCTGCGCTTGACCTCCAGCTACCCCTAAATGCTCAGAAACCATCTTGTGACTACACCTCTCTTGCCTCTTCTACAGATGTCTAGAGCAGTCTCAAACTGTCATACTGATGCTGTTAAATAAATAAATCTATAATAAGGGGGGAGGGACAAAACAAAGGAACAAACAAAAAAAAGTGGTGTTTTCTGACATATAAGTGGTACTGTAAAAGGCAAAAAACCTTTGGCATTTCTGTAGCGCAGCGTCTTGTTACTTATTGGCCACTATAAATGCTAAGAAACTTTCTGTCCTTTGATTATCTTGACAAGCGTTCATCCAATCGACTTCACACGAGATGGGCATGTTGCTGAAGAAAAAGTTGTTTGTTCTGCGAGCAGCTATACTGGCAGCCAAGTAAGCATCCATTCTGAAGAGGCACATTTCGAACAGGCACTGCACCAGTCATTGAATTTCCCTGAGGGAGTCATCCTAAAGGGATCAATAAAGTGAAGTCTAAGTCTCTAAGTCTAAGTCTATTAAAATACTGAAAAGTTCCACATGACCGGGGTCTAAAGCAACATAGTGAAATTCTTGACCAATGGTACAAACCAACAGATTCAGCTCATGATGACTAAATGATTAAAAAAAGGTTTAAAAAAAAAAAGAGGCAAATCCTCTCACGTTTTTCTAGATAAACGACATCGTTTTCCTAGATAAACGACATCCACAATAGGTTACTTGTGATTTCTTTTCTTTCTATGCACTAGTAGATTAAAATAAACCACTGTAACAGCTGGTCTTAGTTGTGGTAAATAATTTTGCATTTTGATTCCATTTATTTCATTAATGAAAAGGGAAACCATGGCTCCTTCAGTGATTCCTGACTCAAATCTTCCAGCTTTGGTGTGTGGAGGTGCCATAAATAAAAGACAAATGTTTTATGGCAGGGGTGGGTGAGAAAGGAGTGAAAGAGCTGCCAACAGACAGCCCATATAAACCGTGCTCCAATAAACCACTTCCTGCAACCTCCTTTCATTGACTGAACCGAGGGAGAGCCGGCATTTACAGCTCAGTTCCTGTTATTTGGTGGTGGCTGCCCCGTCTATTTGCACCTCCTCCCCTTCCCCGTCCTTTCATGCCAGCAGCAGCAGCCAGCCTGCAGCTTTCATGGCTCTTGCTTTCTTTGTGTTCCACCTATACAAGTAGGTATGATTTCTGAGGAATCGTAAAACAATTACTGGCAAATTCCTGCCGCTCTTTGATTTTTGCCAGACACTGGGAGAGGGGGACAAGCAGGGGTCTTGGGGGCCTTAACACAAAAAGTTGGGTATTTTCATCCAAAAACGCTGCACATGTGTCCTGATGTTTAGTCCCTAATGTACAGTTCAACTCACAAAGTGCCATCTGTTATATATAGGAGGAGGAGCCTCAATCTTGTGTCTTGTGTTTTTTGTATGCCTGTTCTGTAGGTTATTTTGTTAAAGTATTTTTTTCAAACTGGACTCCTGAAATCCTAACGTATAACTGTATTTCTGTAACAGCACGAAAACAGACCTTCTTTCAGGCTGACACTCTCCTTTTTCATCAGATTTGACACCATCATCACAGCTTGACAGCTACATTTTGTTTAATAATCTTAATTTTTATTAAGCATGAAAAAATGAATAACAAACACGAAGAACAAAAAAGCAGACTGAATGAATGAGGTAGAAATAATGAAACAACCCATTTTATCTATTGTGGGGATAAAGGACTATTGGCTTCTGAAGGCACTTATCCCTTTTCTTCAGGGGGAGAAACAGGCTAAGCTTTCTTTTCAGCAAACAAACTAAAGAACAATGGGCAAAATTATTACTTGATATTCCTAAATTCAAACTACCCTCTCAAAGCTTTGTTTCAACATGAAACTCTTATGGTTGACGAGTGCACAAAAAAAACAAGAACTCTACATGTTTACATGCACACAAGAAGTAAGATTTCAGAACTGCAGTTTGTTGGACTTAAGTATTAATGAAGTACACACTGAAATAACAACTGAACCTATTTTATCTGACAACCTTTTTTTCATGGGCTTCTCGAAATACTGAAGATCCTGTTTTAAAACTATAGAGCCTGTCAGCTTAAATTACTGATACAACATCGGTGGTAGTTTATTTGGAAAAATCTCTGTCCTAAAATTGACACAATGCAATGAGCTAGAGAAAAGATGTCTCACACTCACACACTTGTAGAACGTTGTAATTATCAGATACTGTTCATGAAGTTCAGCTTGGGACATCTTTAGTGCATCCATTATACCTTAGACAGAGCATCATCATGATGCCTTATGAAGGTGCTTTGGCTTAGTGCTGCAGTGTGCAAATAATCAACGCTACACATCCAGCACACTCAGATCAATGTTATCACACAAGTGGAGTCGTGTTTCTGGCAACCCGACAAATACCGTAAAACAATACCAATTTTACTCCTGCCAGCCTCAGACCTAAAATACCTGCATTTGTCTCTTAAAACTCATATTATATAAATATAACTAAATGTATATAAAGTAAAGACGCATACTATTTAAAAGAAACCACACATGCATGGGATGCATCTTTTGTCATCTGAGGATATCAATACTGGTATCATCAGAGCTCAGAGAGATCACATTAGCAAAGCCACAGCAAAGAGGAAAGGAATGCACTGCAGCTTCTGAGACATATTTCAGCCTGAGGATCTGTATCTCATGTATAGGTCACTGCTGTGACTTGACTTATGTGGTATGTGCACACAAGCCACAAATTAAGCTTGAGCGGAGGATGAGGGGAGTTAAAAGGTTTCATGCGAGCGTTCCACAGAGCCCAGGAGATGGCCAGAGGCTAACATGTTGGCCCAATCATTAAGGCATCAATCTGTGTGTGTACACTGTAAGGGGCTTACACTGCCGCCAATCTGGCTAACAGAACAGGACGCCCGTTCTTTAAGGAAAGGAAATACTCTTCTAACCCTCTAGTGTGACTTAAGTTAATGATTTTCAATGTCTTGGAGAAGGCTCTTCGAAAAGCCCAAGACAGAAAGCTTACAAGTGTGAATGTTCATGGAGCTCACTTTCACAAGTTCCAAGTCAGCAGTAATGAGCCCATTCCAGCTTTTAGGCCATTAAGACAACACACTCAAAAACACAGTTGGACTCGCCTCACACAGAGAGGATCTTTGCTACCCAATTTATGGAGTATGTATATGTAGCGACATAAAATAAGGAATACATAAAACTGTAAAGACAATTACAAACATTTTAATGGCTTCACATAAATAGATCACAGCCACTTACAAATGTTCCTGATAGGAACACATAAGTTGATGAGTTGCTGCTATTAAACAGATGTGCATGTGCTCATCCACAAGATAGGATCAGAAAACAGTACAGGAGTGAGACTGATTTTTAATGAGGGCATAACAGCATGTGTAAAGGTCCTAACTGTTCAGTACAGGAGATTTAGTTTGATCCAAAACTTTATTGGTGTGCCCTTTGAACCAAATATTTACAAGGCAATTAGCCTCATAAAGTCGAATAAGCTTTACATCTTGGCACTTGTAGAGGATTAATTCTAGACAGCAGGTTCCACTGGGACAGCTTTGGCAGTGGGACAGCTGTGATCTCCTGGCCAAACGCATGTCCAGTTAGCCCCTGGATGTACAGCTCATATACCCATGTCAAAACTCTGGAACAGTCTCCATTGTTAAGGGAATGTTTTGGTTTTTCACTAACTTAAAGTGACACTGAACAAAGAAGGGTGGGTTTGACTAAAAGAGAGTCCATACAGTTTTACCACAGGTGGGTTTTTTGGGAACACAAACATCTAAACCATTTGAGATGGCGTCATCCAAATATTTCCTCTGTGGTATCTGAACGCTCCGGTCATGCTCCTTCACATGTGCATCAATTAGTAAATTATGCATGCCCAGTATTGACTGTTGCAGTTGTCCAGAAATGATTTACCACCCAGCCTGTACAAATGAAAACAAGCATCCAGGAATTGTCAGATGCTTTGTTTGACTAAGCAGAAGCTGATGTCACCAGGAATTATCCAAGCCTTGTATACAAGACGCCAAGAAGCCCAGGAATATTCCCTGACCTGTATAAAAGAGGAGAGGCTACGGCCATCCTGAAATGATCCACTTCCTTGTATTGTAAGCACAAGGTTAAGGCATCAAGGACTTATCCAATGCCTTACATATATGAGGCCAAGTATTACCCACTGCCCCTAAGCAGTGGCTCCACACCAGTGGATTCATGCTTTCATTTTTATACATGAATGACAAAAAATGTTATATCTTTGTACTGAAAAGGGCCCAAAAAAATGTGGATTTAGTGTTCAATTACAACTCACCATGTAAAAACATTTCAAGGCTGAATTTCTGAATTCAAAACAGTTACAAGACAATATCAAACACGACGGCTGGTGCTTTGAAAAACACAACACTGGAATATTTTAGGTTTGGCTTGGCACGTTGAGTCACCAGTAAACACCCTC
>JBAJHX010000042.1:15854716-15866091 GCA_037176925.1 Amniataba percoides | reverse complement strand
GGCTGGTGCTTTGAAAAACACAACACTGGAATATTTTAGGTTTGGCTTGGCACGTTGAGTCACCAGTAAACACCCTCTTTTACAAACCAGGAAAAATCTGGAGTGTTCCTTTCCCTGTAACAAAGAGCACCTTGGTCTTAAAAAACACAAAAAGAAGCTGAGCTCTTGTGCATCTTTCCTGCACTGCACACACCACAAATCTCTAACACTTTTCACCATGCTTGCCCATTTCTTTCCCATTACGCTGTCTTACATCTTTCCATAAAAGTGACAATCCTCTGAAATATCACAAACACCTTTGAAGAGATGCCATCTCCAGAGTAGATTAAATGGCAGCCGAGGCTCCAAATGAGGTGCTTAAGCAGCATGAGCCACTGCCGCCTATTGCCAAAATAGCACCCCCTTCACTGGTTCCAAAGAGCTTCTTTACCTCCATTTGTTCAGACGGCATTGCCATGAGGCCGTCTCCATGGCAACGCCTCAACGCTGGCCCGTTAACCGCATGGTAATAATGAAGCACAGTGGCAGCTTTACTGACTGATTCGTCATTAATCTAAATGTGTGTCTGGCTGCTTCTCTGAGCTGCACAACAAATCACTGAGAGTGTGGGAGGACCGCTGGTAGGAAGTTACGCTCATGCTCCCTTATCACTCTCATTCTAACTGCTCTGTGTGTTTTGACTGCTACACCTTGTGTGTGTGTGAAATTCGGGAAAGTGATGACATGTTGATAAGAAGAAAAACAAAGTGATGTGAGAAGGCTGTGTGACATCCTGTCAGCGTGCCATACGAGCCTACCTGTCGTCAGCATCTTTAGGAGAGCAAAGAAAGCACGGCCGACACCAATCTGAACTGCAGATGCCTCTTAAATTGAACCTTCAAGTAAGCCAAGTGGCAGTGATAGATTTCATTGCATTTTTAAACCTGCACAGGAGTCTTTGAAATCCTGACAGGCCATTGGGATGCCTCGTCCACTTAACAAACGCTTTCCTGCTGCCATCCTTTTTGCAGACTCATGGAGCTAAGTTCACACACCTAACCTCCATTTATCAAACACTGCTGTCACTTATGTAAGGGTGGAGGAATCTCAACTCACAGGGCTTGGATTCAAATATATCAGGTCAAAATGAATACGGATTAATTTTTGTTTTACTTTTTAATCTTAAAAATGGAATGAGGAAACAAATTAATTCAGTCACTGTGCTCCTAAAACTGAGTTTGACAAACCAGGTGAAACAGAAGTGAAAATGATGTTACAGTTCATTTAGTTTGAGATGGGCTCTGTCCACCAAGCACCGTCCCAAACCTCACACTAAACATCAGGTTTCCAAGGCTACACAGCATTGAACCAATAATGGCACTTTACCTAACACTGCTCATACAAGTAAAAATAAGACAAGTAAAATATTACCTTTAGACTCAAAACACTGCACGACTGTAGGTCTGAAAGCAGAACATTAGCCTCCTATTCCTTCTGACAGGTTTATTTTCTGCTTACGACTTCTTCTACTGCCTCCCATTTTATGTTAGAGTGGACAGTGAGACCACGTGGGATGTGCAGGGAGGTATTCCATCAATGTAGCTAAAGAAATCCAGGCTGACTGGAGAAAGCCTCGCTTGAACTAACACCATCTCCCAATTAAGCCTCAAGTCGTTCCACTAACACATTTCAGCCTCATCTAATCGAGGCTAATTCAAGCGAGGCTTACACAGCCCGGCTATGTGCGAGTGAACGAGGAACGTAAGAGGGCCTGACGAGTCGATGGGAGAAAATCAGATGGTGCAAGAGGAAAGTGGAGCGAGAGCGTCTTCTCATCAGCAGAAACACTGCTGCAATTAACAAAGAGAGAGATCGCATGAAAAATAAAAGAAAAATCCTATAAGACTTATATTCAAAGTAATGACATAGAACAACTTAGGAAAATCGACATAGCCCCAATGTGTTAAAGTGCTTTATACTAATGTGGTAGCTGTAGCTCAGTCTGTGGGGACTTCGCTTGGGGCTCAGAGAACCACAGGTTCGAGTCCCTGGGGATTGTAAGTGTCAATTAAAATTGTACAATATATGCAAAGTTGTTTTTATTAGTTTTAATTTCATTATGGAGGAGATATTACATTACAAAAATAGGTCAGTGAAATCTCCCTCTGTACACTGAGGTCAGCGTATGTTAGCACACAGTCCCACACAGTTAGACAGTATAAACCCTTTATATTCTCTGAGATATGAGGGAAGATTTGTCCACAGAAATCCGCAACCCAGCGAATAATCGGTGATATATATTTAAATATGTTTGCATGTAAAATCTGCGATTGAGTGAAGCTGCAAAAGTTGAAGCAAGATCATTTTTATTTATTATGAATTATATTTTTTTTTCCTCAGATCTCTAACCCTTACCATGGTCACTCAGTGGGCATTCAGATGAGCCACGATGATGGAACTGAACTCTCTCTTAAATGAGCCAGACTTAATCGAAATAAACCAGGCTTTCCCTTAATCCAGCTTCGTGGAATACCCCCCAGGTGATCAAAATCCTGACTTAAGTGAGGACAATGTATTCTACAACAGCTGCAAAATGCTCTAAATGAAACGCTGTGGCCACAAAGAGAAATGCTGGGAGTGGATATTCTTGGCCTAGACCCCAAAAACTTCCCCACAGCTTGTGTGTAGCTGGCTGTGGCTCTGCTGTACCACGAGCCCAGTTACATTAAAAGACAGTCAACAACCTGAATTATTTACATAATACTCTTTCTAAAATAATGTGGAAAGAAACATTTCTAACAATCCTACAATTCTTTATCCTGTAATTACAAATTCTGTTTGATCAAAGACTCAATTAGTGAGAAAAGGAAATGAATCAACAATTTGTTAAGAACTCAACCAATGCTGAAAGAACGGATTGTTGAGCGATCAACAGAATATTCATGAACAGTTTGATGATGGATTCAGTGTTCAGGACATTTATAAAGTTATTAAATTTATAAACGTACTAATGCACTTCTCAGATATTATCTTCCACAGCCTCTGTGTTTTATGACTTTATGAAACGTATATCTTTGAACTTTAGACTGCTGAACCAAGCAGGCATTTGGAGAGATGCATCTGTGAAAATGTGAATGAAAAATAAAACAATTCATTAATTATCAAAATATCAGCTGATTCATTATCAATGGGCTATTTACCCTAGACAGGTTGTTCTAAATCTGTGCTGGTGAATCATTATCCTCCATCTTTGATACTTTGCACTTTTCCAAATGAAAAGATTCTACTCTTCTCTCCTGATTTTTGCACATGCTTAGCAGAGAGAGCCCTAAATCTGGAGTCTGTCAAAGAGGCAAAGAAAATCAGGCAGGTGGAGAGTAAATGACCACAAATCATAAAAGGATTCCTCCCAGACTGTAAATTAACTGCATATCAAACAACAGAGCATAATGCAAAGGTGGAGTCATTTAAAGATAATTTATTCTCACTCATTTCTCACAGAGATCTTAACCTCAACAGATGTACAATGCAGAGATGACCAACATCCATCATTAACTCACATCATGTTCTCATTAAATCTACAGTTTGTGCACATCGACACTAAACGTTAACAGTTGATCAGATGGAGGAAGAGTCGACTTGTGGTGCTGATAGTTTAGTTGTAACAAAAGGCTGCAGTCCCCCGAGCAGTTTTAGCACATGAAACAACACAGTCCTGTGATCCATTACACTTCTGCTTTTCAGCTGGAAACACTGGAGAGCACCTGAAGACCCGACAGATCAGGAAGCACTTTGGCTCTCTATTTGTCACCATGTAAAAACAGCGACGGCTCCAAAGAGTTCACAGACACTGGAAAGATCTCATGGCATGTGTCACTGCCAGAGACTTATTGAAGGTTAAGTACTCTGCTGCTACATTTCACATTAATCAAGACTGAGCTGGAGCACAAAAAGTGCAGGCAGAAGGAAGCAGGCTGCAGAAGCCAAATCTCATTTAGCTTGTAATCAAAGGCACTTTGGGAGAAACTTTAAGCTCTGCAGCTTCCATATCTGCAGATAGGAATTTGATTTATAGACAGCTTGAAGGCTCCCACAGAAATGAATACAGGATGAAATTTCCAATGTGTTGTCTTCAACGGGCCTGTCTCGAAACAGGCCTTTTTGAGAACGTTCGACAGCTTTGAAGTGCTTCAAATTCTCAGCTGGTTATCAGTCAAGATGATATAATGTACTTGTCACGCGAGGCTTTCAGGTGTTCCCAGCAGCGATGAATATCCTTTTCACAGGTTGAAGAAAATTACTTCAACGTTTCAGCCAAAACAGACTTGGAGGCAACGGGCAAACAGTAATTGGTCACATACCATTAAATCCTGGAAACTAAAAAGTTCCTTCTGCACATTTCTTGTGCTTTAAACATGTCTAACCCTGTCTACAGGCAGAAACAACTCAGCCTCGTGGTACCTCTGGGAAAAATGTAGGCAAGCTCACAGTTCCTCACACTGTTCCTAAAAAAGGTTCCCAGATCCTAGAAAAAGTTCTAGTGCTGAAACAATCCAAATCTAGTGGTCTAAAATACAGATGAGATTTCACTTCTTGTTCCACAAAGAAAGAAACGGTTTAGCAAACAAACAAAAGTGAACAAGAGAACGGCACTTCTCGTTTTATGACCAACATCATCATCCCAAAATACTCTATAACCTTTATATTAATAATACTAATCTGCAAAATCCAGTCTCCCTTACAGCAGCACACTTCTTAGTCGACAGAAGAAACTCGAGGATGCTTTAGAGCTAAAACTGTTAGTGAATGATTAGTTCACTGAGAAAATTACTCGGAATCTATATGATTCGTTTTAAGTCACTGAGAAACTGTGATGGACATGACTTATTGATTATTCAATTAACAGATCAACTGATACCTTATCTACAACTATTCCACAATTGATCAATTGTTTGAGTAATTTTTCAAGCAAATGTACCAAGCCTTTGCTGGTACGTCTGGTAATGTCACCATTTCATGCTGTTCTTTGTCATGGATAGATTGTAAAGTTTGGACTGTTGGTGGAATAAAACATCACCTTGGGCTCTGAGAAATTAAAATGGCATGTTCAACTGTTTGCGGAAATTTTAGATACAACAGTGACCTGGTAAAAAAAATAAATCATCTCACCCAGCAGACATGCAATGAACCTGGCAGAGTGCACTGCGTATTTGAAGGTTACAGTGCATGTGTGCATGTGCAGCGAATGTGTAAAGCCTTGTCAGCTAAACTGAAGATGAGCAGCAGTTATCAGTCCAGCCTTGACTTTAAACACTTCCCATTTACTAACATCATGTTCACTGGCTTGTTCGGAGCAGACTGCTGCCATCACCAGCTATTCTCTGCTCCATCTACCACTTAAAGCAGCTCTCACGCCTGTTTCAGTTTATATCCAAAAGTCATGTTATATGAAATTTTGTTCAGCACTGCTTTAACCTGATACATCTGGACCGAGTGACATTTAGAGGAAAAACTACAATGCTCCAAACGGACTGTAAAATGCATTTTGCCTCATTAAACGTTATCTCTAACCTTTCCACTCCGTCTTCACAGCTCTACAGAGAAAAGCACACACAACTTGTTTCATTTGCCACCACACAGTCCCAGCAGGAGATCAAACGCACCACTGTTTCTGCCCACACAGCCAAAAAGCACTGCCTCTCCTCCACAATGAGCGCAGACACTTGAAATCCAAAGACCTTCACTTGAGCAAAGCCGGCAGAGAGAGCGGGCCTCTTACCTCTTTTTGGTTTGGGGAAGCTTTCGTGCAGGTGAAACACCACTTTCTCCACAAAGTGCTGGATGTTGCTGTGCTCGGGCCCTCGGACAAACACCATCCAGTCGTGGGTGAATCCCTCCACCGTGGGTTTCTTTCTGACCTGGGCACGATGACCGAGCTCTAGTTTCACCTGAACAGCACCCTGTCAGGTACAAAAAAAAGACAAAAAACAAAAACCAATGCTGGGTTACTGCTCAAATAGAAGAGACCAAACACATCTGAGCAGACACGTGTGGGCAGAGGAGGATGATACTGTGCAGATTTCCACAGTGATCCATCAACATGAGGCTGGAGGGGTTTTTTTGTTCAGGTTTAACAAAGATGCCCGTTTCTCCCGCATGGAAACCCTCAGAAAACTCATCTGCTCATTTTATCACATTTTTCCTCCAACCTGCAGAGCCTAACACCAACTTTCTACTCTGATCTAGTGTGCAGGTCACCTCCTCACACACACACACACACACACACACACACACACACACTAACTTCACGGTCGTCGGTGCCGCTGTAACGTGAGCCGGCTGTTTAGAGACAATGTGCAGAAAATAAGCAGTCTGTGGGGAAAGTTCACATTTTAGCCGTCGAACTTCACACACTTAGTGGAGGATGAAGCCGAGTTAAACTCACAAATATGCTTCATTTTTTTTTACGTTAGCTAAAGCGTGTGTGACAGCACACACACACTCCCTCACACACACACTCTCTCTCACACACACGCGCTTCATGCCTCTCGTCGCTCCTCGTTGAACACATAGCGGCTCGTCTCGGCTCTAGCTAGCTGCGCGCCGTGAGAAAGCCTCGGTGCGGACTGAAGAGCAGCGACTCCTCCGCCGGGACTGACCGAGAAACGTCCAAATACGCAGGCACACCGGAGCGGACCGGCGAGCCAAACCCTCCCACCGGGTACTCACAGAGTTGGCCATCCTCGAGGCCCCGCGTCACTGTTATTTCATGGAGAAGGAGTTTGAAATGAGAGCGGAGCCGAGTATAGTTTGCCTATGACGGCGGACATGGTCTCTGCCGGACTCAAGTCACACTCAAGACTTTCAAAGGCTCGCCGGTTGTCAAAAACCCACATTCACCCGGAGGACTTCCGCTGCGGACTTTCAGAATAAAACCTCTGCACTGCGACATCTCTAACTTGTAGGATGTGGTTGATTTTTTTTCTATTTTTGGTATCAAAGAAATATGCCTTAAAATGTCTCTCTGTCAAAAAAATAATCAGGCATTAATGGTCATCTAAAGTTATTTACAAAGTGTGTTTTACATTTTCACAATTCCTTTTATTTTGCCAACGAATTGTATTTTTCATTATGATGCTCGAAATGCTAAGGATAAAAAAATATTCTTTTCTCTACTGCTGAATAAAATTGGTCAAAGTGAAATATAATTTTTTTTTTAAGTTTTATTATACTTGAATATTTAAATTTGTATACAAAAATCTGCATTAATATGAAGCAGCCAACACAGGTTAGAAACGGGTGTGTATTTCTGAAAATGAATCAATTTATTGTATATCTGAATGTTTGTGGTCCTCAGTGTTGAAATAAGACCCCCAACCTGTAACAACACAGAGCTTTGAGCATCCACACTGTCTGACAATAAAGTTGACTTGTTCATTTTTACATTTACACATGTATTGCACAAAAAATATATGATTATGATTATGATTATTATTATTGCAAAATAGCTATAAACTGTAAGAGCTGCTCTTAGTATTGCGTCTTATAAAGCTGTTCATTTTTTTAAATAATCCACTGGTGAAACTATGTGTGTGCTCTAATTTTGAGTGTAAAATTATACTATTTCCGTTACTTCTCTGCCTCAATTCAACACACTTAACGACGTTGAGGGGTAAGGCGCACGCGCAGCTCGGTGCACCCGCTGGGGCCGCAGACGGAGCACGAGACGGAGAGAGCCAATGAGAGATCAGCACACACACTAAACTCCAATCAGATGGCTGCAACCCTCCTGTAATTATGTTGCCTTCAGGTCCCGGGGGGAAACCGGCGAGTGGAGCGTGTTTGAACAGTTTCTATGAGCTGTTCAAAACCCTTTTAAAACGTCATCATTTTTGTAGGAAACGGCGACAAACACCAGCACGTGCAGCTGAAAGTTTTACAAGCCATTTCAGAGACAGGACTGATATTTTCATCCACGAAAGAACTCTCACCATTGTTGTCTGCATACCTGGAGTTAAAAAGAGAGACAGCTTGGCCATGCAACAACATAAACGATCAAAACGACGACCACAAGAAGCAGCTCTCGTAATCTACGTCATCTAAACTGTAAACGTTACCGCTGTAAGCAGGTCTGCTTACAAGATGCAAGACTTAAATAAAATCCCTTCATTAAAACGGAGTTTTATTTCCCGTTTTTATATACAAACTGCACTTTTAACACCTTAAAATCGAATTATTATTTTAAAAATTCAATCAAAACTCAGAAGAGAATATATAGTTCTCAAAGGCGAATAATAATCACACCAGGCTACTTTGTACATTCTTCGGTATTCTGTATTATTTTCTACATCCAGCCTGTCCCATCTACCTCGCTTCAAAATGAGTTTGCAGTCTCAGTGGGCTTAACCGTAACAAATAAAGCTCATAATAATAAGTTCATTTAATATATGCTGCATCAGTCTCCCCATGTCTCACGGATCATGGTTCAGATCAGTGCAGAGCATAAACAGTGTGGCGTGTGACAGGTTGGTGTCCATCTCTTTTGGCCCTCCGTGCTCTCCGTAGTTCCATGCGAGTTTTGCGGACGGTTGGATGAAAAGGTAAAGTTCAGACAGCAACATGTGTAACTTTATTAACTTGTACCTGAGAGGCTAACATGTGTCTGACAGGGCTGCAGCAGGACACACGGTGCACCTGCGTCCATTGTTATGAAAGCACAGTTACTTGAAATGCTTTGCCTCTTGTGCCGCTAACTGCAGTGGTGCTGTTACTCAGCTAACTGTATCTGCTAGCTTGTTTGTTGTAATTAATTTGGGTATAATTGTTAAGTAGAGAGGGATGTGGTGTCTTTTTGTCTAACGGAGGTTTGTGCTACAGTTGTGACGTGGCTGCTTTGGTATGTACGACACGTAGCCAGTATCAAGACCGTCGAGACTAGCATGCGACACAGCGAACTCCATTGAAAAAACAGTCCATTTTATTTTCACATCATTATTAGCGGCGCATTGTAAGTCTTAAAGCCAAACTGAAAAAAAGTTCTGAGAAAAGAAAAAACGTCCTTTAATCCGGCACAAGTATGATCCACCGAATAGCGTCATTAAGGAGAAAAAGGAGAACTTTCTGCTAAAATAGAGCACAGCATCACTGTTGCTGTAATGCTGAGTAATGTCTCATATAAGTAAAATAATCACCAAAGCTAACGAGGGGAAACCCCGCCACTAATGTAGCATGCTGTGGTAGTTGAAGATTTCTTTATGTGTCTTTGGTTCAGTTTATCTCCCTTGAGGTTTTGCATGGTTTATGTTTTGCTGTAGAGGTTTTCTGCCGAGTCAGCACTTCAGGTGGAAACTGTTTTTAAAAACTAAGACCTGAGACCTGAAACCTGAGTCCTCCCACAGATAAAACTGCAGATATCAGTGCTGTTTTAAAGGTTTTTACAGAAAATAAGACACTGAGCCCAGTAACAGACAGCAGAGATGAACACGAGTGAAGTTTAAGAGCTGTTAAACATCACATAAATAAAATGTTCTCCTTTTCTGCAGAGGATGGAGTTGTACTAAGTGAACAAAGTTAGTTTGTAGCAGGACGTAGGTCATCAAATAATGTTATTATTATTAATATTATTTTATCAAAACTAATACATTTGGTATTTGGTTTGAAGTATATTTCTTTGTTGTTATTATTTGTTTCCAGAATCTAAATCTGATTAAAAATGCCCACCTGAACAAACATCTGTGAGTTGAAACGTGTGTAAAATCGTAGAAATCGCCTCTGGGGAAAGATGATTTGGGCCTGCACATGAATGTAGTAGTTTTCAGTGGAGTGAGTAATGTGGAGCGAAGGGTCCTTGACCTTTGCTGCAGCCAGCCACCACGTGGGCCAGCGACATGTTTTGCCTCACTTGTGGGGACCTGTCATGTCTTCCCTCTTTATGAACAGTGTGTGGACGTTCTTGTGTGCTTGAGATAAAAATTAGGTCTTATAAATCTAAAAAAAGTCATCATCAGCTTCACTCTTCAGAAACAGTTTCCCACTGTGACCTGATCAACCTGATGTGACCTGTTAACTGATCGATACCCACTGTTTGTTGGGAGTGACGTTGAAAAAGTTTTACACTTTTATTTGTTTTTATATTTAGTAGCAGTTTCTAATGTTCACTTTGGTTCTGAATTCTGTCTTTATTTCTGTGATGATATTTACTGTCTGTATGTTTTACAGTTTACTGAACATTTTGCTGTGTTTACTGTAGTCTGAACTGCCCGTCTGTGTTTCTGGTTCTGACTGAACAGAATCCTTCAACAGCTTGTTTTGACCACCAATGAATTCATTTTCTTTGAAATGGAGCAGAAACATGCTGAGTCTTCACAGAGAAGCTGGATATGTTTGTGCTGCACGTCCAGCTCTTTATCTGCCTCGCTGTGTGCTGCTGGGACTTCAGGCGTTGCATCATGGCTGTGAAAGTGTGTGTGCTGTGCCACCTGAAAGGCCGTCAGAAATCCCACGCGCCTGTCCGGCGTGTGCAGTCTGCAGCGGCGAGCGCCACGCAGTAAAGCCTCAGCGGTGTCATTTCTAAAGCACTGTTGGCTCAACACTGTTCGCGCATTGTCCGCTCTTCTATCGCTAATGCAGACCTGGCAGTACAGGCCAGCCTATATTGTGTTGCTGTAAGGTAAATGTGCTGTAGAAACAGCTCGAACCGTTTGGCGTACAAACTTTTTTTTTTTTTTTTTCATTTAGCTGACCACCAACTGTCTTTGGATTAGAGAAGACACCAGATCCACATCATAGATATCACCTAAACATGATAAGTGAAAAGATCAGCAGTTAACTTCTCCCGCCACGTTCTCGTCAAACCTCAAAATATTCAACTCATCTGAAATTATTCATTTAACTCAGCCGTCAAATAAAGCAGGATAGATGTGCAAACAGTGACGTGTAGATATGTCATGATTCACACGCACCTTATGTACAAACCTCAGTGAATAAGCACCTGAGTGTCGGCTGGCGGTGTGGTTGTGTCGTAGCAGGTGCTGCTGACTTACCTGTCGGTGTGGCTCCGTGAAGCTGAGTGGCAGTGGGAGCCAGCGTGGAGCGCGAGCGAGCAGGGCGGTGGACACTACAGCAGAGCGGGCTGGCTTATCAGTGAGATAACAGCCGGGGGGTTGGGTTGGGTGTCTGTGTTTGGGGAGGGGGTGGCGGGGGTGAGGCTGCGTGGGGCTCGAGTTCCCTGTGTTTATAGTAATGTTAAACCAATATATCGGTTTACAGATATTGAGGAAGAGGGGGTTAAAAAAAAACGATGTTTTCTTAACTGAATTTGTTGTTTTTCCAGATTACGGCCAGTCTGTAATGTAAAACTGAACTTTACCTTTTCTCTCTAAGTTCCAACAGAAGCA
>JBAJHX010000042.1:15826330-15839289 GCA_037176925.1 Amniataba percoides | reverse complement strand
GCCCTCGCCCTGCAAGGACTGCAGGAGCTGTGCCGGGCAGAGGTCTCACACACACACACACACACACACACACACACACACACTTAGCCAGCTCATTACAGTACACGTGGTAAACGCAGCTGCTGAGTTTTAGAGGCTTGTTTCGCAGGTAGTGGACATCATCTCAACGTGGAGAAGTCTCGGGCCCGTGCTGAGCTGTGACTCTCGTCCTCTGATGGTCAGAGTCATAGCTGAGCTTCTGGCTCTGGTGCCCCAGCTCGCTGTCAAGTCAGAGGAGTACGAGGTATCTAATCCACTTCATGGAAGCTTCTTGAAATCTGATGCACAGTTCGAGCTTTGTTTGTGTCCTCCTTGTTCTCTCTCTCTGACTTTGGTTCCCCCTAGTGGTGATATCGAAGAAGAAACTCATTTTTTAACCATCAAAACTTACGCTGTCGAAACTGTTTGAAAGATAAAGAACCTTTGCATTTTGGTGGTGTTGTAACTCTTTTCTACAGCTCTACAGTGTCACGGTATGTCGCAGATTTTTGTGTCAGTGCCTCCACGTCAAGGCGATGAGCTTTTACCTTGCGATGAATGACCAGCAGCCAGAGGGCACGTTGTCACATTCCCCAACATGCATAAAAAGCTTCCTGTGTCATCGCACAATGGTCCAGCCCTGTTGAGTTTGTACCCAGGACTGCTGAAAAGTGAAGAGAAATAATGTATGAGAAAGAAATAATGTGAAGAATTAAGGTTTTCTTTAGATGAATAGGCCCTTTCCATAACGGTAAAAAGAAAATGAGTTTGAGGTCCTTCAGATGGTGATGACGACCATGGGGCTGAAACTCATTTGAAAAAGAGCTTACCTTCAGTGAGCCTTGGATCTCTTGTGAAACTAGGTAGATAATTATTTGTAAGGTTGTTTTTTCTGACAGCCGCAATTCATCTCTGTTTTTCCAGAAACTGAAAGAGGAGGTGGTCAGCTTTCTCTGGAGTTATGCAGTGAGCAAGGTCTGTGCTGAACACATCTGTGGTGTGTGTGTGTGTGCGTGTGTGTTTATTGTGTCACCTTGACTGAGGATTTTTACACAAGGCTTGATGTTCTTCGAGTGAAACAATGTGACAGATTTATGATGAACTGGAAAGGTCACGAAAAGTCAGCTGCTTAATAAAAAAACAGTATATTCACATGCATTTACAGACATCTGCTCAGAATACATCCATGTGTGTCACAGCTTCTACCTCTCTTAAAGTTTGTTCATATTTCAAATGCAGAGTCGTGTGTGTTTGATGTAACAGGATGCAGAGGTGGCCAGTTGTGGTTACAAGGCTTTGGCAGATTTTCCTGAAGCGGTCCACACAATAACTCTCCTTCCTGAGGCGGTAAGCATCCTGCTATAACTTTCTATAACTTTACATTCTACACTACTCGTATTAGCTCGTTTTCCTTTCCTTTAATGTATGAACATGTTAGAGATTAGAGAGAAGAAGTGAAGGTAACGTTGCTTTTCTACAGCTTGTGCAGCACACTGGAATTCATTTGTTACTGCATTAAAAACTCTGATATTTACTCTAAAATATTGAGGTATGAAGCAGTTTCTTCGCAGATTCTTCAGTGCTTTTAGTTCTTTTATAGACTCAGTTGGGTGCAGATTTATGCTCCACTCTTCACTAATCTCAGAGTGGTAACAGGAAGTTTGAGCTTTCTTGTTGTGAGCTGTTCTGATCATCTGTTTACATCGTCTTGTTGGTTGTGCTCTGTCTGCTCCGCAGGCCAGACCCATCACGAAGCTCCCTGAAGATGAAGAGGATGAACAGGGGGAGGAGAAGGAGGAAGAGAAGGATCTCTCCGTTCCAGGTTCATCTTATGTGAAGCTGCTGACTCTCACCCCTGCATCTGTTCTACCAGGTAAATGACACTGAAATTATGCTGCAGTGCTTCCAGCTGGCCCAGGCGCTCACATCCTTTATATCTCATCATCAGTCTGTGGCACCTCTGTGAACTTGAATCGCATCAACTCAACTTTTTTTTTTTTTTGCATCATCTTGGTGCTTTTTTCCTCTCAGCCTTTGAGCTCTTTCTGACCTCGCTGGTGAAGCAGGAGATGAGCCAGATGCCACGGGGGGTATATTTCTCTGCCCTGAGGGGGGGCAACCTGCGTTCGGATCAGGGCAAAACCGTGGCAGGAATTCCATCGTTCATGCTGAAAACCTACGAGAAGAACAAGCAGCCTGGTTTAAAGCCCGGACTAGCAGGTGATCATATCCGTCCCCTTCCAGTGTGAAGCCTCAGATGTTACACCTTTCTTCACTTGGTTTGTGGAGATGTTTGTGTTGGATTACAGCATTGTACAGGTGTGGTATTAGCAACAGTGGCCCTGATATATCTGATAAAGACATTATGTCAGGCTGATGTGAGACAAGCTTTATATCTTTTTTATTGATACGCTACAAGCAGTTAATGAATCGATGCAAGCCACGTAGCTGTATGTATTTTCTTAATTATTCATGAATGTTATAAAGGATTTGAACATGTAGTTGAGCATTTATCTGCTAAAGGGAGAAGTGGAGACCAAACAGAGCTAAAAGGAAACCGAAGATACCGAAGACTGACAACAGGCAGTTGCTTGCAAACACAGCCAGTGTGTTTGCAGGTACAAAGCTTCTTTAACTGACTGTGTGTGTGTGTGTGTGTGTGTGTGTGTGTGTGTGTGTGTGTGTGTGTTTGTGGTAGCTGGGCTGCTGCTCTGTTACGACCTGCCTGTGCAGACGGATCGTGACGGAAAACCCATCGATCGTTTCCTTGTAAGCCGCAGCCGCAGCTACCAGCAGACCTTGGCAGCCCTCATTCATGAGGTACGTTGAAACCTGTTCTCCCTCCACCTCTCGCACACCACACGTTTGGTTCTGATCATCAAAAACCTCTCCTTGTTGTTTTTTATGTTTAGGTGAACATTCAGCCGTCTGAATGGCACCGTGCTTTGCTCCTGCCCCAGGCCTGGCGAAGCTTCATGAGCAGAGCTTTCCACGCTGCCATGCAGGTTTGTGCAGCTTACAGCTGATGGGTCGTTCACATATTCAGTGTAGAGCTGGTCGATACTGCATGTGTTTCTAGAATGGAAACATACCTCCGGCACTGTTGAGCAAGGAGAAAATGTATATTACAAATATGACATCACATTTACATTGTATGGAAAATAAATATTCAACCTTGAAAGTAGTAGTTTTTAAAAAAACAAAATTTTTCTACAGCTTTTTCTGGATTATCAAAAAATGAAAATGAACGTCATGCTCACAGACACTTAAATGCAATTTCAATTTAATTGACTGGTTTGATTTTGAGATTATCATTGTTGGGCTTCTGTAGTTAGGACAGTGTCGTGTTCTGAAGATACAGGTACTGATAAGTGAAAAACTGCAACAGTGAAACAGCTGTTAGTATATTAAAATACAACATACTGCGTAACGTTATTACAACAATACATTACTAAAAATACAATACATAACGTGTTATACAAGGCTCATTTCAGGGTTTTGCCATTAGCTTGAGAATCCGATGCTGTACTTGCTGTGTGTGTGTTTGGGTTGACACAATACGCTGGATGTCCCTCATGGTAAAGCTGCCTTTAATTATTTCCTTCAGGGTCGACGTGCTGATTTAGAGATGCAGCAGAAACACGGCAAAGAGAACCCACAGGAGCTGCAGTACAAACAGCACTGTGCATGGCTGTGGTGAGAGTCACTCGCACAGACACACTCCTGCCTGGATGTTCACACACACACACACGCGCAAAGTTAAATACTAAAGGGGGTCAGTAGCAGCATGTAGTAGAGGGCACTGTTCTGCAGGCTGTCACAGACAAAGTAATCACACTAATTTGTGTTATGGTTGTCTTCTTCTCTTGACTCTGATGAGTTAACATTTATTAAATATCCCTAAGATGTATTTTATTTCAAGGCAGTTAGTGTACTGCTATTAAAGGTTTTTACACTTCTTTGTGTAACAAATGATAAAAGCCTGGGATCATACAAATGTATCTTTGAGTAAATGATTGCACTGACGGAAGAAGGGTCATCCTCTCACACGGCCACTTTTTTTCAACCTCTCTTTATTTTTTCTCTGTCTTTCTCTTGTCATCCCTCTCAGGGCCAGAGATCAGCTGGCAGACGTCATCAAAACTGCCACAAAGTGAGTCCCCTGTTTGTGATCTCTACAGTTTACATCACAGTAAATAACAACAGCTGAGGGAACCTGAAAGCTGCAGGTTTATATAAAGAGTTCAATGAGAAACGTGATCACTGGCCTTATGTGTGTCAACACTAACAACATAATGTGTTCTTCAGGGACAGTCCTGTTGTTCAGGGAAACTCCATCCTGGCTCTGAGCGGCCTGGCTGCTGTCCTGGCCAAATATGAGAGCAACCTGCCTGCTGATAACGACGGCAGCCTCAGGGTAACACACTCAGTATCTGAACCATCACTGTGTGATTTCCTCTACTGTCACTGGAACAATTAAGGTTTGCCGCTTTAGAGGAAACTCACACAATGCTGTGCCTTTGTACACGTAGGCAATAGTGTTATCTGTATGAAAGTTTTATTAGTTCATCAGTTACTATACACTTTAATATTTGTATCCTCTCTATTAATTAAAAATAAAACATGATATGAATCTGTTTTAATCAAATTTGGATTTTGCTTGGCGGCGAAAACAAAAGCAAAATGTCTAGTTATTTAGAGAATCTCATGAAAAAGCCAAAACCAACAATCAAAGCACAGATATTAAAACCTTATTAATGAGACACGCTGTTGCATTTATATGACGACCATACTTGTCCCTTCACTGACCAACAGTCAGGTTACAGGGCTGACTTTAAAGCCTGTTTCTTTCCTGTCACTGTAGGCGGGGCCAGAGTTCGTCCCCACAGCCAGCTGGTTGGGTATGGTCCTCAACACCCTGCTCAGCATCACCAGCAGCAGCTACAAAGCCCGAGGACAAGTTTTCCCATGGTTCCTACATGTACGTCTTTCACCTGTTTCTGCCCTTTAAGCTACAGTGAATATGAGGCTTATGTGGGTCACAATAGGTCACTTGTTCCATTCAGATATTTCTAATCCAGTCTTCAGTCTTACAGTTCAAATCTTACTCTTCAAGCTTGAAGTAATAAAATGCTTTGTTGTCTATATATGAGAAACATATATCAAATATATAAATACATGACATACATATATCTGAGCCACAGAGCCAATCAAACCCTCTTGGCACCCCCCTGCTTCCCTCTCAGCGTTCGTACTCAGGTGAGAACACAGCCAGTGCCATCGCTCGCTCCTGTGCCAGTCTGGCGCTGTCGCTGCTGGTCCCGGTGCTGGTGGTGTGGCAGAAGGATGATCTGGTCCAGGTCCTGACGGCGCTCCAGGCGGGCCTGCCGGGCTCCCCCACCGCCGATGACTCCCAAGCTGTCCAGTTTCACTCCGGGCTGGCGCTCGGCATGGTGCTGTCCAGCCTGCACCACCAGCGCCTCAGGTTGGGTCCTCGTGTCCGTAACAACGACTCAAACACCTGCTGTTAACCCGAGCTGATGTTTATGCTTTCCACCTGTCTGTCTCTGTTATTCAGTGACGTCTCGGTTCAGAAGGACACCGATCTCCTCCTCAGCTCTCTGGACACTCTGGAAAGTTGCTCCTTCAACTCCAACCTGGAATACAAGTCAGTGCTGAGTCCTTAGAATTGATGTGAAGTACTAACCAGTCAGGGTATGTAACCGTATACTGTATTATTTATTTAGTCAACTTCAGTTCCAGCATTGTGCTTCTGGGGAAGTATCATTCCCACTGCAGAATAAGTAATAACAGCAAGTAAACAGCAGCATCTGTTGGTCAGATGACATCACCTCCGCTCTGATAGGTGATGTTTCCTCTTTCCTGACCCGTCCTCCGTCCTCTCCCTCAGTACTGGCTGTGTGTTGGGTCTGGGTCTGGTGCTCGCAGCTCTCTGTGGCAGTGGGCAGACAGACCAACACGTCCACGTCACCCAAACGTTAGACAGACTACTGTCCAACCTGCAGGACAGCAGCGGGCTGGGACGCATGCAACAGGAGGTACAAGTCACCGTGCCCAACACTCGTTTTTTAAAAGGTTTTTTAAGGGGAAAAAAGTTTGCAATTCTGGCAGCTTGGTAATACTTTTTGTTTTTTCAATAAGTTTCCAAATGCAAAACATCATTTAGAGCCTAACAGAGCCAGTTTGACGAGATGTGAGCTCTTGATGTTGATGTCTTGTAATATTTTTACTGCTGCTATGATCCATTGGTAGTAAACATCTGTTTTAAACTGGCAGAATTATAGTTAAGTCTTGGAAATTAGTGACTCACTGATGAATGTGCATGAACGTCTCACCTTTATTAGGAAATTATTTGTTAAAAGTGGAAATCCGTGCAGGTCCTGGCGTACTCTGTGGCCTGTGTGGGTGTGTCAGCCTTCAGCGGAGGCCTCATAGATGCTGCCAAGGCTGAGGAGGTCATGAACACTCTGCGCACCCTGACTGAGGAGAGCCAGCAGGTCAGCAGGAAACAAGCTGCACCACGTTTATTCTGCTGTTAGCACGCCGACCTCTCAGAAAATGTTTCAAGACTGTGATGAAAAAAAGTTATAAGTAAATGTGAGGCCAGAGTAGACTCATTACACCAAATCCAAGTAACTGAGTCATTACAGGATGTGGCCTCGTGTTTTGGTCTTCTGTAAGAAAATGAACTCTAATACTGTACCAGTTCTAATTTTGAGTCACCTCTACGTCTAACCCTGGCTTTTCATGCTTGTGTAATGTCCATGTTCAGACTCCAGGCTTCTCCCTGGCTCTGGGGCTGGTGGTCCACGGCCTGTCAATGTCTGGCCACGGCAAAGCAGATGACATCCACCCTCGACTGCTGGCTGCTTGGATCAAAATCTTACTGGCTGAGGTGCTACTTCTGCATTTTCTTTCCTCCCTGCAGCTGCATGAATCAAAATCAGTAAAGCACCCCGTAGTTAATAACACACAGTAAGATCTTCAACAATGAGGTCTTCTGACTGTTTAACTCTGTAAGACAGTTCAAACCAGAATATCTGGTGGGGAAGTTTACAGCACAGTACAAATATCTGGAATTTGTGTGGTTTGGTGCAACTTTAAAAGCAGACTTCAAATGATAATCAGGAAGTTAGTCACAGTTTATGGAATTATTTGAACATGTCTAATCTTATTGTGTCATTGTGTCTGGATTTTTTATTGTGTGTGTTTCAGGGTTGTCCCACTATGCAGCGACTCGCCGCTGTCAACGGCCTGGTGGCTCTTGTAGGATCTGAGAGTTACCTCATTCAGGTGAGAAATCAGATCAGGAGGAGATCAGGAGAAGAGGTAGTTGAGATGTATCACAGCTGACTTCTACTCCAGTTAAAACCAATCACAAAAAGGTTTACAGACTGGTATGACAACTCATTACCACACAGACATTTTACATTTTACAGATTGTTTTTTGATAGTTTGCCAAGCTGAAACTCTTGGAGACACAAACATGTCTTTTTTTGTCTGGCATTCAGAGCCACAGGGACACTGAAGTGATTAAAATGCTTAAAGCTTGGAGTGAATTATGTGTATTTCTTTAAAAATCTGTGTAGTTCTAATGAGGCCATGACTGTTTCTGTCACAGACAGTTTGTCTCTCTGTCCTCTAAGTTTCACACAGCTTGTCTTCCTCCACAGTTAACCGGTGAGTTGGAGCTGTCCTCTCAGCAGCAGAACAGGTTGAACGAGGTTCTTCGAGCCATCACACAGGTACGTATCTTATTCACAGTTCTCAACAGTGACAGTGTGACATTTCAGTATTATTCTTACCAAATACCACGAGGTGTCTCAAGTAATGTCAGACACATCTTAGTTTTTTCTAAAACATACAGTTACGTTGTGTAACATAATGTGGCATGATATGGAACATAGTGATATAGTACAGGACATGAGACAGTATAAGTGTAGTAATGTAGCTCATACATAATGTGATGCATGTAGTAACATATGTTATATAGTACTATTCTAATGGTAATATGGTAAACGTAATGTGTGATATAACATAATACATATGTATATTGATATACCTGTTGTCTCCACTGCTGTTGTACAGTTAGATGGCAGTCGTACAAATGAGCATGAAACACCTGTTTTTTTTGTACTGAATTTGTTCCCCGGTTGAGCTCATTCTGCCTTTCTTCTTATCCTGAAAGTACTGTGACATTTAGGAGTGTTTTTTTGTCTCCCTCGCTCTGATTACACGGCGCTGTCCTTTGCTGTCTGTGTACACTCAGATGTTTTGGCTCTCTTTTGCAGATCATAACATTCTCCGGAGCCATTGGTCTGCAGTCCAACAGTGCTTGTTTGGTGGGTCATTTACATTTGGCCCACATGTCCACCAGCCACAGTCACACAGCAGGTAGGCAGAGCGCTACAAAATCCATTCAACTGTCGGCCTTTACACTAGTTATCGTCTGTCTACAGAATGAGCAGATATCAGCTGTGATGTGTCTTCTCTCGTCATCTTTCAGTTCCTCAGGATTTCAATTACCTCTCAGAGAGAAGTGTCATCAGATCCATCACTGACTTCCTCACAGAGGCAGGAAAAAAAGGTTTGGTTACTGGTTTTAATAAATGACTATGTCTGCATCAATTTAATCTCTTCCCCCCTCCTTTTAACCCTTTAAACTCCTTAGAAGACGCACAAGTTCTACATTTCTTTTCAGCAAGAGAGTAGATTTATACAGACTGTCTGCATGTGTTCTCACATGCACTCTTACTTTTGGGAATATTCTCCCCTCCTGTGGACCCAGGTCCAGAGTTTGCCCATCCCTCTCTGGTTAAGACCGCTCTGACCCCCCTGGCATCAGTTGGAGCCAGTTTCCAGTACCCACCCATCAACTGGAGTGCTGTGCTGTCTCCTCTGATGAGGCTCAGCTTCGGTAAGAGTTCTCACTTATCTGTCAGTTTGTCAGTGTGCCCGACGGCTGGCAGAGTTAAAGTACCAACCTCAGCAAGTTTTTTTTTTTTTTTTTTTGGACAGGAGAGGATGTTCAGCATCAGTGTGTGGTGCTGGCAGCGTGTCAAGCTCAGTCTTCTCAGAGTGCCTCTCTGTTTCTGGGCTCCTGGCTGTCACCGCCTCTTGTGCACAGTCTCAGTGTAAGTACCTCTTCAGGAAAGTTTGAACTTTTTGAGTACTGAGCGACATGCACCTACAGAATCCAGCATTAAAAAGCATCAGTTACTGAGTGTGCACTAAATGATGAAAGACTAACACTATTTGAGTCTCTCACATTCTTCACTATGAAGTACTAATATCATGGTTGATACTGAAGCACGAGGGTCTGTTAACACAACTGATTCTCTCACGTTCTTTAGACTCAAAAGATTGCTTTAAGATGAGTATCAGATTGTAGTTAGTCCCAAGATGATGGTTGCAGATGGTTAAATGTGTTTTAATTACAATATATAAGATTACTTTACCATCATACAAGTTTGTGATTGTCCGATTTTATTATGATATCACGTTTCCTCATTTGGAAATTGAAATGAAATGAAAGAATAAGTCAATAGTTCTTGACAGTTTTTGAGACCCAGTGATTCATGTCACATGTCACACCTAACAGTCTTGAGTCTGAGCACCGTGCCACACCTGTTCCTGTGGATGTGTCTTGTTTCTCCTGCAGCAGCACACTCGGGCTCACCTGTATGACAGCCTGGGTTTATGGATGAAGCATGTCGCCGAGGACAAGCTTCAGGTCCACGTGGAGAGTCTGGGCCTTCAGCACTTCCAGGAGGAGCTTCGGCCCCAGCGCCTGTCCCTGTGCCGCTCACTGCTGCAGGGCCTCGCACAGGCCATGGCCCTGCCAAACCCCCCCAACAACTGCTGGAGCATCCTGTGCTCCACCACAGAGAAGATCTTCGCCCTCCTGCCCAACCAAATCCAGGTGATGCTTCAGTTCATTTCTATGTTCTCACAACTCTTGCTTCAAATATTCACATTTGGTTCTCTTCAGCTACCTCTCACACTTAAAATCAACTGAAATGTAACTGATGTTTTCACCTTTTACATAGCAGCTGACTCTTCAGCCTTCAGTCCTTTAACTATACACTAATTTCAGCCTCCACACATGAACTGAATTCTTTCACTTTTTTTTTCTTTCACGATTTAACTGAGATGAGTGTTCACATACAAACTAACAATTCAGCTCTCTTAAATCTTATTTTAGCATGTCAGTTCAGCCGTCTTGAAATGTCTTTGAGCTCTCACACTTCAACAGAACCTTCAACCCTTTGAATGCTTCAACTTCAGCTGATGCTTCTTGGCTTTAAACGCTTGAAGTTAAAACACAGCTTTAACACGAGTAGTTGAACTGCAATGCTACCACATCACTCACCCAAGAATATCCTTCTATTTCCAGTCCTGGTCTTCCAATGATGATGATGAATTCTTTTGTTTTATAGGATAAAGAAGTGGATTTGTATTTGGGAATCGCCAAATGTCTTTCTGAGATGTCTGACACAGAGATAGAGCGAATCACTCGAGTCACGGAGGTAAAGTACGACGTGACAAAATATGAATAATAAAGAGCTAAAGAAGAACTTGTGCTGATGTAAAAGCTGTGATGTTTTGCCTTTTCTCCACTGCAGAGTGTAATTTAAATGTCATTTGGTTCTTTCTGCAGTGGTTGGTTAGAAGTGAAGTCAAACATGTTTAAATGAAATGCATGGTGGTTTCACATAGTGGCTGACGTGTAAATGAAGCTTCGTGTTGTTCAGGCTCAGATGGAGAAGAGCTGCTTCGTCCTGGCTTACCTGACCTCCCAAGGCAGGGTTCCCCTCCTGGGCCTCAATGACGTCATTGCCGGGGTGCTTCGCGGTTGGCCAAGCAGCAAAGTGGGGTGGCTCCTCCTGCAGACTTTTTACCAGTGTCGCCTGGCCTCCAGCTCCAACACAGGTCAGACACCAGTCACTCACTGGAGCATTATACATGGACATTATACAGGAGAAAGTTTGATTCACCTTTCAAGTTGTACATAAATACTGTGGAAATTACTGTTTTCAAGTTTGAGATGTAAAAACGTTTCTGGTAAATTCTCTCTGGCTGTTTTTTTAAGCAACCACTGGGTGGCATCAGTTCTGAGACTCTTCCACAAATAACAAAATAACATCGTACATCTCTTTTTTTATGTTTCTTTGTATTGATACTTTCTGCATTTAGTACAGTTCATGTGTCAAAGGTCTGCTGTGTATTACTGTCCAGTGAGAGTCCACAGTTCATGTGGAGTGTTCTTTGTTGTAGGCGTTTCAAAACGGATGGAGTGGCTCCTGGAGCTGATGGGACACATCCGAAACGTTGCTTATGGTGCAACCTCGGTCTCATGTGGAGACACCAAACTGGTATGTTCCTGAGTCCTGCTGTCAGACTGCAGTGTGGTATTTCTGGAGCTGTCGGCGTGTGGCTGTCACACAACTCAGATGACTGCCCACATGTACAAAAACTCTTTGTATCTGCGTGTAGCGAGACTTAAGTGCTCCTCAGGAATTACTGTCATTCCTCAGATGGCTCCAGTGTTGTTGATTTGTGTCCATTAAAGTAGATCATTTTTAAAAGTAAACTTAAAAGTAAAGTGGTGTTTTTTTTTTTTTTAAAGAAACACAATCATAGTTCGTTTTAACTTTGTTTTCTAGTCTGTGTACATTTGACTATCATTTCTGTCTCTTCTGATAATTACTGTGGGAACACTGACAGTGCTGCAGTAAAGCCAGATGTTGTCAGTGCTCTTACCTACATGAACGGCAGACAGATTAAGTTAAGTACTCACCTGTAGGCCTTTCTTTACAAACTCAAACTGTGCTGTGCATTGCTCAGGATTTCTTCTGAAGGCAGGATTTAGTGAAGTGAGGCATAATAAACAATGACATCTTAATGCTGAATAGTGAAACATTAGGGGCTACTGGCTTTAATCCAGTAATACTGGGAGCAGTAGGTAGATCTATGTCATTATTGTACCATATTTTAAAAAATTAGCTAATGTAAATAATATAATAATGTCCTGTAGAAGTTTGATGCCGTGTTTCAGATGGAGGTATTTGTTGTTAAAGTGGCATTATAGATAGATCTGGAACTCACTAACTCACATTACTGAGCTTTTTCACTGACTTCATGTCTCTTCTGTCTCTGTGCTTCTGTTACACGACATTCGATCGTGAAATAGATAAACAGTTCAGTGGTTCTGCTCCAAACGTTAAAGAAAACGCAGCATGCTTGTTGTTCCTGCACTGTGATCCCACTCCACATACTGTTAGTCACGTTGCCTTACTCCACTGATTTAGCATTGCTCTCCTGTAACACTGTTGGACTTTAGAATGATAAACCAGAGAACCACATATCTTATTTTTTTCTTTCTTTAATAGAAGATTTTGAAGATATATAAATTGTAATTGTAAACTCTGGCTGATGAATAGAGTTGCTTAAAGGAAAACTGTTGCTGTTGTTTTTGTACCTTTGTTGCAGTCTCTCTGGAGATTGATTCCCCTCATTTTTCTGCAGGCCACAGACTTCCTGTTCCAGGTTTTTGCTGCTGCTGTCGTTTCGTGGGGCGACCACTTCATGCCGCTGCTCCTTGGTGTTAGGGCACAGTGGTTGCCATGGCAACCCGACTCCAAGCCCCAAACTCTACAACACGGTCTGTACGGCGAGGAGTCACTCTCTGTCCACGCCCTGCCGCAGTGCCTGCTGGGAATGTCCCACAGTCTGACTCTGCTCCTGGACAAAGAGCCCTGGAGCAGCCAGACACACAAGGTGAGTGTGTTGATCCAGCGTTTGTTAGGAGTCACTTTGTTAGAGCTGAACAAGATGGTGACAACCTCTCTGTGTGTGTGTGTGTGTGTGTGTGTGTGTGTGTGTGTGTGTGTGTGTGTGTGTGTGTGTGTGTGTGTGTG
>JBAJHX010000042.1:15814011-15826230 GCA_037176925.1 Amniataba percoides | reverse complement strand
GTGTGTGTGTGTGTGTGTGTGTGTGTGTGTGTGTGTGTGTGTGTGTGTGTGTGTGTGCGTGCGTGCGTGCGTGTGTGTGTGTCAGTTCGTAGACTGGCTTCTCAGTATCACAGAGGGTCCTGAACAGAATCTGTCGACCACGACCATCAGCGCAGCAAAAGGTAAAAATAGATAAATAAATGACATCGCACGTTGTCGCATCTGTGGTCACAGCTCGCTATGTTTTAGTCACAGCAGGGAAAACAACAAAAAATCTGAAAATTTGAATTTTGTCATGTATTTGGAAAAATTTCCACTTCCAGCAGTGACTTATTATTCTTATTTTAAGTGTTCAGATACTGATATACCTGCTTTTTGTTGACAACTTTTGTCCATTTTCACTGTTACTGCTACTGTTACACTGTAACCAGGAAACCACACTGCTCCCTTACAGTGGATTCAAATGTCACAGACATGACATAGATGAGTTTGATTTGGTCAGAGAGTACAGAAGTGACGGGATGAGTCCATGTACCGTTACACCTCCTGGACTCCTGTTGACATGTTGAGCCACACAGTCACAGTAATGATGATGAGGCGTGTCAGTCTGACTCCACCGCTCAGTAAAAACAAAGACGACTGCTTCCCCTCAACACACTGCACATCACTAATTATACGACATGAAAAAGTTGATATTAATCTGTTTTCTGGTCTTTATGGAGGGTGTAAACAGGAAGCATGATGTTAGTGTGGAGAGTTAATCTGGATTAGAACCTGGATTTTCTTACACTGACAAACTGGCACCATTAAAAGTCTGCTGAATTAGCTCGTAGTGTGTTTACAGTGAGCTCATGAATGAACTGTCACTAGATTTCTTTAGTACAGAGGAAAACCTGCCAAGTTCTGAGTTTATAATGAGCATCCCCTTTTCTGTTGTTTGCAAGCAGATTAATGGATTATTGGCAGTGAACATGGGACATGATATCCTCAGAAGTGTGTGTATCATGATTTGACAGAGTTAGGACTCAGAAGGAGAAAACTTTCTGCAGCCTTTAATGGTTTTGAAGCATCTTAATGAGCTACGAGTCCCTGCTGCATCTGCTGTCTGTGTTGATGAGAGGCTGAGCTACTGTAATGAACTTCCTGTTTTTAGAGCATCAGCATGCACCCCAAACCCCACTGATGTTCCCTTCATCCAAACATTTACTGACTACACTAACTTAAAAGTAAAGACAGTCATGTGCTTCAGTTTTCACCAATGAAATCCAGCCCCGTGCAAAGACAGGCTTCATTAGGTTTTACTGTCAGTGGAAACACTGAAAAGAAAAAGGAAACGGAGAAACAATTAAAATAATAACTTTAGTTATGTAGCATTTCTTATCACATACTAACAAAGTCACAGCAGCATATGTGATTAAAATGAAGTACAATGTAACAAAGGTTTAGTAGCGTTTCTGCTGATTGTAGTTCAGTTGATCAATCTGAAATACAAAAGCCATTGATGTTCTGCTCAGTGCTTTGCACTGCAACATTAAAATGGACAGTGGAATTCCTCATTATTTAAAAAAAATGAAGACAACATGAAAGTAGTTGGCAAGAAGCAGTTTTCCCTTCAAGTATAAACACATGTACTTTTATTTCGAACATGTAGTTTGACACACAGAACAGAGGAGACACCTGTCTCATGATGACAGTGACTTCCAAATGTCCACTTCAGAGCACAAACACTCCAGCTGATTAAATTACCCTTCATATGAACTCTCAGCCTCATGCTCAGCTCTCCTCTCTTCAGAGAAGCATCTCTGTCCAGGCAATGTGATTTCATCGAGTGTTTAAGTCTACAAGCCTCCAGTAGAAGTGGATATATGACGAGAGTGAAAGGCCAAAGTCAGCCCAATCACCAGTTTGTCCCACTGAAACTGCTCCTAAAAAAAAGCTGAGCATTTCCCATAGAGCACCATTTTACAAGAAACACATCCATGATGCAAGTTTCCCAGTACACAAACACCGGTCTTTGTAAATATTTTATGAGGAAAGAAAAGCATTCACCACATTTGTTCTGCGTCCAGGGTATACACAACTGAACGTAAACAGGCCCTTTCTGAAAGAAAAGGCCACGGGGAAACACTGATGTCGGTATTTGTATGACACGGACATGATAAGATACACAGAACAGTATTAGTAGCAGTTCGCAGAATCCCCGTCCATTTACATTGACATCACACATCCACATGAGCAAACAGCCTTCTTGGCAGAAATGAAAAGAACTTGTTTGATTTATAAACTGGAAATGTTCAGTGGTTTATCTGATCCTCCTTGTGTGTCATTGTTGCAGCTGCCCTGTTGGCCCTGAAGTCCTCCGCTGAGTTCAAGAAGAAAACTGTGTGGACCAGAGCATACGGCTGGTAGCGCAACACACTGTTACCGTGGCAACACACAGGGAGGTTCTTCCCAAGAACACGGCCGGAGCGCGAACACACTGAATGTTTCCTGTTTCTGACATGGTGGACATACAGCGACGCTCTGAATGTGTGTCTTTACACATACACGCTTTAACAGAAACTGCACTGTCGGCTCTCAGCGTGCAAAAGAAAAGGACCTGCTCATAAGACGCGCCACGTTGTGTTTCCTCACACCTTTTTCGGCAGAATCGCAAATGAAAGTGACGACGTCAAGAGGACTGTGCTCTGTCAAAACATGTGCCATTAAAAGTTCATCACATAAAGGAGACGTTCATCTGCGCTGAATTTTATTTTGCTGCTCTTGAGTCCAGGATCTGATCTTAAATATAGATTTATGACCACACACATTGGTGATCATCAAGCAACGATAAATAAGAAGGCTACAATTTAACTGGCTTTGGTTGTCAAAGTTTCCATTGTGTTTTCAAAAAACATGAACTTCAGAGTGACTTCCTGAAAAACACTCTGTCACTTCCTTTTCTTCTTGTTCCATTTCTCCAGGTGGTGTTTTCTTTCCTGAAGCAGCTGCCATACTGTTACAGAAGCCCCTAAAAAATAACACTTATATTAGAAAAACAAAAAAACAGATGAGTGGTGCTCTGTAGTTTCTCTACAGTCATTTTGTATTAACAGCTCAAATCTAGCAGCTGAAAGATTGAATGTTTCCACATGTTGAGACATGAACATGTTGGCATGTTGACGGTCAGCTCCAACAAACAAAGCCTCCAGTCTGACTCCAGAAAGACTTTTACCAGTATAATGCTCATTTTCTTTGATAATGCTCAGGTTTAGTCTTTAATCCCAGTGCTGTTCATTTGAAGGAGTGCAGCTGTGTGACAGTTTGTTCTACAGAGTTTGTTTCATCCACCAACAAATAACACTGCAGGTCTGGAGGCTGTGTGAGGCTGCATGAGGCCACAGTGGTGCTTTGAGCTTTAATGTGTTTACCATGATCTCCATCTTAGTTTCATGTGTGCATGCTGGCGTTTGTTAGTCAGCGCTAAACAAAATCTGAGGCTGATTTAGATTATGTTAGTTTCATTTGTAATGTAAAATCTGTCTTTTCTTTGCATTACTGTGCCCAACCAGGCAGGATGGATAATAATGTGGACAGTGTTGTGCCTTTAAGGATAGCGTATAGTGAAAAGGTAAAAAATGTGGAGTGAAGATATTTTTTTCAGATTTTCAGTGGAGCACTGCAGCATCACTGGGGAAAAAATCATCACAAAATATTGCCGCAGTGATATTTTATGAAATGCTTTGTCATAGCTGTGGTGTGTGACACGCCTTCAGCCTCAGGTCTGTTCCTCACACTGTCACAGCGCACCTTTCTGTCTGGATGTTTGGAAACTCGTCTTACCAAGTGCGAGAGCGGGCAGGTAGGCCATCAGGAGGAAGGAGCGGCGAGTGTGTGGCAACGCTGTTGAATTCAGCTGGGGCCAGTTTGGTGCTGTTGACTCAACGTAAGGCAGAGCCTGAAGTATAGTGACCACTGAGGAAGACAGAGAAACAGTCACACCGCAGCAGAAAAGGGACACATTCAGGCTACTGAACTACTTCTCTTACTGAACGTTGTGTGTTCTTCTCTGCCACAGTCCAGTCGGGGGGGACACACACACTGTGGACACACAGCTGGAGGACTTATCTGAATACTGCCTGTGTGTCACTGATATCCTGGAGCTTCACAGCTGTCTGCAGTGTGTGTTAGCTTACAGTGAGCATGTGTTCTGTCACACACACACACGCGCGCCCCCATACACACACTTCCTGGCATTTTATCATCAGCTCTGCTTTGCCAATTCATTTCCTGTATGCTCGCGCTGCTTCCCTCGTGCAACACTAGTCAGACACATGAAAGTTTCTCATATTGTTGAGCATGTGTGAGGTCAGCCATGGCGTAACTGTCCATTTGTGATCCTAAATGTGATGAGACGCAGTCTGAAGCACGCTGAGACATTTAGTTTTGTGGAACTGACACTTTCGCTGTTGGATGGTGAAAAAGATTTTGTCACCTTCTGTGGCCACTGACAGGATGTATAATGGTATCCAGAGTGTGTAACGAGTCCACAGCATGGCGATGGAGGGTTTATCCATAACACACAGCAGCTCATGTGGGTATCTGTCAACAAACAGCACAGCAGCATGTTGAGGGCATGATGCTGGTGTATTACAGCAAAACAGCTGATTGGATCAGAGCAACCTTTTATCTTTAAGTAAGACATCACACCTGGCTGCTTTCTCTGGATCTCTAACAGAGATTATTCCTTAAACACTCTAATCTTTCATTGCAACAACTCTGAATACCTGCCAGAGTCCTCGGGCACCTGCCTTTGTTGATATGGTTCATTTTAAATGTTGCAGTGCTTCTCTACAGTATCAACAAAGGATGAGATGATAAAAATGTAGTTTCCATGCCCTTATTTGTGTTGTGGGAATGAACAGGAGTTGGCCAACAACTATTTTTGCACCACAGCCAGAGAACAGGCTGATCCAGCCTCACCTAAATGACTGATTCTGTTAATGAGGGCGGCACAGTGAAATACAGTCCAGAACTGATGATGAGGAGTAATACATTTTGAAACTATTGAGACTATTTTCACTGAATATTATTAAGATTTATCCTTTGAGGGCCATGAATATTATAATATTATAGTATATTGATTATTTAGTAAAAACTGCCCAGTTGTCAATACATCTTGCGTTGGATGAAACTGTTTAACAGATAAACAAATAACCTAACTGACTCCCATTATTACCCTTGGATACCATCGCAAGTGAAGCAAAAACAAATGATATTCTGGTCTTTACAGATTTGTGAAATAGTGCAGCTGGTCCTCCTGCGTGAGTGTAAGACCTGAAATCTCCAGTTTAAGATCCATCATAAAATAAACAGGGTGGGTAAAAAGAAATGGAGGCTCATGTTAGTGATGTGCATACCTCAGCAGATCCAAAATGTTCCACAAGAACAACTGCACGCTCACCACTGGTTTACTCTGGATCTCCTCCAGCATGATGAGCAGGATCAGCAGGAGGTTCTTCTCCATAACCTGAAACACAGAGAGCACGCACCAACTCATCCACCAGGCGCTCTCAGTCACATGCTTTACTGTTCTATAACGTCGACTTGATAAATAATGAAAATCGAGAGGTGGAGCTGTGATACACACTTGGATGAAGCGGGGGAGCAGTCTGGCTTTCTCAATCCCATCAGCAATATGGAAAAGCTCCAGGATGGAGAGCAGCTGACACAGACTCATCACAAAGCCAACAGCGTAGAAAGTGTCTGCTATGGCATCTGCAAAGGGAAAAATCAGATGTTCTCGTTTAATAGCTGCCACTTGGTGGAGGCTGACCGATGATGATTTAAAGATCTGGTCTTTCATCATAATCTCACATTTATTTTTACTTTTTAGAAATTTTTGTTAATCTATTTTTTTTTTTTTTTTGGAATAAACCTCACCTTTACCAAATGTGAGGAACCTGGCTATGGTGTTAGCCAGCACCCACGTGTGTCCGCAGAACTGGAACAGGTTATAAGAGAAAACGTAGATGAGCCTGAAGCTGAGCCTGGAAGAGAAAAAAAAACAAGTTATTAAAGGTTACATCAAAACATGCATTTAGTTTTTGTGCATTCATTATTTGCTTTTCGCATCTTACACGTTTCCTGACCCGTCATTAAGAACTGCTAATGCTGACTATAATCTCTAATCTCCAGCTGTTACTGTACGCATGAGACTGATATAAATCTTCACATCTCGCTCTCAGTATTACCATCATTCAGGCGCGTTATGCTGCTCCTTTTTTTTCTTGAATTCTTATAAATACTTCAGCACTTTTACTTGCAGAAGTATTTACAGCTTTATTACTGTTAACTGAGAGGATGTGGCTTCTTTTAAAGAAATTAAATTACATCTCATTTGAGAGTTTCTGGTACTCTCACCTATAAAACCTCTTCAGAGAACTCAAGTTCCCCTTCAAGTGCTCATGAAACCTTTATCAGAACTGTGAAACCCTTCAACCCTCCTTGAAACTTTGAATGGTGAAGAAAGTTCTCCAAGCCTTAATTAACATGGCACAACACTGGAATCAAATTAAATGTCTTCATTCAAGGAGCACTAGTTACTTTTTTAAACTATAAACATCTGACATGTTGCCACCTGATAAAGTTGATTTAAATGTCTTAGCAAACAGTTGCCTATCTGAGACATTTAAGTAATATTTGTGTCCACCTGACAAGTCATACAGAGTCCGGATTGCTCTCTGCTTTTACTTCTGGTTTGGTCTCCACCACCTCCTCAGGGAAATATCTGGCTGCTAGTTGCAGCACTGTGTTCACCAGCTAGTCTCTAAACACGCCTGTCTGCTGTTTTGGTGCTGAACAGATGGTGTATGGTGGCATTATTTATTATTATATTCGTTTTCTTGCTGAAAATGAGGCAAATGACAGAGGTGAGACCGAGCCAAGATCCAAACAATGAGATAAAACTGACTAAATTCATAATAAAATCCATTTATTATGATTAAGGTATATGACTTTTAAGGACTAGTTTATTTCCTAATGCCTAACACATGACTAATATTATCACACTGTACACTACTGCAGTATAAAATCTTCCCTTTATGAGGAAAATATCATCCTTCATGACACAGAACAGCTAAAATTGAATTGATTGAAATGTAGATTTTCATGACTGACTGCTAAAAAAACAGAAATAAGAATTAAAGACAACAGTATATGTCATCCTGCTCATTTTAAAACTGTTTGGATGAGTTTTATAAAACCATCTTAATGTAAAGCCGGTCTGTCAGATATACTTAAATTCTGAGTCCTCTTAACTACACTTTAGCTGTCTGTGCTTAGAAATGTATGATTGGCCTCACATTCTCTGTCAGTGTTTCTACTAGTACTCACACACTACAGCAAAAGTCTCACAATACTCACTTACATTCTCCTTGTGACGTCTTCTTTCAGTCCTTTTGTTGCAGGTACAGGGAGCTGCTCGTGATCCCCGTCTGAACGTGAGAGGAATCATTTGCCAGGTGCAGGCTGTGGCTCCTTGCAGCAGTTCTCTCTCAGTGATCAGAGACACGCCTCTTACTTAATCCTCCTTCCTCCAAGTGCAAGCAGAAAAAAAAAGTGCAGCAATATCTGTGTTTTGTAGTGTTTCCTCAGGCTGACTGTTACAGTCACCACTTGAAAGTAGGAAGTGGACTTTCCATGTGTGAGTCTGACGTCAGATAGTCCCAGCCCCTCAAAGAAAACTATGAAATGACTGTCTGCTAACAACGCAGCTCAGGAGAGGGAGGAGAGACGAAGCAACAGAGACTATATTTCATACACACACACACACACACACACACAAACTACATGTCTATAGTGTGTGTACCAGCAGGAACAAGTCAAACTGATCAGAAAACTTCATCTGACACCAACACTATGCATGTCTTATAACCTATAACCTACATTAAACTGTACTTTTGGGTGAATGTCGAGGGGGGGGGGGGTGTAAATTCTTGACATACTAGTGCTGAAATCCCACCACCATGTCCTCACCCCTCCCTCCACCAGAGGAAACAATAAGTTGGACCAAGTTTATACAAGCATGAGTGAAATCCCTCCCTCCCCCATTTTGGTCAATGAGTCCACATTTCCCTTCTTCTCCTCAAACTCCCAGCTGATTTAAAGGGTCAAACCATCAAAAAAAAACACAGTTTAAGTGTTGACAGATGAAGCTCCAGCAGCTCTGCAGGACTGTGCAGAGACGCAGCGATCCAGGAGAAGCCAGCATCAATCCTGAGGAATATATAATCTGTAGGTAATGTGCTGACGATCACAAAGGCAGTAAAATCAGAGCAGAAACACAGGATGAAGGGAGGGGCTGGAGTCTGAGCTACAGCCAAGAGAGCTGCCATATGGTCAGGAGACAAGGAAGCACACAACCCAGCCAGAATAAGCATGAAAGCTGACATCATGGAGAGATCAGGGGAGATCAGAGAGCTCGACACCAACAACACCAAAGATGTGTGGAAAGTGATCCAGACCATCACATGCTACAAAAGCAGCAGCGCCCCCATCGTGCGTGAGGCCACATCGTCAGATGAGCTGAACATCTTCTGTGCTCACTTTGATCTGCTCAACAAAGAGCAGCTGGTATCGATGTGGCGATGTGAGAGGAACCCTGCTGAGTGAATATGAGTAAACATGCACATGTACCAATGCCAATAAGCTATTTAGAGACACTACTGACATTTGTAACACACAGTGTTCCCACCTGCTTTAAGACTTCCACCATTCAACCATTGTTCCTGTGCTGAAAATGGCTGCAGGTCTAAATGACCACAGTTATGTGTCACCTCCGCTCTGATGACGCGCCCTCACCAGTTTGCATTCAGAGCCAGCAGATCCACAGACGATGTCGTCTCCGCTGTCCTTAATAACAACAACTACATCAGAGTCTTCGTTGATTTCAGTTCAGCAGTCAACACAATCTCTGGTACGTCCTCAGACGTCCCCACAAACAGACCTAACAGCCCCTCTGGTGAGGATGACACCACCACCGCCATCAGCCGGATGTCTAACAACAGTGAGCTGTCAGCAAAAACCAAGGTGCTGAGGTGGAGCTGTGAACAGTTTCAAGTTCCTGTGAATCGACATCGTAAAGAAGCCGTCACGATTATCTCACACCTCCACTGTGGTTTAAAAATCCCTATTCTTAAGGAGCCTTAAGAAGCAGATTGTTCAAGCCAAGTTCTTATCAGCCTTTACAGAGAAGCGATAGAAAGCATCCTGACTGGAAACACAACAAAGTGCCACGGTTTGGAGGACAGGAGGAGTCTGCAGCTGGTGATCGATTCCTCTAAGAGCAGCCAGAATATTCAAAGACAAATAAAGACCCGGCTCATCCTGTTCACCCTCCTATCATCATCAAGAGGTACAGAAACGTCTGCTGTCGTACTGTCAGACTCCAGAACAGCTTCTCTCCTCAGACTGAGACTCCACCCTCTGCACTCCACCAGTATTAAAGGTTTTCTTTTGTTTTTTTGTAGATGTAACATCAAGGGTTAAACTTAAATATATGTAGACAATCTTGTGTTGTAATGGTTGTTAAATGATCCTCATCTGGTGAGTATTTGGGGCAGCAGGACAGTGTGTGTTGGACTGAGTCAAAATGCACTAAAATGTCTTCATGATGATGAGGGGACACGTCATCCAGTGCAACAGTTCAGTTTGTTGATGTGTTTCTTCTTCCTGTGCTGCTCTGCTGTTTTGGGAGGAGTAGGAGGGGCTTATCCTCATGACCTCCACACCTTTCAGTTCACTTTGGTTTTGCATCTTTTACACACACACACACACACACACACACACACACACACACACACACACACACACACACACACACCTCATACCACTGACTCTATCCATATCTCCACATTCCACCTTAATTTTTATCTTAATGAAATTAATTATTTTGGCTTTGAAAAGTGTGTGTGTGTGTGTGTGTCTGTGAACCAAGTTTGTAACCAAAAAAAGAGTATAAAAGAGTATGCACTGCTCTCTAGTGGTGGAAAGAACAGGTTCATCCTGCAGAGGTCAGATTCAGTCCAGATGATTCAGGCAACACAAGATAAAAACATCATTTTAGTTTATCTGATGGTTCTGATGGATGAAATGATTTATTTCTGCTAAAATATTACCAACTCCTCTTACTTACTTTTAAAGGCATACACAGCACTGTCAGCTGTGATATATGAATGCCTTGGAATAATTAGTATAAGCAGATGAGAATGGTGATGTTGGTTGCGTAGCGAAGCACAAAGCAGGAGGTGAACGTGTTCATCTCAGCTCGGTGTGAAGACTGGAGGCGGGAGGAAACCGATAGCCTGGCTCTGTCTAAAGTTCAAATATACACCTGACTCCTCTAAAGTTCACTCATGTGCATGTTGTATCCTGTTTGTCTGAATCACACACACACACAAAAGCAAACAGACAAAACTCATATGAAATAACAATCTTTGGTTTTAGTTATGAGTATCTATGAGTTATGTGCTGGACTTTTGCAGCCCTGTGCAGCATACACTGGGGGAAACGCAGGAAGAAATGGACAGGTCTGTAGTTATCACAGGGCTCACACAGATGGAACCACATTATAGCGTTTATCCGCAGTTTCGAGTCACGAGCTCGTGATGGATGTGAGCACACCGAAGCTTTTATTATCTCTGCCCCCTCTCTGTGCTGATGAAAGACCAGTGACAGATGGAAAGCAGATTAGTCGGATTCTAAGGTCTCAGGACCTCGGCTAGTTGTTAGCACTATCATATCCTCTATGAAATTACAGCTCATTTTCTGTATCGAATGCTGTGCTGCACTCGAGAACCCTGCAGCAGTGTGCCTGCTGTGCGCCGTGACCTTTCTGCCGCCGCTGAGAGTCCGTCAGCTGCTCCTGCTATCGGCCCATCACAGCAAGTCGCAGTCTTTGTTTTAGGCTGAAAGAATCTCATTAGTTAAAGCTAGAATATCTTTATATCATTAAGTGTTTACTTCACTAAATATGTTTCTCTCTGAGCTGGAGAACACTGACGTCAGGTGATTTTCACTCAGACGATTGTGGTCATCTTTTTATAGGGTCTCCCCATGACACCTTTTTTCATTTTATGAGATGTTACATAGGGGAACATGAAAGAAGAGTACTCCAATCAGCCATGTATTGTACTTTTTATCAGGTATATTATATTGAGTAAAATACAGTCAACGTTAGTGATGGTGTTACTAATTGTTCTGTTAGTGTTCTAGGATTAAGCATCCTGTGCTTTGTGTTTCTCAGACATACAGTAAGGTTAAGTTGTGTTCAGCATAATAATTGGTGAGGGTTTGGGAAGGTTGATGGTAATGATTTGCTGTGCTAGCAGCTCTGTCTTTAAATTAAATGCTGGCATGCCCACAGTAACAATGTGCAATAGCAGTTTTGGCATAATTAGCTCAAAACAAAAAGATAGAAGAAGAAGTTAATGCCACTAGTGTAGAAAGTATTGGACTGATTCAAATGTTGACCCGATCAGGATTCTAGAAGAAAAGTAAAAGGAAAGGTACCACAGCTGAGGGGCACATTAATGTCTGAGATTTCAGGACTTTCCATCGAGTAATTGTTAAGCCATTTCAGTCTGGACCAAGCTGGTAGACCAGCTGGACCCTGATGACATCATCAGGGTTAAGGTGCTGCCTTCATTTTCAGACACAGAGGTGGTGGCGAGGAGAGGAAGGGCGCCTGCTTCTGTCGTCAACGTGTGCGCCTCTTTGCTGCTCCATTCAGAGTTTATGAGAGCTGAACTTTATCGCCTCACTGCAGCAGCTCACCATGTGACCATGGCGACCGTAGATCTGACAGAGAGGGAAATGATACAGGAGCTTTAATGTCTTCATCAGCGGAGAGCACACAGATCAATGAAGAGGAACAGCATTGATTATCCACTCTGGGGCAATAACTTCCCATATCAGAGGTGTAATCCTACCCACGATTCCTCACTTTTTAGCTACAACCTGCTCCATTCAGTTGTATAATGAGATGTCAGAAGGTGTAGCAGCAGCCTAAAGTGTACAGGCAGGACTGGAGGTTTCCTCAGGACAAAGCTGAGGCACTGTGCTCCACTGCTGCTGATTTAAAACATTAAACATCTCTATTGCCATCCATGGTGGCACTTCTTCTTCAGAAAGCTCCCTCCACATCCACAGATGACAGCTACAATCTACTATTTTCAAAAGCTGAGTAGTACTCCTTGTGAT
>JBAJHX010000042.1:15791495-15813911 GCA_037176925.1 Amniataba percoides | reverse complement strand
TCAGAAAGCTCCCTCCACATCCACAGATGACAGCTACAATCTACTATTTTCAAAAGCTGAGTAGTACTCCTTGTGATGAGCAAAGCGATCTTCATGTGTATCATCAGCAGAGTGAGCCTCTTATGACTCATGAAGATTAATGAAAGAGTCTGAATGAGTCTCTATTAGCAGTTAAAGAAGACATCTCACTGCACTGTAAGACACAGATAGCTTTTACAAGCTGTTGGTGACCTCCTTGAGCTTGAAACAGTATATTACATATATGACCTAAGTGTTAATGATGTGCATGTATTTGTGTTCGCTGCCATGGAGTGACAAGGACTGTACTAATTACGCTTGTGGATGTTGTAGTGAAGGAAGGGACTATTTCTCAGTGCAGTCTCCTCGTTAGCCACTTAAGTTGTCTTCATAATCCTTTTTGACTAATGGCCCAACATGCTGTTTTAATGTGGACTCCAGAAGTAACTGTATCTCCTCAAGACCTGCAGTCACCAGGCCGTCTCACTAAAATAGGACGCTAAATATATCCTGTTGTGCGGCTGGGTTTACAGTAATTCAGCTCCAGGCAATGTTTGGAGCAACAACTGAGCTTCTCATTCTGTTTGGGCCAGCAGACAGTTGGTATTTGATCAGACCCTAAAAACTTGTCTAGGACAGCAAATTTGGAGCTTAATTCATCTGGAGAAACTCCTAGACAAGACTTTACAAGACTCTTACATTTCATTTAAACTCATCAGCAGGACAGCAGAGCCTATTCTGGCTTCAGTCTCTCCCATGTGACACAAATCTGAAATAATACCACTTTGAAACAGAATTGTGCCACTAAACCTTTATTAAGTAAGCAGAACACTTCAAAGTATCTTTCAGATCTGAGCCCTCTCTTGAAATGGGTGGAGAATTTCCAGACAATCTAACAATCACACTCCTTTCACACAGTGATTTTCCAGGTCTGAGGATGTGTAGGTTCCACTTCCACTTAACTTTTCATTCTCATCCTTCATATTATTTCCCACCTCTAACTCCCCTCATCACCCGTGCAGCTCCGTACAGCGTGCTGGTCCACCCACCTGATGGTTTACTGCAGGGTTGGTGCTTTATTCTTGAATCAAAAAGAAGATGTTTTTATGACCATTCCACTTCACTCATGAGTCAATATCCCTTCTAATGGGAGCGGGGATGCCTGGCTTTGACTGAAGCGTGGCTGTGAGAGATCTTGGAGTGAGCATCATGGACCTCTGCCTGCTCTTGTTCAGTGTCATGAGATAAACTGTTTGCTCATTTAAAACATGCCTGTTAGGAAGAGGCTGCTCTGTCTGCCTGTGCTGCTGCTTGCATCGTCCTGGAGAACCACTTATCCAAACAACTTCACACTCAACACTGCACCTCTTTGGTGTGAAATTGATCGGATGGATGCTTGTTGAGATAATCACATAATCACAGGACAGACAGACAGAGATTCCTTTCACTTATAGTTAGATGCCTCCTGCCATCTCCAATTTGTTTCTGTAGTCCTGCTCCCCTCTTGGACCAGTTCGTGCTCACACAGAGAGACTCATGCTCCACCCTCTGATAGGTGGGGATTGTACCTGCAGCCAGAGAGGGAAACTTTCCCTCAATCTTCTTCTGGTAAAATATCTTTAGTTTGTATGGTCAAAATTCTCTTAAACTGTCAATCAAAAATAATGGACAGGAACAGATCTTTTTGTAATAAAGGTACAAATACAAGATTTATCATGAGCTATGTATATTTACTAGAATTAAACAGATACATAAAGGCAGGAAACAGCATCCACATGTTTTAAAATGTTGTCTTGTTGTTGTTGTTGAAGAGCCTCTGACTTCACGCGTCCCTCCACCTCTGAAATCAAACCTACCAAACCTATTTTTACCTCTGAACGTACCCCGAATAACATTTCTCTTAATTGTCAGAATAATTATAATTTATGCAGGCGCAGCATCAACAGAGAGCTGCCACCTGATCTGTGGGAACATACCGAGGCAGTAAGACTCAAAGCTGCACGCTGCAACTAAACTGTGCTGCGAACAAGCTGAGGCTGAGAGCTCCTGCAGCTGGAACACCACGGATGACAGATATTCTCTGCGTGATTCTTCTAAACGTCGCTCTCAGCTCGTACATGTTCAGGATATAGGGTGGGACGCTTGTACGGCACTCTTTGACACTTGCAGCGCAGAGTTTCACCCAGTTAAGCACGGGGTCATCTCCGGTTTCCCGCTCGGTTTCTACTGTATTACACTGCTGGCAGGGGGGTGTCGGGGAGATTTTGTTGCCTACCAACAGCAGACATCACAACCCCGCTCATAGCCTGGTGGCGAGTTCAAGCGTCCCCGCCAGCCAACCATCAGCATGCCCAGTTATTCATTCCAATTAGACTGGTCTCCCCAATGCAGGCTGAGTGCTTCAGTCATGTAAGCCACAGTGCTGATTCTAGTCACTTTAATTACTCTCTCATCCTATTGACAGCCATGCTAAGTATTTTTAAATTAGGTATTATTATTTTCATAGATATATGTGGAATGATAACATAATCCCACAGGGATGTAGCCCCGCAGGTCCCTCAGCTCTGTGGAGCCTTTTCAGCTTCTTTCAGCTTGTTATTTTGGTTTTACAGCTCACTGCTTTGGTTATCCTCGCTCTCATCAGCCTTGTTTCCAGCAGCAACAGGTGGCTGTTTTCTGTGATAAATCTTCATAAGGTGACAATATGTCAATGACGTGTTCGCTCCAGTTGTTTCAGTACCCCCAAGTGGCCCGAAAACTTAACAAAGCATTTATTGTAACATCAGTTACATCATTATGGATCCATTATGAAGTTACAGCATTTGAATGTTGAGCCTGTGTTAATATATGATGAAATCCCATTGCACACACACAGAAAAGACTTGTAGCCTATTTCATTTTAAAGTTACTCAAAGAGAAGCACTGCACCCTCCAGAAGAATGCAGATGAAATTGCAGCCCAGCTACATCTGTCATCTGTGTAACTGTAACTCTCCAGGAAAGTTTCCTCGTATGTTTTGGGAGCCGCGTTAACCTCGTCTGTCTCTGTAATGTCTCATCAATCTGACGTTAAAGGATGAAGATTCACCTTGATGCTGTGTGTTTTTGTGCTTTTGCATTCTTTCAGTTTCACGTACTGTGGACCTGCAGCTCCATGGCTTCAGATGTTTGAAATCCTACTGGACATCACAGAGTTTCAGAAGATACCAAAGTGAAGATTTGGGTAAATGTGTTTGTTGGTAACTTTGTATGAAACATCGGACCTAATACAGAAGACACGTGATATATCACTGACATAAATACATGGCAGCTGGGGTTTGAATATTTCTTTCTTACTGTAAGCTACAATGGAGGGATGAGACATCTTCCCTCCATTTATTAAAGGAGTGAAAACTACAACATGGAGCTTTCAAAGGATACTGGACTGGCTTTGCAAGTCTAAGTCCATTTATTCAGTGTGGTTAATGCTGCAGTCTGTGGAAACTGTTCCTGGAGGACGGAGACAATGAGTTACATTACTCTCACCTTGGATTTGAAGGCAGCATGTTTATGAGGGAAGAGGATTTGACCATATATACTATGTGAGTTACATTATGTGAAGTGCCTTTAAGTGATCCATAACTTAGTTATTTATCTTACTACTGGGGGGAGAAGGTCACTCCCACCTGGTTTTATAGTTGAACCCAAACAGACAAACTTTCAAGCCCTTTCTCCAAACTGTTGTTCAAAATAACACTTTACCACTTTCAGCTCCATAAATCAGTGTTTCGGCATGCTACCTGAGTCCCTCTGGGTTTATTTATAGAGTTTAGAACAACAACACACCCCACACAGATGACTTTGTTCAAAACATCACTGGTGATCACGTGACGTCTTAAAGGACCAAATCTGAGAGGATCCAGTTTGTGAATGACCATAACAGTTATCAATCGTTCTTCTCATGAGGAACATGATGGCACATTGAAGTGTGACCGACTTATGCTTTGGCCCCTCTGGCATCTTCCAAAGGCCCATGGAGGTCCCTGGACACACATTTTAACCCCCTGAGAGCTTCATCAGTCAAACGTGCTCATTGGCTCACTCCTCGTGGGGGTGTGTTGTTGCCTAGTTGTTGTCACTTGGGTGTTTATCTGCCAGACAGCCTTCATCTGACTCGTCACAAAACCCCGCACACATTCCCTCCTGTCTAACATAGCGGCAGTTTTCACATTTTGTCACGCCGCCTATATCTCAGCTTGACATTTATTTTTAAAAACAGCCAGTGAGCCGTCTGCCTGCATGGACACGTAATCTGTTGGTGAGGCAGGAATGGGGTTAGTATGGACTCCTGCATTAGAGCAGATCTGATGTTTGCTGGTGAGGAGGCCAATCTGATAGAGGGGTCAAAGACATTTAGTGTGAATGCTGAAATGTTTTATGAGAAGAAGTATGCAGATCATTTTCTTAAATAAAACCACAATACCAAAATGTTAGAATATTTCATTACAAATTAAAGTCTTACATAAAAAATCTAATAAAAAGTAAAAGTACTATGAAAGTATGTGTGCTCATTATTCAATAATCTTGAGGAAAAAATTAAACTTATTTAAAAATAACTTGAAATGAAAACAGGTTTGAATATTCTTACTGCTCTGACTGATTATTTCACATCTTAAAATAAACCATTTGACATCCAGGACTCACTTGCAGACTAAACAGAAGAAATGAAGGCTGATCAGAGTTTTGAATAAACTGACTGACTATAATAATGTAAAATAATAAGATATAATAACTACATATAAAAATGTAAAGTGTGTTTCTGCAGCTCATTGGCTTTATGATCTATTCCACACTAACAGACAGTTGGTGTTTTGTTGGGGGCAGCCATTCAGAGAGAGTATAAATAATGTTTATGAACTGCTTTTGCAAGTGGGACCTCCCGGCGACCCCTATTGGTCCGCGGACCCCAGCTTGAGCACCATGTGGCCTAGACAGTAGTTAGTAATGTCTCTAGTCTTTTTTAGATCGTCGGCTTTGGGCTTCATGTGGCGGTGGATGTTTGGAGCGCTTCCGTGTCATCAGACTGTCTGCGCAGCGGACACACAGCTCACCATCTCCGCCTGACGGCCCGAGGAATCCTGGGGGGCTCCATCTCTGCCGTTTCTCTCCCGTCACACACCAAATGGAAACTTAAAGCTTCGGCCATGAAGACAGAGCAGGGCTGCGCGGAGCCAGCGGACACTCTCCGGGGGGTCACAGAGCTGCTGCGCACAAAGGAGGATGCCCCGGAGAGGACAGAGGAGGGCAAGTACGTCGACCTGGAGTTAGCAGACGTGAGCACAGGAGGGGAAAAAGTGGAGAAAGATTGCTGCTTTGGTAAAAGAAACGAAATGTCTGTCCTCGTGAAGAGCAGCGGCTCCGGAGAGCTGCGCGCAACGGAGCCAAAGCAGGAGTTACCGAGGGCCACCGGGACTGACAGCAAGAAGAGAGAGCAGCCCGGAGCTGGAGACTGTGCACAAGATGTCAGGAAGACTCCCTCTGATCCCCCACCGTCACCAGATCCGGCCTGTCTTAAAGCAAAGGCACAGGGTTGCATCATATCTGAGGACAACGGCGAGCAGGACGCGGCGCACACACGCAGCGCGGAGCAGGCGCGCGGCGGGGACTCCGCGAGCCGGAGAAGCGAGTCTGATGACTACGAGGAGGAGGAGGACGAGGAGGAGGAGGAGGAGGAGGAGGATGATGTTAGTTTGGTGCTTTCCGACGACTGCGTCCCGTGCGCCGCGGAGGACGAGTCCCACTACATCACCACGCACGAGATCCAGCTGTCGGAGCTCTCGGACCACGAGGGCGACTACGACCTCGGGGTGGGCTCCTCCGCCAGCTGGGACATCGAGGACGCCAACCAGGTGTACTCCTTTGTGGATTACGCCTCCTTCGCCGGGGATGGCGCGGAGGCGCAGAGGGCAGCCGTCAGCACTCTGCGTGAAAGTGATCCGGCCAAGCTCACCAGCTCAGATGAGAGCGCGTCAAAGCCGCAGCAGCAGCAGCAGCAGCAGCAGCAGCAGCGCGGCGGCGGCGCGGGGCAGATTCACCTGTCAATCAGAACCACGTCTCGAGCTATAAATGACCCCGGCAGCATCCCAGAGCAGGGAAATATCCTCTATCATGCCAGGCGCTCCGGAGACATGAGCCGCTATGTGTTCAGGGGGGTTGATGGGAAGGCGGACACGCTGTGTGACAGGGCGAAGTGCTTCATAGCCGCGCCCGGACGCCTGCACTTTGGCCGTAAACTGAGGGGGAAAGAGGTCACCGGGGGCTCCAGCGGCGCGTCCAGCGCGGTCAGCGAGCTGGACGACGCTGACAAGGAGGTGCGCAACCTGACAGCCAGAGCCTTCAAGAGCCTGGCGCATCCGTACTTTGATGCCATCAATTTCAGCACCTCCAGTGAGTCCTCAGCATCAGAGCGCGGACTGGGGATAAACAGGTGGTCCACGTTTGTCGACCTGAAATATGGCAACATGAACATGTCACAGGGGCTGGACCAAAGTGTGGTGTCCCACCAAAACTCTACGGCCTCGTTTGAAATAGCCAAAAACATAGACAATAGAGGTTATAAGGGCATTGCACTGGCAAGCATCAAACCGCCCAGCAGCAAGATCTTCTCTCTGAATGGGAATCCCCACAGCGCCGCCGCATCTACTAAGAAAATCGAGCTGATGGGGAAATTCAGTGAGGGCCACAGTGGGGTGATCAGACTCACAGAGACTCTGAATTTTCGCTGCAACGTCAAATCGGGAATGTCTGAGGGAGAAAGACGCACTAACTTTGCACAAAACGCAGCAGGATCACGTTCCACAGATGAAGTTACCAACACTTTGCCAAGCGGCCAGAGGAGAGGGGCCAGCAAGCCGCCCTCCAAAAGCATGGAAGACACACACAAGAAAGCCATTTTCGCCTCGAGCCTCATCAAAAATGTCATTTCGAAGAAGATGCAGTTCGAGCAGGAGCGCAAGATGGAAAGAGGGGAGATAAGTGAGCCGCACCCGGCGCCGTCCCCGAGCGTGGTGCAGCAGGAGGGCGACGGCCTGAGAGGGAAGAGCAGCAGGGAGCTGCTCAGACAGAGCAGCTCGGACTACGCCATCATGTGCCTGGATGAGTTAGGGGACATCGTGGACAGCGGCTCATGTGATTCCAGGAGCGACTCGCGGAGACAGGACGCTCCCGCACTGCAGGCTAATTTGGAGCCGGCAAATGAAGCTGGAATCGATACTAAAAAAGGCGCATTGGAAGCTTCCAAAAGCACGCTGCTTCGCAGCCAAAATAGCGCGTTCAGATGCTGGAAGGACGAGGAGCTAGAGTTTCAAAAGGATCATAAAAACGACAAAACTCGGGAGGGGAAGTCGCCTTCAGCTAACGACAAAGAGGGCAAAAGGGATCAGAGCTCATCAGGCAGCGGCAAACTGACGAAAATGTCACATTTGTTTGTGCCAAGTATCCAACTGCTGCCCAGCGACGGAGAGGGCGCGCAGCTGCTGCAGGGCAGGAGCTGCTCTCCGGACACAAGAGGGCTCAAACTGCGCTCCGACAACACTCTGTACATCGCAGACTCCACAGGTGTGGCGACATCCAAATCTCCAGAGATCAAAATCAACCTGAGGAGCGTCAGAGACAATAAAACGGAGCCGTACGGCGTCTCCAAGCTGCGCGCTCCTAATATAGGCTGTCAGGCAGCCAGCCTCATCAGGACGGATGAGCTGAAATGCCAGGCTCTGGCCGCGGCTCTGAAGGGTGAGTCCTCGGATAAAGTGCCGCATTTCATGGTTCGAGACATCAGAGATAATAAAGGGAAGCTGCAGACGCCCATACACCAAGTGAGAGACGTGCGCAAGCTGGTTAAAAGCTCCTATCACTTTGTCTCTTTAGACAGCAACGAAAACAAATCCAGCTTTGCCGCAGCTGACATCCATTCGGAGCAGAAGAAGCAAATGCCCTATCGAAACCCGAATTCTGTGTCCCCTATAGTCATCAAGTGTCAGTCTGTGAACACGAACAGTAACGGAAAACAGTGCGCAAATCTCACCGAGTTACCGAGACACGAGCCGTTTGAGGCGGACAGGTCGTCTCCAGAGGGCGCTAAAAGTGCCCCACTGCAAAGGGCACCCATAGGTAGCTCCAGTAACTCATCAGAGGGAGGCACTGGGTTGAGGATTGAAAGCACAGTAGCCTCAAAGAGACAGGAAAAAATACCAGATATGACGGACAAGAAACCTGAATCAAAGATGACAAACCAGGTGGCTCTGGAAAAACTCCAGGCCGCTGTGAAGACCATGGAGCAGCTCTATGTGTTTGAGAGAAATGAATGGAAGAGGAAGAACGAGCCCAGGCCCCTGACTGACAGCCACGTGCTTTCGCTGATAGCCAGAGAGGAGCAGGGAGGACCTGAGGAGGAAGGAGACAGAGGCTCCAACGTGGAGAAGCTGCTCAGAAGAGACTCCTATCCCAGCATCGACAGAACACCGCCAGCAGCTGCCGCATCCCCCAGCAACGACAGCCTGCTGAGGCGAGAGGACAAAGTCTTTCAGACTCCCAGCAGCCGTGATGACAGGCTGGTCACTAAGTCAGTGCCAGCCGCCGGCTCCACGGGGAACAAAAACATGTTCAGCCTCAGCTCCAGCCTGAAGGCATCCACAACAACAAAGACCCCACAGCCAAACACCGCCACACCAACGCCTTTCAGCACCAAAAGCTTTGTGCCAAAGTCCCCAAAACTGCCCGTGCCCTTAAAAATCAGCCAGGCTAAGCTAAGCGGACATGTGGGAGCTGAATCAAAGGAGGGAGAGAGGTCCACGCTGGAGCTCCTGAGCGCCGCCGCTGACAACGAGAACTACCTGACCATTCCAGTCAAGTCTCACACCAGCAGCAACAAACAGGCACCATCTACTGATAAAACATCAGTGTACACATTTAGCGCCCAGACACACCCAACTGCTCCCTCAGGACCTTTGGGATCTGGCACCAGGAGCCAAGAAGACCACAACCAGTCCCCAAGACGCTCCAGCATCGTGATGGAGACGCGCACACCGGAGATCCCTTCTGCAACCATCTACCACTCCTTGCCGGTGGGCATGTCCACCAATCAGCCTCAGGTGTACTGCTTCTCCCCTGCAATCACCCCTGCTCCCACTCTGGATCCATTTCAGGCCACCCAGAGGAAGATGCTCCTGGATCCCACCACCGGAAACTACTACTTGGTGGACACTCCCATGCAGCCGGCCACCAAGCGCCTCTTTGACCCCGAAACAGGCCAGTATGTGGACGTGCCCATGCCGCAGCCTCCCATGACTCCAGTACCCATGCCTATCTCACCTTTGGCCCTCAGTCCAGGAGCATACGGACACACCTACATGATCTACCCAGGCTTCATGCCCACTCCCTCCGTCATCCCGGCTCGGACACTGGTGCCGTCACAAATGTCAGTGCAGTCTGATGCGGAAAGCGGAGAGAAAGTCTCGTCGCAGCAGACCGAGGGCATGTACATGGAGAGTCCCTTCTACATGATCACCGGAAAGTCTCCTCAAGTGGCTTCTGGAGCTCAACAGCAGGCCACCGGCAGCAGGACACCGCAGGGCTTCACCAACGCCAAACAGCCCGTAATCAGCATCACCTCCCAGCAGGGGCCCAGGATCATCGCTCCGCCCTCGTTTGACGGGACCACCATGAGCTTCGTTGTGGAGCACAGATGAACGTCAGCCTACTTGGACAGGTGAGTTCGGTCAGTGTCAGACTGAAGTGGATAGAATCAGAAAAAGGTATTGTGTCATGTGTTACACTGACTGAATGATTAGCTCTTCATTGTGTCAATTCTGTACAAAACACTTAAAGTACAGATATGTTTTTCTTCCATTCTAGTTATTTGAATGACACGTCATGTCATGCATCTTTTTGCCTTACAAAATTGTAAATGTGACACACAAGAACTAATCGCTGCAAATATGTTTGTTAGTTCTGAATTTGATAAGAGGTTGATTCTACAGCAGTAGTGTAATAAAATGTAAAACACTGTGCAATAAGAATTAGACAGTACTACTGTCTCTTCTCATTAAAATAAATACTAATCCTCAGTCTATCCTTCAGTCCATTACTTTTTTAGATTGAGAGTTTATTCTTGAATTTGGAAACAGCAATTAATAAAAAAACATTCTCACTATAGACTACTACTAATCACTGGTACAAAATTAAGATCTTTTAAGAAAAATTAGTCATACTAAATTATAAAAATAATCTGCTGCATTCAAATGTACTCAAACAAAACATGGGAAGAAGTAACAAACACAAATGAAACAAACATGTTAAAAACAGAAACAGCCCACAGCTGATACTGACACTTGTTAAAGGTTGAAAGCAGAATGAGTCTTGGTGGTGTGCACACACTTTTCTTTGCAGATCCTTATTTCATTGGGATATGCAGTGTATGTGTATGTATGTGTGGCCCAATGGGACACTTCAGTGGTTCAATGTCAAGCGTGAGGCTGAAGCAGGCTGAGAACCTCTCTGGCTGACCAGGATGTCAGGGGTCTGTCAAAGTGCTAATGGTAGCCAAAACTCTCTGGTCAGCATCAAGTGCCATTCTGAAGTGACCCCCCCCCCCCCCCCACCCCCCATTTCAGCAGGTCAGGCCATACAACAGGATACTAACATTACTAATATCAGTGCTGCTAATGCCATTACTACAACCTCTAGTACTACTTCTGGGCTACTGCTGATGCTGATTCTGAAACTGCTGCTGCTCCTTTAACTAATTGCCTTTCTTGATTTGTTGCTCCCATGAATTCATTTACAAGTTTAATTTGTTTTTCTGATGCTATAGTTATAGTACAATTGTAAGCTTCAGTTTGAAATCTATGGAGACCCAAGTCGAAACATTCAAACATAAACAGAAAAAAAACATCATGAACTAAATGATATAATGAATAAATTCAAACAAAATATACAATGTAGCCATGAAACTATGAAATAATCTAAAAATCATTCAAGCATATTCATATGAAATGTTATTACCCCATGCCAGTTTTTTCTGTGAAAGAGTTTATTTAAAGTCTTTGATTTCAGCAGTTCTTTTTTTAAAATTTTCTTTTCTGTCAACACATGATGTTATCAAGATATCATGACATCAAGATATTGAAGCTCAAGATGTATGAAGACTTGTCCAGACAGTGAAATACTATAATATCAGTCATATGTTTAAACACAGACAAAATAAGAGGTCAGTAGAAGTCAGTAATAGTTCTAAGACATTTAAAAACACAACTCATTATTTGTTCTTATTCATTTAATTTGACCATTTTTACAGCAAGTTTGGTCTTCATACCAGTAGGGCATTATTTTCCAGCTATCCTATCAATGTGTAAAAAAAAGTCAATGAAAAATTAAACCACACTTGAAAAAAAAAGGAAAATATAAAAATTTGTGCTGGAACCAGACAAAAAAAAACCCTGTAAACAATATCATTGAGAAAAGAAAAAGAGAGCTGAGTTTTAACGTGTGCTGTATTATTTTACAATGATCTAGTCAAATAGTTCAGAAATGGAATTTAGTCATATGAGTATTCATTTAATAAGTATTATATTAATTTGAACACTTTGTATCTCCACACACGTCTTCATCTACCCTTAAAAGCAGCTATAAATAGGCAGTGTGCTGGTGGTCCAGCCTCTATGTGATAATTTAACATCAACATAGTCACAGTCACAAATTTTCAAGCATCATGTCGGCTGGGTAACTACATTTAGTGTGCAGTCAGTCATGTTCTCACGTTCAGTGTGCAAGAAGAAGGAAAAGACGCGATGTGATTGTAAAGTTTGCAACTGAGTGCCTCGGCAGGCTCTGACTCCCGAGCTAGGATGTGAATCCTGATATCAGCAGAGATGCAGGGGATTATACTGATATCAGATTCTTCATGGGATAGGTGTTTGAATGTGTGTGTGTGTGTGTGTGTGTGTGTGGCATGGTGGACGCGGTGTGTGCAGGAGTAAAAGGTCAGGCGATGGCAGGCGTTTGTTATGTGTGTACACTGACTGCTTCAGCTGCTGCCGGACATCAAGACGCCGCCTGGCAGGTCAGAGTCGCAACAGGGTCAGCAGGCTTTTTTTAGGACCAGTCATTTAAAGACAGAGAGAGTGAGAAGCCAGGTTCACATGGCCTCAGCAATTACATAAACACAACATGCAACACGGCAGCAGATGGCCTCAGCTGCAATGTGGGTGAACATTTGGAGTTCCCCTTCTCATCTGAGAATGAGAGGCACATACTGGAGGGCTCAGTTATGTTTATAAAGTAAACAGATAGCCTGCAGTCTGATAGTCTGGAGGTTTGAGAAATGGGCTTTTGACTGGTTTAAATCCTGCACACTGAATTCAGAACTGCATGTGTGTGTGTGTCGATGAAAAATGATCATGTGTCAGAGATGAACAGAGGTCTTTTAAATGTAGCAGAGGCTCCAATGCACAGTCAGGTCAGGCTTGATTTTTCTGTCATTTTCCCTCTTCAGAGCCAGTGATGCTTCTGTGTTGAGAGAAACGCTATCTGCAGGTTTTAAAAATGCAGACTGTTTGCAAGAATACGACATTTCAAAACAAATGGTAAACATAGGAGAACATATGGGTTTTGCACCATCTGAGGATTTGTGATACCCAAGTATGAAAGTTAACTAATGTTAAAAATAAGTTGGCAGTAATTAGTCTGCAAGGGCAGAATGTGAGCGTGTACATGGACACATTAAAATTATTAGGTTAGAATAAGTTTAAAATCAATAAAGAATATTTTATTTCTGTCTTTACTAAGAATTCTGCTTTTCTGTCTGGTCATTAACAGTTCTTGCATCTCTTTAGAATTGTCCTTTTTTAAAGTGCAAGCTGTGGTTTTTGATTAGTGCGTTAAATGTTGCATTAAATTCACTTTTCTATCTGCATGGATGTGTGAAATGCATTTTATGGAAAACCTTATGTAGTAAAATTTGTGTTTTGCAAGCTTCAAATGTTCCTCTGAGATTAGAGCTAAAGGTAAAACTTCACACTATCATCTTCATCCCCTTTTTGTCCACATGTGGTGTTCAATTGCGTCATTGTTGCTGTTGGACAAGTTTCTTGTTCAAGTTGCCGGCCTAGTTTATAGATTGTCACCAGATATTGTGAAATCAAAACGCACTTTCACAACCCAGGCTTCTGCAACAGGGAGTGACAGTTCAGTTGTTTTTATTCAGAAAGAGAATGGCATTAAATTGATGCTGGAGAATGGTAGTCATGGTTACTAAATGAAGTGTATGTTGTCAAGGTTTTATTACATAATCACATCCCTAATTTCCTCACTTTAGTTCTTTGTTTCCACTGGTCACAGAGTGTGTTTGTGTGTGTATCTCTGAACTGATGAGTTCTTCAAGGGTCAAGTTTAGGACCTGTTTTGTTTTCCCCTTCACGTGCTCCTTTTGTGCTACACCATCCACCTGTCACCTATCACCACTCTGCTCATGATGTCCTGCTGCATGTATTAAAATGATCACTTGTTACGATAGCTCAAGGCAGGCAGACCCAAATGCAGAACGCAGACACAAACCAGACAGTGTTGAAAGTTTTCCAATCAATTTAATTCGAGCTAGATCTTACAGATATCTTGACATGGAAGACAAGGTCTTGACGTGGCTTTCTTTGACCGGCTTGATTTTGCTGACATGGAAAGAGGGGTGCACCCAGAGAGACCTGGGGAGCTGCAATCTCACAGACACAGGGTTAATAACCTTTGAGATAGGGAATGGTCCAACAAACCTGTGTGCCAGTTTCCTGGAATGGACGTGTAGTGGCAGGTCTTTTGTCGACAACCACACTTTCTGGCCTGCTTGATATGCTGGGGCCGGCCGGCGACCACGATCTGCGGCGGCCTTCATGCGACTCTGTCCTTTCTGCAACATGCCCCGTGCAGCTTCCCAAATCTTGTGGCTTTTCCGGACTAGGGCATGAGCCGATGGGACGTTGACTTCTTTTTCGTATGCCGAAAACACCGGTGGTTGATACCCATGGACTATGTGGAAAGGTGAGAGTCCCGTGGCTGCTGTAGGGAGGGTGTTATGCGCGTATTCGATCCAGGTCAGGTGTTGGCTCCATGTAGTCTGATTCTGGGCTATGAGGCATCACAGGCAGGTCTCCAGCTCCTGGTTCATGCACTCCGTCTGGCCGTTGGATTCTGGGTGATATCCCGAGGACAGGCTGACGGTGGCACCAAGGAGACGGCAGAACTCCTTCCAAAAAACGGAGACAAACTGTGGACCTCTGTCCGAAACAACGTCAATAGACAGTCCATGAATGCGAAAAACATCATAACTTGAGCTGTCTCTTTGGCAGAAGGTAACTTGGGCAAAGAAATGAAATGAGCCATTTTAGAAAAACGGTCGACCACCGTCAGCACTGTGGTGTTACCTTGAGACGGAGGCAGACCCGTGACGAAATCCAGCGTAATGTGTGACCATGGACGTTGTGGCACCGGTAGTGGCTGGAGAAGTCCCGTCCGGGCCTGCCTCGACGCCTTTCCTCGGGCACAGACGGAGCACGCCGCGACGTAATCAGCCACATATTTTTTCATAGCTGGCCACCAGAATCGCTGCTGGATGAAAAACAATGATCGCATAACCCCAGGATGGCATGTGAGCAGTGAGGTATGAGCCCAGTGGATAACCTGAGATCGCATTGCTTCCGGTACGAACAACCGGTTGCTAGGACAATCATCAGGAGTTGTTTCTCCACGGCCTGCTCGCTGCACTTCCTTTTCTATCGGCCAAGAGACCAACCCTATCACATGGTCAGGTGATAGGTTGGTTTCAGGTTCCTCGGCCTTCGGTTCCGGTTCATACAGACGGGACAGAACGTCTGGCTTAACGTTCTGAGACCCGGGTCTGTACAAGAGCGTGAACCGGAACCGGCTAAAGAAAAGTGCCCACCTGGCTTGACGGGAGTTGAGTCTTTTAGCAGACTTCAAGTATTCCAGGTTTTTATGGTCTGTCCAGATGATGAATGGCTGCTCTGCTCCCTCCAACCAGTGCCGCCACTCCTCCAGGGCTGTTTTTACTGCCAGTAGCTCCTTGTTACCCACGTCATAGTTTTTCTCTGCGGCTGACAACTTGCGGGAGAAGAAAGCACATGGGTGAAAACAATTATCAGTTGTAGAACGCTGAGAAAGGACTGCTCCTATGCCCTCATTAGAAGCGTCCACTTCCACTACAAACTGAAGTGCTGGGTCTGGTACCGTGAGAATGGGTGCTGTGGTGAATTTCTGCTTTAGTGTGTTGAAAGCCTCCTCTGCTTTGGCGTTCCACTGGAATATGGACTTGGTAGACGTTAAGGCATGCAGGGGTGCAGCAATAGAACTAAAGTTTCTGATAAATTTGCGATAGAAGTTGGCAAAGCCTAAGAATTGCTGTACCTTTTTCTTCGAGGTCAGAGGAGGCCAGTTGGTGACCGCGTTCACTTTGGCAGGATCCATGGAGATGTGGTTGGGGGAGATGATGTAACCCAAAAAGGACACTGAGGATACATGGAAGTCACATTTTTCAGCTTTCACATACAATTGGTTCTCTAACAGGCGTGACAGGACCTGGCGAACCTGACGTTGGTGAGTCTCGGAATCGGGAGAGAAGATGAGAATGTCATCAAGGTATACGAAAACAAATTCATTCAGGTATTCCCTCAGTATTTCGTTCACAAATGATTGAAAAACTGCTGGGGCGTTGGTAAGGCCAAACGGCATGACTAGGTATTCATAATGACCACTGGGAGTATTGAAGCCCGTTTTCCACTCATCCCCTTCCCGAATTCTCACCAGGTGGTAGGCGTTACGTAAGTCCAGTTTGGTAAAAACCTTGGCCTGTTGAAGGAGCTCGAATGCAGAAGATATGAGGGGTAATGGGTAACGGTTTTTAACTGTGATTTGATTTAAGAGGCTGTAGTCAATACAGGGCAGGAGGGTTCCGTCCTTCTTACCCACGAAAAAGAATCCCGCTCCAGCCGGAGAGGAAGAGGGGCGGATGATGCCTGACCGCAGCGACGAAGTGATGTACTCCTCCATGGCCTTCCTCTCTGGTCCGGAGAGGGAATACAATCTCGCCTTGGGTATGGGTGCTCCTGGCAGGAGTTCAATGGCGCAGTCCCACTCACGGTGGGGAGGCAGGGACGTAGCTTTGGCATTGTTAAATACTTCTTTCAGGTCATGGTAGCAAGGTGGAACCTTGGAGAGGTCGGGGTAGTCGCTGTGGTTCAGGGTCAGGTCGCAGGTGGTGTCGGAGGTCCTGGGAACAGAAGGAGGGACAGACAAACAAGAAGCATGGCAATCCGATCCCCACTGTTTTATCCTTCCCGTGTTCCAGTCTATGTGAGGGTTGTGTTTGCGTAACCATGGAAACCCCAGAATGAGCGGATGAGATGAACAGCTGAACAGATGGAACCGGATTTCTTCCCTATGATTTGAGTCAATGGTTAGTTTTAGTGGCAGGGTGTGATCTGTAACATAATTTAGTAGTTTGACGTCTAAAGACCTAGCTGTTACCGGGCTATGGAGTGGTTCAAAAGCTATGCCGAGAGAAGAGGCAAGTGCGGGAGACGTCTGATCAAAAACTCTGAGCAAAGCTTGAGAAAAATCTTGAGCGTTTTGACAAACCTGAGCGCCCCGAGACCACTCCGCCGTAGCCCATGCAGCCGCCCTTCCGGTCATGTGCGACACCATAAACGCCACTCGAGCTTGCTCCGAGGCGAATGCGAATGCGACGGTTAACATTCATGACGCTCTGGCAACGAGACAAGGGAGATACGGACTATATATACACACACGAGGAAAGGAGCAACAGGTGGAAACAATCAGGGCAGGGCAAACAATCAGACCGGCAGGAAACACACGAAGGAAGGAAGACATGGATCTGAAACGAGAGGAGAGTTATGGATATCAAAATAAAAGACAAGCCAGACAGGAAACAGTAAAACATTGAAGACATGACTTAACACACATGACGGGACATAACACACGTTTTTTCTAAGTAGTTAAACATTTAGCTGCAAGATTACCAACTAAACACCCACAACATTGCTGGTTTCACTACAGTGTCTGTGGAAAGTACAGAAAACTTAAAATAAAGTCTCCACATTTTTTCATTCAATATGGTCAATTATGTGCTTTTAATCTATCCCATACATTGAGTCAGATATTTCAGTTACTACTAACTGATTAGAGCAATTGAAACAAAACCGCAGTTTGATCTGATTCTGCAAAGAAAATCTGAAATCTGCACTCCAAACATTTTTAAAAGGTCAGATTGTAGATTGAATAATAATGAGATTTTCCTCAGTCATTTTGTCATTAATAACCTTCTGTACAACTAACGGTATAGATGTCTACTGCTAAGGGGATCCAAAGTACTATTGATGAGGTGTGATGAGGTGAATAGTGAATATGTTGTACATATCTGTCATGTCATTCTTTAAACATATGCCAAAAAAACCCTTCCCTTTCCTTAAATGTGACCTTACCATGTGTGTGTGTGTGTGTGTGTGTGTGTGTGTGTTTTGTTTTCTGTTCCCAGGAGGACTGAGCTCTGAATGGACTGCTCTGGCTGTCGGTCTCTTCACTGTGCTGCATATGTTTATTTTATTGGCTGGAGGTGATGGAAGTGTTTCTTGCATTGTAACTTCACAAATTTACACTCCCTTCATTCATTGGCCTATCTTTGTTGGCATCAATCATCCCTTACACTGATCAGGGTTTAATTCTGGAACTTCTACATTTTTATTTTCTATTCTTTAGGCTTTTTTGTGATTTGTCTTTGTTTTCCCCATTTTACAACCCATTATTGCATGGTCTTTTTTCTAAATATCCTTTATAAGATTTTCTCACCATATACTGTGTGTTGGATTTTGTGCAGTGTCATCACTATTTCTCTGAAATGCACAAAAGTCAGCATTTACCATCATGTGTTCATACCTGAAATACAGTTTTAATTAGATAAACAACAGTGAATTCCTTAACCACTGATGTCATGTGTACATTGAACAGCAGAGTATTCATGTCATTCACATTTTCATCTAATGACCACACATTCACAGTTTGTGTTCTGCTGAGATCAGGTTTGTTAATGATTCTCTGATCACACAGTAGAACTAGCCAAGCATTTTTGCTTTTCACTAGAATGTAAAGAATCTGATTTTAGTTTTCCAATCAGCTTTAAAAGGGTTTATGGAGCAGACGAGGCAGAGAGAGTGCTCAGCTGTGTCACCTGCAGACTGACAGACTTTTTAGCCCTATTTGACATTATTTTTGACTAATGTGCATCGCTGTTTCTAAGTAATTCTTTTGAGAGTGAATTGAAAATTATTTTGTACTTAAAGTAGTTCAGATATTGTGGATCTGCTGGCCAGTCCACCCTTCTTTCGTTTTGAATCAGTTGTTGAAAATCTGTTACTTCAATGTCTTTGTGATACTATAAAATCAATCTAACCCAACATGGGGCATTCTTTTATAGTAACTACAGTAACAGAGATGCTGTTTGTTATAAAAGAAAACCACATCTGAGAACAGATCATAATATAGTCTTATTAAGAAGTGCTCATGCTTTTGGTGGTTGTGGTGCTTATGGTTTTATATTATATTCAAAGGAATAAGCCACATGCATTAGAAATGCTGTGTGTTTGCATTAGTGAAGTCCCTTTTAAATCTTTTAATGTAAAAAATACTAAGCCGTGGCCACTGTTTTGAATAGAAATGCTGTCCCATCACTGTCCCAATGAGCATCTATAAATGTGTTTTTTTTTGTAAATCACTGGCACGTGAACAAATCTACCAACAGGATTGCTAAAACACAGATTAATATACAATTATATTCCTAATAATCTGAGTGGCTGGATTGATAAATTCTGCAAGAATGGGAACCAGAATTTCAGTTGTGCTCAGACAAGATGCATTCAGGGGATGAATACAGCCTGCAGCATGGTGATTAGTATACTAGTATTAGTATTAGTATGCACCAACATCAGTCACTCACAACAGTGTGGAAATTAGACACTGTGCAATCCTATTTGATTTTAAAGTGCAATTATTTGTCTATTTAGCCTTTGCTTTCATTACAGTGATATACTGACTCTCATGACTTCAAAGCTGCTTTTTAAATGAAATTCCCTGTTTTTTTTTAACATGAGGTGCACATTTCTTATTATTCTCCCCACTATGTGCTCAGGTATTAACAGTTTGTCTCTCACTTCCTGTATATTAAAATAATACATAAAAATGAAATGAATCATAAGGTAGGTTTGTGCAATACAGACAGAAGAGAGTGTTTTTGTTACTGCTCTCCTGCACTTTGACAATATCACTTATTGAATATTGATCAGAAGCTTTCACCAATTCAATGTTCATCTGTCTAAACGACCCAGGAATAAGCTACTGTTTATTCTGCTTTATTGTGCACCCCAATTAAATCACGTATTAATAGTTGCCAACAAATCTCAACAAACAATCTTCAAACTCTCAAACTCTGGTCCCACTGATGAGGTTAGGTTTAATGATTTATTCAGACAAATCATTTTTATTTTTTTTCTTCTTTTTTTGTGGTTGTTGCAGCACTTTGCAAGCAGCAGTTTTTGAATGTGCATGGAGAGGAGCTATTTTTTTTACTTCTGTGCAACAGAAGAAAAGGTTGTTTAGAGGGGTGAAATCCTGTATAAGTGTAAATACTTTCTTCACAGGTGTGAAAGAAGGCCTGATGTCGTGATGCGTCACTGACTGATTCTGGGACTTCTTTGAGTCAAAAGTCGTGCCAAAGAATACTCAAAGAAGACTTTGAAACTTTTAGCCTACTAAGAACTTTCTGGACGTACCGTAAATATTGCGAAGGTAAAAGTAAGTAGATTTGGCATGAATATGAAAAGTTAAGACATCTGGATTTTTTTAAATGAGGGGACTTTTACGTGGAATGAAATGATGAATGCAGAGCAGGGAAATGCTGGTTTAGATGGAGACAGAGAAAAGAAACAGTGAATGATCTCGTCCAATTCAAGGCTAAGTTTAGGATTTTAATTTTGATGCGTTTTGCAAATGTACACTGTTGGTTCAAGACTGTGTCACAAATACCGCAAGGGATGTTTCATCAGATGCTGTTAAATGTGTTTGTGCCTTGTGAAAATGTAATAAATATGAAACCTTTTGCAGACCTCTCTTGTATTTAGTCTCTTTGTGTTTGTTAAAACATGAGCTGGACCACATGCAGCTTCAGTAAAACTTTATTGGAATACCAAACGGAGGCTTTTGTTTCCTCCTTATTTTATATTTCTATCACGGCAAACAATGATGTTTTAGATTTCATGCTCCACTTGAGTCATAAGTGCCTTTTGGTTTTTTAAAGTAACACCAGCAGTATTTCTTTTAAAACCACCAAACCATACAAACACAATGGAGTTATGAGTGATCTATCTTTAACTGCACTGCTTAGTCTCTCCATCCTTGAAGCTCTGTAGTGGTTGAGACATTCACACAGCATCAAGTGAGTTCTTCCAGATGTGGGATCCAGCGTTGGTTAGACCTTTATGAGCCTGTAATGTAAAATAAACTTGTTAAACAAAGACCAAGAAAAACATTTGTGTTGACAATGGGTTCTTACAATAGCTCTCATCATCATTAGGTCAAATAGTTCCCCTCTGACAGATGGAGGTAGTCTGTTCGGAGGGCAGGTGACCTGTTATGCTAAGCTAGGCTAACCTCATCCTGGACTGGACACCAGTCAGTCACAGAGCCGACATATAGAGACAGACAAGTGCTCGCTCTCACATTCACACCTGCAGCCAACTTACAATCACTAATTAACCTGACCTGCATGTCTTTAGATTGTGGGAGGAAGCCTGAGTATCTGAAGAGAACACACACAGGTACAGGGAGAAAAATGTGATAATGTTTATTTCATTTATGGCTTCCACCTTCTTTATATCCCATTCAGCAGTGACGACTCACCGGTGTGTCTGCAAGGCCGAAAAGTGGCTTAACGCCGTTAATGCTGGAATGCGTGCTAAATAAGCAGTTGGTGTTAAAGGCTTCTCTGCTGGCTGTGGGCCGATATAGAAAGTGGGTTAGGAGGGGGTGGAGGTGGAGGGATGCAGGATCAAATTGCAGAGCTCGAACTGCATACACACAGAGGCATTTAATCCCTGTGTGTCTGCAGTGCATTCCATTACATCCAGAGCAATAGCGCGTGCGCACACACACACACACACACACACACCTCTGAGCTATACTACGTTGCACTCTGTGTTTGTAGAATGAGATCAGCACCATGAATGTACTTATGAAGGATATATCAAATACCTCGGTTTGGGAAAAGGCTGGGTGTAGTAACATGGGTTTAAATAGTAGGATAATAAACTGTATGCTCATATGACATTAAAGGTCACTTATACAAACAGATGAGGTAACTCCATATGATTTCTCCAGCTAGTTTAGTCTGTCTACTGCTCAGCACAGTGTGCATTTGGTTTATCTGAACTTTGTCCCTGAAAATGAAAATGGTGAAAGTGGAAAAAAAAAACTCTTCAGATAGGAACAGCCAAGCTGATTAATTATTTATATAAAACACTTTGGCTGTTGCAGCTTTAAGTTACGACATTAGACATTAGACATTAGCATCTTATTTGTCATTTCCAGGGTCACCTGCTGGCTGTGGAGATGTAGTTCATTCATCCTGCAGGCTGACTGTGCATTTATTTATAACTTCCTACTGAACTACTACCATAATTATACTACATGTACTACTGTTACCATTTCTAAAGTAAAGACAGAACTTTGATGCTTAAGGAAAAAGTCAACATTAACAAGAAGTCCATCTGCTGAGTTCACGTATTACCTGACCCATCTCCTCAGCAAATGACTGAACTCCACCTACAGATGAAGACCATTCAAAGGACTGAAAGCTAGAGCTGGGTTTGGAAAAACTACAATACAGCAGAACAATATTAAACCGCAGTATGTCATTCAATAATCGCCAATCACACAATATAATATCTCTTTTAGCAACTTATTTCTGTGTTGTAATAAAGTACTGTTTAAGTTTTAGACGATTGTCGCAGAGGCCAACTGAGGCCACTTGACCTTAGAGGGGCCACTTAAATTAACCCTGACACAAAGAGTGCTTGCTTTAGGGGGCCATGAGGAGGTCCAGGCTTGTTGTCACAGGGCACTGGCCCTCAGACCCGTGGCCCTTATTCCAGAACCAAAAAGTGAGAAAAGAATGAAGTCAAACCATCATCTGGCTTCTCCACCTGATGCTGCCTTCAAAAATTCAAAAAATTCAAATTTTATTTATTTAAAGCCCAAAATCACAAACATTGTTTGCCTCGGAGGGCTTTACAAT
>JBAJHX010000042.1:15770669-15791395 GCA_037176925.1 Amniataba percoides | reverse complement strand
ACTGACAGAGAACAAAGAGGACCAGGACTCCGGCAGTAACATGCATTTTACAGGACGGAAAAGTCTTCACATTAACCCTTCAGGTGCTCCTCGTTCATTCTTATTTCAGAAGTTTGAATTTGTACCATTTGTTCGTTGTTCATTGTTTGCTCAAATTTATAAATAAAAACTGAAAAGTTTCGAAGATTTTTTTTGTTTGTTTGGAATAAGTGACTTTTATGACAAAAATTACTCGAACATTACTCAAACAAACCTTTTCTCAATTATATCCCAACCATTCACAACACTAGTGGCCATTTATTTATTTACTTATTGTTTGCTTGTTTGTTTGTTATTATTCGTAGCAGTAGGAGAGGAACTCTCTTAAAACAAACATGATTCACGCTAAAACTCAACCCATTCCGATGGCAGTGAATGTACCTGGCGCGGATAAATGACGTCATCCATGCGCCACCATATCCATGTGGAAGTTTGAGGTCCGGAGCGGCTTGTTCAGCTGAGTCTGCTGCTGTGTGTGTCCGTTAAACACCTGGAGGTTTTTCTTCAGAGCGTCTCTCTTTGTTAAACTCTGGGTGAACGTTTGTGATTCGGTTGTCGCCTGTTAAATGTCGTCCGGCTGCACAGAGCAGCTGACAGCACCGCCTCACACCAGCACACCTCCGGCAGCCCTGCGCCTCACAGATGGCCGATGACAGTGTGAGGACTGAAGCCTCGGGCCAGCAGGAGGCCGAGGCTGGGACAGTGAGCAGTAATGGAGAGACTCTGTCCAAAAGACAAAAGAAGAAGCTCCTGAAGCAGCAGAAGTGGGAGGAAGAGAGGGAGCTCCGAAAGTAAGCTAACTCACAGTAACTCTGCCATTCATGCACTCATCCTAACACTAACAGTTCTACAATATCTGTCCTGCTTTAATCAAAGTATCATTTTCCACAGTGACTCAGTACTCCTTTACACGCCAAACTCCATTCAAATAACTGCCACTTTAAGGCGCTGTTGATTGTAGTGCCATGTGTCCATAATCAGGAGTAAACTTTAATTCAGTATTCCATCTTTGCAAGCAAGAAAGTGCAGAAAATCTGCTTACAATTTTAGCCATGGGTTCCTCAGTTCTGATGATATTGTCCTCAAAGGTAATTGTTGAGATCTGTGAACATCTCAAATGACATGACGAGCAGACAAAGATAATGTTTACAGGGTGGAAACAGGAGAAACTACACGATCAGACAGCTTGTAAACAACCCAGCATTCATTATTCACATTATCTAAACCACCTCTTTCACCGGACATGTTAACAAGGAGGGTCACTGTCATAACATTAGGAAGATTTGTTGCCTGTTTTGGGACCCAGTGTCTTATTTACTCATCACACTGCTATATCACACACATCATGCCATCATGTAACTTAAAAGCCAGGATGCTGTGTGTGCAGGTGTGTCTATGACTTCAGTTTTGCAGCAGTACTTCAATTCAAGTATACATTTATTGTGTTAAGCAGAAGGATATACTAATGTGGTATTTTTTTATGAACTCCAGGACAGGAAACAGTGTGTGAGTCTGTGGGATTCTGTCATGTCGTTGCCTCCATTTGCAGTATTCTGTGCTTTCTGCTGCAGGCAGAGACGAAAGGAGAGGAAGCAGCAGCGTCGGCTGCAGAGGATAAATCATCAGGAGGAGGAGGGAGGAGAAGCCCTTAATGTGAGAAAACGCCCACGCAGAGAGGTGACGGCCAGCTCGCTGAGGCTGGTGGTGGACTGCAGCTTTGACAACCTCATGCTGATCAAGGTAAACAGCTCTGGGAGACACTGCAGACTCACCATGTGCACGTTGAGGTAGAAACTCAGGTACAGACTCTAACTACCAAAAATCACGACACGTCTGCAGGATGTGAGGAAGCTGCACAAACAGATCCAGCGGTGCTATGCTGAGAACAGACGAGCCTCACATCCAGTGCAGGTTAGTGGCTGCTGACGGACATGAAATGGTGGGGACGGGCTGATGATGTGTAACTCCTCTTTTCACTTCTCCAGTTTTATCTGACAAGTCTGGGAGGACAGCTGAAGCAGAGCATGGACGAGAAGGACAAAGGTTGGGTTAACTGGAAGGTAGGCATGGTTTTAAGTGACAATTTACACTGATTTTAGATATCATTTTCCCATTATTTTCTTTTCACTAGACTATTGCATGCAATGCATCTACACTTTTACTGTGATTACTTACTCTCTGAACACTGAGCCACATCAGCCAAGCGAGCAGTGTTTTTTTTTACCTTTTCTTAAATATTCATAAAATGACAAATGACAAACATAACAGGTGCTGTGTAAACTCATGGTACAGTGTTATGTTTTTATAAAATTTTGCATGTATGCACTCACAAAGACACATACACATGCAGAGCTATCTTGTAACAGACTGTGGTGATCCTTTTAATAAGAAAACAATTGCATTTATTCAACTATAATTTCTTTTTGATATCATTTTGACTGTGTTTGATATCACAATATGTATGTTTAAATATGCGGGGTGACAAAACTGTGTGTATATGTTTGTGTTGCTGTTGTGTGCAGGACATCAGCATTAAAACGGAGCACTACAGTGAAGTTGTGCCAAAGGAGGAGCTGGTTTACCTGACGTCAGACTCTCCCAACGTGCTGGAGGAGCTGGACCAAAAAAAAGCCTATGTGATAGGAGGCCTGGTGGACCACAACCATCACAAGGTCTGCCTGCTTTCACAGCTGACACACCATCCTCTCTGGAAGTCCTGCATGCTGATTTAACACCTGCTGTTTTTTGTTGTTTGTTGTTTGCAGGGGATTACCTTTGAGAGGGCGAAGGAGCTGGGGATCAGTCACGCTCAGCTTCCCCTGAGCAGTTTTGTTAAGATGAACAGTAGAAAGGTGCTGGCAGTCAACCATGGTAAGAACAAGCTTCAAACTAATATATGAGAGTGATTTTAGTAGTTTCAAGCCACTTACACAAGAATCTTTGGTATGTATTTCTGTATATTTGGGTTAAAATTGCCAAATTTAGTCACTGACCAGTTCAAGTTGCAACTTTATGGGTGATGGTGTTTAATAATAGTTTGCAACATAGTTAGGCACAGCAGGCTCTTAAGTTATGAACATCTCTACATTTCACACAGGACCTTTATCGAGAGTGATATTCAGAATATGTTTAATCATTTTAGCCATTATAAAACCAAAAACACCAAAGCAAATATGCAGTGTTTGTCTTCTCTGATGTGAGCTGCAAACATTAGCTTATCCAGCCAACCAGCATACGAGCTACTGCTGTAACATTACATCGCACATTACACTGGTGGCTCTCTAGGATCTGGGTTTGCTTTGACATTGCAAACATGCTGTCATGCCTCTCGCAGTGTTTGAGATCATCCTGGCGTACCTGGAGAAGGGCAGCTGGCAGGAGGCCTTCTTCACCGTGCTGCCTCAAAGGAAAGGAGCGGTGGCTGTCGACCAGGACGGAACGGCGACTCAGGAAAAAGAGGACGAAGGCTCAGATTCTGAGTCTGACCCCGACACGCCAGACCAAACTGAGAAAACGGCCTAAAACTGAACAAAGAAAGTTCAGACATCTTATTTTGTGGAAAGAGCCTGAATATGTTGAAGCTGAGACTATGTATGGAAAAGTTTCTGTTGAGAAAGCTGTTCAAAATATGTTCTTTCAAATTTCAAAATGCCTTTTTTAAGCCAGCTATTTATTGAAAGTTTTACTTTGTACCTCTTAGAATGGCTAATGACTTAGTTGAATTTTCAGTTTTACTACTTTTTTTTGGTAGAATGTACAGTTGTTAATACATAGAAGAAAATTATTTGTACTTTTTATTCCTTTTTTTTAAAAGCTCAAAGCTAAAACTTTCAGACCTGTGCTGTGCCAAATAGACTCATTTAAAAGCAATTTAAAGTGAACACATGATTGTCAGTGGCCCTGAGATTACTGGAGGAGTATGGTGACAATATAAAAAAGGAATAAAAACATTGCAGTATTTTCTGCCATGTCAAGGAGACTTTTAAAGTTCAGACCGCAAGTGAGTCCCGACAAAATCAGTCACTTTTTTTTTTGTGAGCACTTAAAAAAAGAAAATCCACAAACGCGCATGCCCGGCGCTCCCCGCCTGTTGCGTCAGTGATCTCGTGTGACGTCATTTGTCGAAACTAAGTCGTGACGCGATAAAGCCACTAAAATCAACTTTGATCTCAGCAAGTCATATCAGATCACAAGTAAGGAACAACAACACAGGAGCGCAGATCATTCTTACTCATCTCTCTGCTTCAAGCCAGGAGACAAAAAGGAAACCACAAATTCTTTCCTGGAGCAAAATCTTTACAGCTTCCAAAATGACATTTTTCTTTCTGGGTTTTTTAAGTGGTGGATATGTGACCACAGTTGTCAGGGACCTAGTGAACTCTGCTTTTGGAGAGTCAGCTGAGGAAGGCCCCCAACGGCAGCCTGGTCCTGGTACCTGACCAGGCAACAGACAGTCAGGTCAGAGACCAGAGAAGAGCCACCACTGAGAACAGACCATCAGAGTCTGAACATACAGAGGAGGGCTCCCTGTCCACACCCTCGACCTGGAGAAGGTTTTCCAGGAGAGCAGGGGCAGTTGTTCGACCTGCAGTAGCAGCCTCTGCTGTAGTTATGGCAGTAGCTGCTGCTGTATATATAGATAGATAGATAGATAGATTATTGATCTCCATGAGAAATTTACAGTTCCAGCAGCTTAAATATAGGAACATAAAGGCATGACTAGTTTCAGTAGGAAAAGAAAAAACAGTTGGAACTATCATAGAGAAAATAGAAAAGAATAAAATATAACTAAATATAAAATAAAAATTAGAGTCATGTTCAGTCCACATGTAGGTGTGTGAATTTGTATGATAAAGTGCATTGTATTGGAGTTGCTCGTTGTGTAGTGAGTCCAGAGTTGTTTATTGTTATCGCTCTCCCCGTGAGGTGTTAAAGAGCCGAATGGCGTGGGGGAGGAACGATCTCTCAGTCTGTCTGTGGAGCAGGACAGTGACAGCAGTCTGTCACTGAAGCTGCTCCTCTGCTCCTCTGCCTGTCATATAAATGACCCTAGTATAAAGGGTATATAAATATAAATACCCTAGACTAAGATGCATGATAGCTTGGGTTTTCTCCAGGTGCTCCAGTTCCCCCAAACAGATTAAGTTTTCTGCTCATTGAAAAGTTGACTCTTTAGAGATGTGTGTGAAACACACATTTGGAGTGGTAGGAACCCCAAGCATCCAAGTGATGATTGATACTGTTCAGTATGTGTGAATCTGTTTCTTATGAACACATCGTTATTAGTTTTCCTTTTTACTTTCATTATTCAGCTTCAGATTCCTTTATTAGTCCCACAGTGATGAAAATTTACAGTGCAACAGCAGCAAAACTGTAAAACAGACAGTAAGAAAAGCAAGACATAGAGTAAAATAAGAATAATAATAGAAATATTGACACAATAAAATAGAATTAGAATAAAATAAGAATAAAATAAAATAAGATAAGAAAAGGAGAGAAAAGGCGACATTACATTACAAAAACAACGAACTAGTGAAAAATCCGTGATAGATATTTAAATGTGTTTGCATATAAAATCTGTGATAGATTGAACCCGATATTTTCAGTTCATTATTTATTATGAATTTTTTATATTTTTATATTCTTTTTTTAACCAACCACATCCTTGTGGGACATCCAGCAACCAAACCCGGAAGTTGTGGTATCCACGGTAACGCGGTACGACGACGCTAAGCCGGAGAAGAGTCTGCGTGTTGTCATCTTTAATACAGAGTCAATGTCCCGGAAAGCCCTCAAAGTGCTGGTGGAGTTAAAGTTCAGAGCGGTAAGGCTTGACTGGAACAAGTTTGAACTTGTTTGTTAGTTTGTTAAAATGTTGTAGCTGTGGTTATGTGACAGGAAACACACCACAGATCATGACTCTGCTCGTTTTTTTCATTCTGCTCACCTGCTCTCTGACTCAGCACCAAGATATCTCATTCACAGATACAAAAGTCAGCTGATTACATTTACTTCTTCTCATTTATATTTTTAGGGCAGAATAAGAGTGATAGAAGTCATGGATCACGCTCTGGATGGTTGCTGTCTCTGAGACTTTCATCTGGAGACATTTTCATGTGTTTGTGCAGCTGCTATCTGTATTTTCATATCAGTAAAAATACTAAATCATTTGAGCAAAATCCTTTTTGTAGCACGCAGTTATAGAGCACTTTAGTTTGACATTTCCAGGAAAATAAAATGTTATGTTGTGTAACAATTTGTTTGTTTGTGATGGCAGGTTACATGCGACCCAACGTGATCATTCGGTGTTGTCAGCTCGGTTAGATGCTTCAGCTTGTTTTTGTAAATATGACACTAGAAAAAGCTTCAAGTTCAGTCCAGTGCTTCAGTGCATATAAGAGCCTGGGGACTGTTGTGTGATCTGATCTGGTGTTGTGAGAGCAGATAGGTGAGTGCACATCAGTCACATCTGAGAATGAACCTTAGGCTCAATCTGCAGCTGGTATAATGGGGCAGTAATATCTCAACATGCCTCCAAGATCTGCCCAAGCAAACTGTCCTCTATGAGCCAGGTACTCTGATGAATACGTGGAGCAAACATGCAAAGTGACAGCCTCACTAAACCTTTTTAGACTGTGACTGGGAGAAGGAGTGGCTGAACATCACTCTGTGGTTTATGGGCAGAAGTCTCACATTAAGGGAGAATCTGTGAGTTCAAAGTACACGGCAGGAGAAATGATTGTTTGTGGCAGATTTTCTTCGCTGTAGCTGATATCAGCCAGTGTCAAAATGTAACTGCAGCATCCCACCAATACATATATGCATTCAAATGAAGAAGCAGCCTTGTTAGAATAGAAATGATTCTGCCAGACAGTGTAATGAGTTTTGCCATGTTTAAGCAACCTCAGAGGGGAAAAAAACAAATAAAGTGGAAACTGGAAGCAGGATGAATAGCTTGTCTAACTCAATCACAAGTGAGTGTTCCTAAAAACAGAATAAAGTGACATGAGACTTTTCCTCCCTCCGTCAGCAGCCAACATTGTTTAATTATGTTCCTCCTCTGTTCTCAGGTTTCCTGTCCTGGAGTTCATCTGTCAGCCAAGGATGATGTCTACCTCAGCATGTGCTTCATGGGCCAGCACCGTCAGTCTGAATGCCTCCCTGCCGTCTTTCCTCTGCTCTTTCACGAGAAGATGACCTTTGAAAAGGCAGGTCTTTGCTTCAAGTGAGGTTTGAATAATCTGAATGAGAAGAGCGACTGAAGTGTAAAACATGAGGACATAAAATATGAGATCTTATCTTATTTTAATCTTCACAAAGTTAGCTGGGACACAGATGTAGTGAATGACATGAATATAAGTATTTTCCAATATGTGCAGTATTGACCAAACCAAAAAGTCTGTTGTACATAAATATTGTAAAATGAGCTGGACAAATAAAAACATGAATATTCTGTGTTTGTCCAGATTTTCAGGCATGCAGTTGACCCTGGAGACATCGCTGTAATGCTTGAGTGTAAGCTACTTAATATTTGGTCATATACACTCACGCTGTCTGTGGCTGATGCTGTTTTGATAAATGAAAATAAAATATCCTGCATATACTTCCTGCATATACTTCTTTTTCACATTTTAGCCCATTTAATCCCAGATTTTCAGTTTAAAAAATAATAATAATGGAAAAGTTGAAAAAGGTTTGTTTTACATTCTGTTACAAGAATAAGAGCATACCATTTCCCAACAAAGCAACATAAAAAACTACATTTATTTAAAACAAACAAAATGCGAGAAACATCAGTTACATTTCAAAAGAATTAATAAATACTTGATGCTTTCAACAATTATCTACCAAAAACTGCTGAACTGTATCTTGAAGCTTTCTCAGTGTAATGAGGAATGTGCTGATAAAGGTGCAGTTAATTAGAAATACTGAGCTGTGTGGGCGATCTCTCTGCCACCATCTGAGCTGCTGATATCATGAACATCATCACAGTATAACAGCTTCACTGAGAGCCGCCAGCCACCAAACAAACACGTCAGAAATACTCTTATATTTTTAAGACTGGATTAAAGCCTGCAGTTTTTCTATAATATCTTCATCGGGATGTAAACTCTTTTGATTTAGTGATTTAGTTTATTACATTTATTATATTCATGTCATTTTCAATTTCACTATAATGCTTTACTCTCTGTCAACTGTCTTGTATTTATTTCATCTAAACCATATTAGGAGCATGATCTCAGTATATATAGTACATAGAATATATATAATATATATAGTATTAGACTAAAGAGAGTGTCAGTGTGTGTCCTGTCATAAAGCTGTCCAGATAATAGAAGAGAGTAGCTATCAGTTTACTGCCGATGTTTCTCAACTTGACACCTTTTCCCGTCAGATGAGACGGTCAGAATTGAACTGGTGCAGCTGACTCCTCCAGGTGAGGCTGCTTATTTTTCTTATTCTTACCTCCACTGGTTATAATTACACCTCTCACTGCAGACCCTTTAACCCTGCTCTGTGGACAGGAATGTAGAAGCACTCTTTAAATGAGGCTTGTCAACGTGTTTGTGTTTTTTTTACAGTGGGCGACACTCTGGCCTCCTTTGAAGAAGATGCTCGGCGTTTCTTGTTCCCAGAGCCCAAGCTGGTTCCCTCCTTCTCTGGAGTGGATCGAGAGGTTCTGATGACCCGAGCTCCTCACTTCCCTGTAGGTCCAACCCTCAGACACACTGGCTGATAAAAGTGTACAATAATGTTGTCTGTTCTCATCATGTGGCTTAAAGAGACTAAGTGGAGCCTTTTTACATAAATACCAGCACGTTCCCTTTAAATGTGTATTAAGTGAATAATACTGTCTCTGGCACCACCAAACTACTAATGCAACTTTTATTTTCATTAATTAACAATTAATACCAAGTTTACTGCATTGGTCTGTACCATGGTCATAATGTCAGTGTGTGTGTGTGTTTGTGTGTGTGTGTCATAGTATGATCTGCTCTTTACATTTTACTGTGTCTAATGTGTCTGCAGTGGGAATTTCACTGAGAGGCTTGAAGTTATTACATTATCTGGACCACAGCAGAGAAATATAGAAAAAAAGCGACGGTTCCTTATGACTGTGGTGTCTGCAGTATTATGTGATTGCAATACAAATGTTTCCTCTCCTCTCTTTTCCCAGGGTATCGCTCCAAGGTTGGAGTTTTCCAGTAAAACGACAATCATTGAGTGTTCAGCCGATGCAGAGATCAGCATTCACCCCAATCAACCCTTGGTAAACATTATGTTAAGTGACTGAGAATCTAAAGATTATGTTTGATAAATCATCCTGCAGCGTTTGTCACAGTCACTGTACAGTTGCTTCCTGTCTGTCCTTCCTTGGAGCCCATTCAGGTTCCTAGCACCGCCTTGGAGAGGCCTCAGAGTTTGAAAACCTCTGTCAGAGAGATCTGTTGACGATACAATTTAAACATTTCAAAACTCACAGGAGGCTAATTGAATGTTGTTTCGATTGAAAGCCTGGAAACAGAATTCTGGAGGTGTAAGAGGTGTGATCGTTGCCTCTGACTCAGACATGAATACAGTAGTGGTCAAATAAAGACAAGACAGAAACTATTTCAGATCTCTGATAAATAAAAAGGATTTCATTTTGGAGATGATTTTGAACATTAGAGTACAGTTGGACAGCTCCTCTCATCTGTAGGAGATGTAATACAGACAGTTAGACGTCTCAGCCCCTTATCTTTAGGTTGTAGATCGTACTGAGACCTGAGTCATTTGTTTCCAGAGATCAGTGGTGAAGAGGAACAGGAAACCCTCCAGCAGACCCAGGACCTCCTCTCCTCAGAGGAAACAACCTCAGAGCCTTGGAAGGAGGCGAGGCGGCCGGGCGCACAGAGACAGAGCCGGCAGCACCAGATCTCAGTCCCTGTCCCCTGTAAGAGCTGGAAACAGCCAGAGTCTGGCCCGCCTCAGCCTGGGCTCCCACAGGGACACAGCCAGAGCCTCCCAGCCTGTAAGCACCGACGAAGCAGCTTCATTTCATTTCCAGCCAACAGATGGCAGAGGAGAGCTGAGCAGAGCATGTCTCCACACAGCAGTTAGTGCTGTCTTTAACTTGTATCTAATGCAAACATCACTCTCACCTCTCACTTTCATCTTATGGTCTCCTTCAGCCGTGAGCTCTGCCCTTCTTGTCAACTGATAATGTCTGTATATATATTAATGTGACATTGTCACTGAAGCATTAGTTACCAGCAGTTGCAGTTGGCAGAATGTGTGTGACTGGTGTGTTCAGGTCTGAGTTATGCCAGGGTGCAATTTTTGACGCATTGTTTTAGTTGTACCAGAAAGTTAAAAGATGGGGCAGATGACACAGTACAACACAAAGAGAGAGCTACTTTCATCATTTTAGCAGCTGTATAGAATATCTAGTTATCTCTTATTTCCTGTCTAAATAAAACGATCCAACCTCTCTGCTAAGTCAGCTGCAGCCCTGTGTGTTCACGTCCTGTCGCAGGCTGCAGGCTGAGCTCACTGTGTCAGTTTCCTCCTGCGCGTAGATGCTGTCTTCGTGGCCCAGAGCCAGTCGGTCTGCCTCGCCCCACCACTCTGCAGCCGTGTTTACCAGCTCCTCTTCACCTTTGACCAGGTCTTCATCCTCAGGTACTCATATCAAGCTGCTGTGTTGCCACTAAACCTGGTTTACAGTCTCAAACAACTCACCATAACAACCAGTTAAATGTACTGTTATCATTATACTGCGCTGTTGACGTGTCTTAATTCACGGTAACAAACTGTGACCTACTGTGCTGTGACCTCATTACAGTCAGCTTCCTGTCAACAGAGCGCAAATCTGTGAATAAAAAAAATGTCCTTCTTTTTTCTGTTTTAGTGAGATATTCTCCATCTGGCAGAAGGACATCTTTTTCTAATGGTTTGGTAGGATCAGTTTCTTTTCTTCTTGGACAGGGAGTCATGGGGTTGATCAGATGTGGTCCTAATTCAATACATAAGCATTAAAGTCCCACACTCCAAAATGAGGAGGACAGAAGGGGAAACAGCTTGTCAACATGATGAACTGCTCCTAAGAAGTGGAACCTCTGATTAATTGAATGTTTTTTAGTTGGATTACCTAACACTCTGGAAAAAAACAGACCTAAGTACCCAATGTTTTTGACAAAGGCTTACATCAGTAACGTTACTATATGCAGGCCTTTTTGAATTATGGTCAGCTTTAGTGGTTGCTATCTGTAACAAACTCTTAAATCGTGTGTCTAAATGAACCATAAATGTGACCAGCATTAGAGAGTGAAATCAGTTCAGTGCTTGGCTACAGATGCATTAATGGGATGGTTATCTGATAATGAATGAAGCCAACAGAAAGTAATTCCTCTCTGCAGGTTGGAGAGATATCAGAAGACGACTCCAGCTCTTCAGAAACACATGACCCCCTCGACTACCACCACAGCTCCTACAGAGCACAGGCCGGGCTCAGCAGGTCCTTTTCCTCACTGCAAAGGTAGAGAACGTCATAAAAACGTATCAAAATACATACAATTAATCACATTAATCAAGCATTTCACAATGAGTGCAAAAGTTAAAATAGAAGTTTCCTGATGGTGCGATGTTCAGGTCCAGCTCTCACAGAGAATGGGAGGAGGTCCAACAGCGTGTCCGAGGACTCCTGACCACACCAAAAGCTGTCCGCCGACTTGTCTACGTAAGTAAAACATAACTCTGTGTTAGATATCACAGCATGTGTTCCACTTTGGTGTTGGACATGTAGCCACTGTAAATTTCTTTCACTTTAGTTGTTGCAGTATCCGTTGTAGATTTGGTGTTATTTAGTTATCTATCAGTGTTTGTGGACAATTATAATACCCCATAATGTAGATTTAGATTTATTTAGACAAGATTTAGTTTTCTCTCTGCAGTATATTTTTAAGGTAAACCGTTCCCTAACAGTTTGATCAGCTCTAGGAATGCACTGAAGATGACAGATTAAGGACACAACAGTGTACCAGATATACACCTGTTATTGTGTTCTAGGGGGCCACACACTCCGAGGTACATGAGGTTTTAGCCAGGAGGTCTATCTCTCCAGGTCCGCCATGATGACCTGTCCAGGCTCTGGAGAGGTGAGGTGGACCTGCTGTGTGTCTCAGTGAACTTCACTTTTCACTTTTGAAAACGCTGCTCCCTAAGGTTTGATAGTGGCTAGTAACTTCTGTCAATGTCAAACCAGTATTTGTCAGCAGTTAGAACATATATATATATATCATTATTAGCAATTCTAATGATCTATTATCATCATACATAACTGTGTCTTACTATATTGTTATTGATTATCTGTTTATACACCAGCTTACACTTATGGGTGCCCACAGGACAGTATGTTTAGATAGTGTGTTTAAGCCATTTATTAAATGTTAACAGAATAAATACAAAAGATTGATTTAAAAAAAAATCGTGAGCTTTAAAAATGTGCCTTTCAAGATCAGATCCAAGACTTTAAAACAAAGTCAAAACTTAAGTAACTCATCACCCTTCTCTCCTCTATCTCCTACACCTTCTGTACGTCCACTATAGCACAAATGACGAGTATCAGTATGTGGTCATACAGCGTGTGTGACATCACATATCTGTCTTTTTTGTCCCATTCAAGGAGATCATTACCATGCCAATGAAGTCTTCACATATCTCCGCTGTTGTGTGTGTGTGTGTGTGTGAGAGAGAGATATTCCACTCAGTAGTTCTATAATTGTCCACACATCTTGTGTTAATGACCTGAAGAATTATGCATTTTATGTTAAAATAAACCTTTTCAATCTGAAACCTGTTGTTATATCTGAGTTTGAACACAGCCAGGCAGTGGTATGAGTTTGACGTCACAGGCCTCTATCCTGTTAATCTATCACGCTGACATTGTCGAGTCCTCAGGTAAATCAACCGAAGGCCATTAAAAGCAAATTTTGTCTGCGGCAATGCGGCTCTGTGTGAACTAGCGCCATATATCAGAGAAATAGCTGCTCACTATGACTGTGAGGCATTAAGCACCGGCTCTATCAGGAACATTGTGATCTATTGCTGAAACAGAATCTATTTTAGTGTTAGAAGCATTCAAACTACAGGCCTTAGTGGCAGTGCAGATTTTCTGCTGATTATCTTGCTGTTTAACAAAGGTCTTTAGATACTTATATAAATAGCAGACAGTTATTTATTTGGACATAGCAGGGACTTCAAAGGCAGTGCAGGTGTTAGGAGACTTATAGGATTTTTCAGTGGCCCTGTAAGTTTGCTGTAGCTGCACTGTGTCAAACCCTGATGATGACATGTGTTTCCACCAGAGCCTTGTAGCAGGGGGTGACAACACTGCAGGACACAGCAGGGCCAGAACTCCCACTTAACGGAGCCACGTTGAATGAATCAACTCGGGAGTGTGTCATCTTGTACAAGCAACAAGGGAAAGGGGCATATAAAGGCTCACAAAATCAATGTGTCAATGCAACAAAACAAAATAAAAAGGCCACCAAGTACCAGGAGATTCATGTTGAACAATGTTATTTACACAGACACTGAGGAAATTGGTAGAACGCTGATTAGGCCGTTTAGTGCAACTCTTCATGACATGAGTGGAGTCTTTGAAGGACTACAGGCTGTACCTGCTCTCTCAGTGAGACTGCAGCCTACACACAATCACAGCAAAGACCGTACTCCACTGTGGATGACTATAGCCTCAGTGAGAGTCCCAGTCTCAGCCTCACAGAGGCCGCACAGACTGAAAAACATATGGTTCCTTGATTCAGCTAATTTGTATCAAGTTTCATCCACTCATGTCTACTGATGGAGATGTGTTTGAACTGGTTCCAGAAACCATCCTCACTTAAAGGCAACAGGAAAATGCTGCCGTAAAGAGGCGCAAAGTCCCAGTGGAGATAATAAAACACAGTTTTGGACTGCCTTCACGGTGAAACATGTTTGTGTGTTGAACACACAAAAAGTGATGGAAATAGTTGTGAGAAGATGATAAATAAGAGCATGAAAGTGGAGTTAAAACTCTACATCTCTGCCCACCCTGCAATCAGTTCTTCAAAGCAGACAAGAAAGGCTTAAATCTCTTGAGTTAGCCTAAATAAAAGAGGTCCCCCCTCCACGGTGCAGAGGACTGAAGCTGGAAGGTAACATAAGAAAACATTGCACCATAGTGCTGTTCAGTAGCTGCTGACAGGCTTTAACTAATTTAATTTTTTTTCTCCAGTCTAATGCTACATTAACAAGTAAGGATGAAAAAGCGATAAAACTTCCTTTCATTTCTTTTGAAGACCTATAAAGTTTATAATGAACATGATAAGGCAAGACCTGACTTCAACTATGTCAGTTCTTATTCAGGGAGACCCCTCAAATGCACCTTCTCTTCACACGTGTCAAATCAAATAAAGTGACCTTGAGCTAGAATTGTTTAATCAAACTATTTTCCTTGACCGTGAGCAGTCTCTTCATGTTTCCGGTGGATACAGTTAGCAGCTGTCCACAATAAAAACAACAGAATCGAACAAGAAAATTGCAGTTTTCTTTTATTTGCTTGCAGTTACACATAATGAAGTACATGTGGATTCACATACTGTAGGTACCCAAGAAGTTCAGGGGAGGGTGCTGCCAGTGTGCTTTTGAAATGTAGAACACAACCTGATTTTCTTATCCTTAAATCAGTACAGAATTACAATCAAGCACCTTCATCCACCTGTGTTTTAATTAAAATACGGCCCTTTGGCAGTGTAGGGACGACTAAAGTTGGAACAGTGGGACTGAGGTTGTATTCCAGATGCAATGGATTTGGTTTTGAACTCTTGGGGAAAAGCAATGGAATGAATGATTGTTGTCATGTGAAATCATAGTAAACCCGACAGCACTCTGTAAACACCATAACTTTATTAAACCGTTCATTATTCTGAAAATATGCAACCAAACATCTGAAGGATACTCGGTTAAAGATAAAGCTGAACGGTAAAGTAGCATTTGCAGTCGCCATTTCTTACACGCTAAGCAGCCACTACCTTTTCAAAGTATTAACACTGCTGCTTTAGGGACTCTATTTCACACCAAGCAAAGGAAACCTCAGTGTTTCTTCTGTTCCAAGCTGAACCACTGAAATCTGCAAGTCTACCTAACAAGGGATTTTGAAGAGTAGCGCTTGTTGTTACTAATTCTCTACGCCAACCTAGCCACGAACATTGATAAGCACTGATACAATAGCTGTTGGGAGGTCTCACAGGTACGTTTGTTCCAAGCTGAACCACTAAAATGAACATGGGACGTGGAACACAGTGACAGTGATATGATATTGTGCGGTTTAATTTCCACCACGATCACGGCAACAAAATCTGATGCAAAAGCTTGTAGATGTGTCATGTTGAAAGTAGATCTGCTGAGTCTATGGATGAAGTGAGTGTCATTGAGATGTGTTGTGATCAGTCATTTCATTCTCTGATGGGAGAATGGAACAGTGTTTGGCTCAGACTCTAGCGATGGTGGAAAGTAAAGTGAACATAAAAAGGATGAGTCAACCTAGAAAGAATGACACTGATTATCATGCTCTGAACGATCATGGGACCAGCACTGGGAACACTTGCTGTAGAAATTTAAATATACTGTACATGAAATGCACAAATGGAAAACAGAAAGCCAGCCTTGATACCACTGTTGGTCCCATGGCGTGTCTCATTTAAGTTGACTCCGCCGTTTAATCAACTCAGCACTCAAATCCAGGCTTATGTACTCGATATGTCCGAGCATCGTAGTATGCAGTTTCTGCACGTAGCTAAATACACAGCTCTCAGTTATAGTTAATACATGTTATAAAAAAAGCATACGACCACAAGCATCACAGCAACAGTACAGCCAGGGAGCATTAACATGTAAGTACAGACATTTGTATCATTTGTGGCATTTGCATCAAAGCATAAACCTTCATTGACACTCTGAGGAAGGTCTCTTGTCCAACACTTGCATCCAGTGGAAACCTATTTCAGAAACTACTGGCCACAGTATGTAATGTAATGGCTAGATTGATATACAATTACTATGATGATGATCCCTTCTATGTTAACACTGCTTTACCTTTAGTGTTGCATCATCCTCAGCCTAAAAGTCAGCTTTAGGCTGCAGCTCATCATTATTATCAGTTGATTAATTATTCAATTACTCTAGTCTGTGTAATATCAGAAAATAGAAGAATGTGCCCATCATGATTCCCAGCAGCCCAAAGTGACGTGTACATCTTGACAAAAAATACAAAACCCAAAGACTTTCCTGTCTAATCATATAAAACAGAGAAAAGCAGAAAATCCTTCCATTTTCAGATGTTGGAACCACCAAAGGTTTTCACTGGAAAGTGACTTAAATCTACAAATTAAATGTCAGTCAATTAAATGATTGTGACTAATCCAGGTATTACCACACTGCACACCTTTTTGATTTTTTGGCCTCTGGGTGTTCCTGTTTGTCTGTCTGCAGGATTGTTGTGCATTATGAATGTGACATTTAGCTGGTGGACACTAACAAGGCATCTCGGGTGGAAGTGGCAAAAACACACTGTAGGTGAAATACCTTGACATTTGACATTTGACAGGACATGAGAGATTTTCTAGTCAGCTGTTATAGCAGTTTCTCAGACCAGCTAATACACACACACAGTAAGAATTACAGTCTTTTATCCTCACTACCTCCTCCTCACAATATCTCAAACTCTCTCAAACTCTCTGCATTGATGCTTTGCACCCATGCCAAATGACTTGTTACCAAAGTAGCAGAAGTAAGGCAAGGCAGAAAGATTTGCTGCCTCGTGTACTGATGACCTACTGTCAGTAGTTTAAATCAGTATCTGGTTATGGGGGGTGACAGGGAATGATGAGAAAAGATGCAGCCAAGACAAACCTTTTTTTTGTGTTGCACAAACTATAAAGTAATTATTATTCAGTGTTATTGTGGGGAATGTTACAAGACGACCAGTCACCCCCCCACAGCAACGTCAATGTTGACAAGGATCAGGTCATTCTGAGGCATTAGAAATTAAATTTCCAATCCTGGTAAACACATGAATTCTGATGTAGCAGTTGGCTCGACACTTTCAAAGAAAACGTTGCTGTGGTGAACTGTAAAGATGCATCTACACTGTCTTGGATCTCAGCTTAGATTTTTGCAGGCTGTGTCAAAAGAATTTTCAGCATTCTGGGAAATAACAATAATTCTCCACTGCCAAGAGTGAGATGGGAAAATAAATACCTCTTCTGTGTGTGCATCAGGTACCATAGGTCAGATAAAATTAGCATAAAGACTGGAAACCGAGGGAAACTTCTTGCCGAGCTAACCTCCTGCCTCTGCCTCCGTACTGAACGCATGTGAATGATACTGATCTTTTCATCTCTTGACAAGAACACATGTAAGTGTTTCCAAAATGTGCATATAACATGCAGATTTTTGTGTAGTGATTCAAAGCTTAGCTCACATTTATGCCATAGCTGATCTATTGGTTAGAGAGCATCTGAATATATTTCAACCCCACATCACAGTGAAAATACAGAAGCAGAAATGTGAGAAAGACACACGCTAGTTATTATTGATAGATGAATATATTAGATGACAATTATAATATTATTGTTTGAGAAGGTATAATTTGGGGTTTCTAATGCACTGACATTTCCCCATGCTGTCTACGCACAGATATGATTAATACACTTTGTAATAAATCAGTGCAATCAATGAATGCCAGTGATTTGGTTCTAAAAAATGTCCACAAATTTCACAGTGTTCAATGACCTCATGAGCCTTCGTCAGCCATCTCCACTCTCCACTAAGGTCTCCATAAAAAAATCAGTCTGCAGCCAGCGATTAGCATTTCTTTAACATATTGCTTCATGCAACTTGGTGAAAAACCTCTTTATATGTTTGGCACAGTTTAAATATACAGATAGATATACAAGCAGTGCATCATGAGACATAGACGTTCAACAGCAGCCACTCAAACAAGATCAGTCAGACATTATAGGTACTTACTGTTTAGTCAAACATTAAATAAAGCAGGGTAGAAGTTCAAATTTGGATTTTTGTATTGTTTTACTTGTGTTTAATTGATATTTTCTGTTTTGAAAAAATACATACACACACCTCAGATACATCCAAGAAGAATGTCCTCATACACACACACACACACACAGAGCTCTTCTATTCAGTGCGTCTTTACAAGAAAGACACACTCACGTATTCAAAAGAAAATGGACTTTTCTGAATCTTGGCACAATTTCAGTGTAAGAAGGAAGCACTTTAATCTAGTTGTGGTTGTAAATGTCCAACATGGAGGGTGATCATCTTGGATAAGCTTAATGGAGGCTGCTATAGCTGATGTTTGAGCTCGGATGGGTTCTTTGTTTCTGGTTTTCCTCTCTCGTCATGGTGCTGATACATGATGGAAGGGTTTCCGTGTTACATCCATAGCAGCGTGGCACTTTCTCTGCTCCCCTCATTCGGCCAGAGGCTAAAACTGGGAGGTCTCGGTGAAGGAGATGGCATCTGTCTTGTCGACGGTGAAGCCTCCGTTGACGTAGGATTTCTTCTCGCACTCTTCGTCATCCAAAGTGGCTTCCAGAGCGAAGGGGTTTGCGACGTCCACGTCCGACGTCAGATCCATCCTCTCCAGTTCCCTCTTGGATAGTTTCTGAACTATTCCGGCTCCGTAAGCATCGCCGAGGACATTGATCATGGTACGGAACCGGTCCCTGAAACACATCACTCAGAGTCAGTCTACAGCATCGCTCTGAAGTTAGCATTCACACATCCACTCACGCAAAAACAGTCCGGATAGAAGGTCAGCAGGTAAACTTACAGCAGCCAGTCCACGGCGACTATCAGAGTGACATCACTTGCAGGTAATCCAACAGCTGTTAGGACTATCACCATGGTGACGAGCCCGGCGTTAGGGACACCTGCTGCTCCAATGCTGGCAACTGTTGCTGTTATACTGAAACAAAGAGACACAATGTCAGTGCACATTAGTGGCATGGGAAGAGAGTCCTAAAAAATTCTATTAATAATAACGATAATAGAAATACCCTCAAAACACACACTCGCTGGATGTAAAAGTCTTCCCCAGAAAAATCATAAGGAGGAAGTTCGGGCAGATGGATGAGATCGCAAAGTCTGTTATTTTTAATGAAGCTACACTTTGATGAAGCTACAAAGTGGACACTGACCAGACAAAGTGCTTATTTCAAATTAAACCATGATCTAGTGGGTAGTGGATTTGTTCAATCAGTGGTCAATTGAATGTGTATTATTGTTCATATTTCATTCTCTCTTCATAGAATAACCATTGTCGTGACGCTGGATGAATGAAAGTTTCTGCATAATGCAAACTACTTCACTTACAGTCATCTAAATGCATGTCAGTGATAACCTCTTTAATATGGATACTGTGAATATTATTGATGACCTTATGTCTTTGGTTGTTTATGTGTTATTGTCAGTATTTTATGTTATGTTGGAGTCAGCAAGTCTACAACAACAACAGTAGTATTTATAGTACCGTAATCAGCAGGTGGAAGTGGCCCAGGGCGACTATCACGTACCTGATAGTAACAATCTGGCCCACATCCAGGGCGTAGTCATTCAGCTGCGCGATAAAGATGGCAGCCACTGCCTCATAGAGCGCTGTGCCGTCCATGTTTATAGTGGCGCCCACTGGGAGGACGAAGCGGGTGATCCTCTTGTCGATGCGATTGTTCTCCTCGGCACATCGGAAGGTGACGGGCAGGGTGGCGGAGCTGAAAGTCCAGACGGTTGTTGCTTTTATTATTGCGACCTTACAGGTTGGCGCACAGAGTGGTTTTAATTCATACGTATAGAAACGTGTCATTTCCTGTGGTCCTAACATGAAAGGTAGGAGCATTCATTCTGACCTGGAGGAGATCATGAGTGCTGTCACCAGAGCCTGAGCCATTCCCAGTGTGAAGGTGTAGGGGTTCTTCCTCACAATGACAAAGAAGATGAGCGGCAGGCAGATGGTGGCGTGGATGGCTAGACTGAGAGACAAACAGACTATAATCAGTATCTTCAGTATAATATAAACAGATTATAAAACAATGCACTACAATGTAGAAAGGAACTACTATATACTGTATGAAATGCACAAAATTAGACTTTTAAAATTTCCATGCTCAGAATCTGTTTATTGGCCGAGAATGTGCAAACATACAAGGAATTTGATAAACAAACGAGATATAACATCTTTGGAGGTACTTGTAGGTATATTTTTGAAGTTTACACACAGCCAGGCTAGCTGTTTCCCTCTGCCTCCCGTATTTATACTAAGTGAGACAGCCCGCCAGGTCTTATCTAGTCCCTATTATAGTCCCTAGTGTTGTCATGTTTAAGTTGTCTTGTCTCTCATGTTTTGGGTATTTCTCGTCATGCCTGTTATGTTACATGTCTGTCTAGTAAAGTCTGTCTAGTGTTTCATGTTTGGGCTTAGTGTGTTTAGTTGGTTTTTCTTGTAGTATTGTCATGTCCTGTTTATTGTTGAATGGCATGTCTGGTCTCTGGTTATGTTTTGTATTGTCAAGTTTCCATGTCTGTCATGTTTCTGGTTCCTTGTTCTGGCATGTCATGTTTTATTTTGAAATCATCTCTCCCTCATG